>JAVJGG010000039.1:14385990-14436364 GCA_035590195.1 Aviceda cuculoides
GAGTTTTACTTCTTTTCCTGATTTCCTCCCCCATCCCACTGCGGGGGGGAGTGAGTGAGCGGCTGCGTGGTGCTTAGCTGCTGGCTGGGGTTAAACCACGACACTGCCAAACAAGGAGACTACTTTACCCGAACAGTGATCAGACATGAGAACAGGCAACCTCCTCGGCTTCAGCGTGATTTATTCACAGCACAATCTGCAAATCCTCTGTGCTGCTTTGCTGGTGTAAAGAGCCACCAAGTGATGAAGAGCTTCAGGAAAGAAAGAGCGAGGCGTGCTGAGCCTTTTGGGGCCTCTCCCCATTGCTCACCAGTCCCTGGACAGCAGCAAAGCTGGGCACCGCAGACTCCCGGCTCTGCTCCAGCTCAGCCTTTGCTGGCACCCTGCACCATACAGCAAGTGAGAGCTGGTGCCAAAGCAAATGCATTAGCGCAGTCTGCTGGCAGCTTGTTCTCTCTATTACAACCGAGATGTTTGAAAAACATCCCTGTTTTTGTTCACCGGAATGTTGGCAACAAAGCAGGGAATCTAGGGGAGCATCGCGTGGGGAATAATGACAGGCTAAATGTTATTTTCATTACAGCCGCATTAGCGTGATTAGAGAAGGTGGTCATAGTGCAAGAGGAATTTTCTGTCCTCTCTCCGTTCTCCATTGCTGGAGACATTAATCCAAAACCAAACCCACCCCTCCTTCCCAAAATCTTACTCACATCTTTCATTCTCCTTCTCTGCTGCAGTCTGCAAGCCTTCAGCTTGCTGGCATGCTTCAGATGATTTTTTAAAACACCATCAGATGGTAGCCATGGATAGTTAATACCCATGGATGTATCTTCCGTGCATAGGTTTCCCAGCACAGGGACTGCCTTCCTCACCACCCACCACATAAATACAGAAATCTTCACCTGTAAGACAGTCCCATGGTATTGTCAGGACAGAGCAGCTTCTGAGCACTGTTCTGTGCAGTCATGCACTCTGCTTCACAACCCTAAAACATCTGGAAAATGGGCAGAGGGTCTCCCCCTTTCAGAAAAGGGAGAAATAAAACCTCTGACTCTAAAGGACAGAAAGACAAGGAGTGGGCAAGGGCAAATGGTGCCCAGGGAAGTAATCACCCAAACTTAGAAAGCAAGAATCTTGAAGAAAAGAGGAAAATGAGCTTGGATAATTTTCCAATTAATTAACCATTGAAATGGAGCAAATTCCACATCTGGGCCTGGCTTCCTTAAATTGCAGGTTTGAGTCACATTGACATCTTACTGCCTAAGGCCATCGCTCTCTAACTGGACTAGGAAGCCCATCCCTTAGAAAGGCAGTCGCTCAGCCGTGCTGTCCCACTGCAGACATTCCCATCAAGCAGCTCCAAGTTGCCCATCCAAGATTTACTACCAGCCTCTTGAACTCAACTCTGCTTTTCAAAGCCACAGCAGCCCACGTTACCTCACGCCCTGAAATCCTGGAGGTAAAACAAGCGTCATCTGCCTGCACAGAGCTAAGGTAGCCTGGAAACACCAGGTTCTTCAATCCACCGAGATGGTCTGGAAATGCTGCACTGTGGCAGTGCCGGGCGATGAGGAACAGACCCAGAGCACCAGACTGCAGCAGGACAGCTGGCTGTTGAACTGTGCAGCACGTCATTGTCTCCATGATTTCTGACAGCTCAAAAAGTTTGTGACCAGGAGGGCCAGACAAAAAAAACCAACCAACCAAACACAAAATAGTTACACACTTTTAGTCTCCCTCAGTCCATATTTAGGCACCTACATACATTGCCCACTTTCCAGCTGGGACAAACAGGATTTTAGTTGCAAGGAACTGAGATCAAGCTTAGCAGGATGCCCACACATTTCAGCATCCCACACACTTAATACCCATGATTGTTACAACATAGCAACTAGTCTGTAATTAGTACAGACATTGCCAGAGCTGCCTTTGTATTACTTATGAGTCATGCTACTAAAATATTCTTTATTCATTATCCAAGTCCTTTTCATTTCAGTGCCAGCCATTACCGTGTTGCGGGCTACATAGGACTCTGTCAGGCTTGTCAAAGCCAAGTGCTTTCTGATAGGGATCTTCGTATTTTATCTGATGAAGAGTTACTTTACAAAAGAATGACATCAAAAAGGTTCATCTCTGCACAAAAGAAGAAAGAAAAATTTAAATGCATCTCAAAGTAAGGGATTTTCTCCTTGTTGCTTCTCCAGGCACACATCCACAGTTAGAACCACTTTCAAACTTGGCTTAAATTGTTCTGTCAGTTAATTAAATATTTGTATTTTAATGCCTTTCTAGTTAACTAATGAGGAAAAAGGCTTATGAAAAACTCAAACTGAATATGAAACTTTTTTCCCCATCTTTAATGTAATATGTGGAACAGAAAGGGGAAAATGTAGCTGAAATGTATTATGACAAGCAAATAAAAGTAATATCAGAAAAATCCTTTGGGCAGATTCTGTTCTAGGCCACTAGTATTTGCTAAGATTTTTTTTTTTATTCACCGTGTTATTAAATCACTGGGCTGGAAAGTCCTTGGGTCATTTCAAACCACTGTCTCATTGATTTCTTATTCCTAAAGCATCCTTAATATAGCATTGTCATTAGAGCCGAAGACAACGATCCCTTGATTTCCCTCTGCAGTAGGCTAATTGTCTAACTGTTCTTACTGTTGAAGAGGAACACTGACAGATTAATTCAGGCCCAAGATCGAGTTTGTAAATAAATGAGTAGGTTAAAAAAAAATAAAAAATCTGATATCATCAGAAAAGTTCCTATAAAAAACACAGTAGAAAATAAGTGCCTCGGCTCGCTGTTTCCCAGCTTGCACGCAGCCAGCCAGATGCAGGGACTGCAGCACGGCAGGAGAGCATCCTGCTGCAGAGCAGGGCCTTGGGTGCTGAACTACCGCTGGTTTAAAGACTGTACATTTTAGTGCTTTAGATTACGTCTATTATTTCTTGCTTCTGGAACTCAAGTTGCAGACAGAGGTGTCTCCCCTGAATCTAATGTTTTATGGGAATGGTATTTTTCTATTCGGTTAATTTCATAATCCATCATGTTCTGCATTTCTAAAATCTTTTAAGGTTTTCCTTGAATGTCGCTGTTCTTTTCAGATTTAGGTGTATACTTTAAAGACATAGAGTGGAATTCAATCACAGAGTGGAATTCATTGCTTTATATTTTGGAAAATATGCTTTCAAATACTTCTGCTTCTGAAGTCGTAAGAGTAGCTTCAATTTATTTCTGAAGTTTCTTGAATCCTTCTTCAATGAGCATACAACCTTTGCTCTGCAAACAGATGTACTAAAGAGGAAAGAGTAGAGGTTTCTGACTGGTTAATGTCTTCTAACTTTATTCTTCTGCTTCTGTTTTCTACTCCTTTTTACTCCTTGCTAATTTACTTAGCATTTCTCTTTAGCCTTTGGAAACCTGCCGTATCTATGCTTCAAAGAGCAACTACTTTCCTTCCCAGATCTGCGCCAGAGCTGGAGCATTTATTCTGAGCCATGCAAGCACTGGAGAAGGGAAAAGGCCAACCCTGGTACCTGTTGGTGCAACACTGGACCAATGTAATAAGATTACTGATGCTAGTGATGCCTGAGACAGAATTATCTGTGTCAGAGGAAATCAAACTGCCGTCAAGAATAATCTTTGAACTATTCAGTTTAGCAATCTAATTATTTCCCAATTAGAAAGGACATGGCAGAAATGTGGTACAGAATGCTGTAAAGAAGACAGAAAGAAAACTTCCAAAGCATTAAGCTAGAAATAAAATTAATCTTCTCTTTTTAAGCTGAATCAAAATTTTTTTTCCCCATGTCATCTGTCTTCTGTCCTTTCAATAAAATCCCTGGGTGCAGCCATTTCTGAAAGCACAAAAGCTTGGCACTGGAATGTACTTACTGCTTTTCAGGAGAAACCAAGCGCAGTGGCATCATTTCCTGCATTACAGACCTGGAAAAACACATCCATGTCTCCATGGGGAATGGCACCAGCTCCTTCTCCCAGATCAAAACCTGGCAGCAGCAGCTTGCCAAGGAGCTGAGAAGGCCAGGCTCTATGCTGCACAGAAACGGATGGATGTGGATGACTTGCCCCACACTGGAAGACCCCAAATTCATGCCACACAGGTTACCAAACCCTGACATGTAGCAGTGTTGACTGAGCAGCTTGAGGGTCGTGTTTCTCACCTTGCTCCCGTGCTGGGACCAGTCTGCACACAGAGAGGGTCTCTTCACCACTGGGAACGTCCCGCTGCATCAGTACAACGAGGCAGGACAGTACCAGAGCAACTGGGATGAACCACCAGACCGGCAGCTAAAGAAGTGCTGCTTTTACTTCGACTTTTTTCTTTTCCCTTTTGCAAGTGCTTTTGACCAGTACTAAAAGCACATGTGCCTGGTTACAGACCCAGTGTTCAGTTTAGGGCATGATTTGCCTTGAGCAAAGAGAGGTGGGTAACCAAAAGTTTCAGCTGCAGGAATGATCGCAGCTGCTGCTTCCAAATCATGTCTGAAGGAATTTAAAATAATGGAAAATAATACAGAACTACTTTTGAGAGCCAGAATAAGCTTCTCTATAGCACTAACAGACACTACATTGTAAATTTCTTCATTAACTCATCTTGCTAGAGAAGAAATGGTGTTTCAGAGGGAATTCAGAAATCATTTCCTCCACATGAAAAATTTGTGCACTTAATTTGTGGCAGTAAACCACCATTCTGAATGCTGAGGAGCTCTGTGTTAGCCAGATGATGAAACAGCATCTGCCTTAACTGCTTTTTTCCCCTTTTAACTAGTAAAATATTTCCATTTCAGTGATTAGATGAAAAGCATAGTGGAGAAGATCACAGAAGAAAAGAAGTGCCCAGTTTTCTAACCAGGGCTTTAGAGTGAAATAGCTGATATTGCCAGATTCGGCACAAAAATACTTTTTGGAGAATACTTTTACAAAACTTATTACAATGAACAAATACAGTAACAGCATTTTGGAGCAGTGTATAGCACACAAGTGGGATTTCAAAACAACATAAGGGACTTATAGATACAGAGATACATCTCTTTCATTACCCAGACTGTTAGACTTGTCTTGGATCTAAAACCAAACATTGACAGTGGAAGGATTTATAGACTCCGGAGTCTGAAATCTGAGTCTGGTTTCCATAGACTTCCAGGTATTCAAAATAAGAAGGTAATTGGAAACTACAGCCTCAAAATTTTGCCTAACATTGTCTCTGCGCATTGACAGCACCTACCCCATTGAAACTCCCTCCAATAACACATGCAAGGTGCACCCTGCATAGAAGGGGAGCAGTGAGGTCAGTCTGAGCTCACTCAGTACACTTCTGGTGCAGTACAAGAGATATTAAGGACCCTGGTCTTTTTTCTTTAAACAGTGGAGCAGATGCTGGGCTTTGACCCTGCTCATTTCATGTAGGATATGACTTTTTTTAACAAATGCTGACTAAAATATTATTAAAGACTTTTTCTAGCTGCTCCTTCCCTTTCCCATCCCTCCAAATACTCAGTTCTCTCATATTACACCCAACACCTTACTGTGTGCAAAAATACATTACTGAATTTGAAGTGAAACCAGAAGAGTTTTAATTGCTCAGAGTCTTGGGAGGCCCCAGCCCCGTCTGCAGCAGGACTGTATTCAAGGATTCAGCCACCGGATTAATCCCATGGCTCAATAGATTGATCCAAGGTTCAAATTGGAGAGGCTTGGAATAACCAGGTCACTAAGCACAGAAATCCTTATGGTCAGTGATGTCTGGCAGTGGGCTCTCCCCATAGACTTTTTACTGCAAAGTTTTTACTGCAGTTCTCTTCCCTGCATTAAGTGCAGCATTCAGTGCATAATTGCCCCACAGCTGTTGCACTGTGTGCAAGAGACCTGCAGAAAAAAATTATCAGAAATAACTTAATTATTGTGCCAAGGCTTTGAGAGCTAAGAAAATGGATGAGTGCAGAGCATATTTCTTTTTCTTGCAACATTTTGGCAGAGTTCTGAGCACTGAAAAGGCAGCATTCCCAACAATGATTGGAAGGGGCAACTGCTACCCACTATTGATTCTTCATGGTTAACATAATATTTTGGGCTTGGTCACAGAGTGGGAAGCTCTCTTGGCATTGCAGGTGTTGTTTAGATCTTCTCCCTAGTGCATGTAATACATGGAATTGGAGAACCAGCAGTTACAGACATTCACATATTAAAGATGTAATATAGAGGAGTAGTGAATATTAGTGTGGGGCAGCCCTGACTGAATCCCCTGCTCCTTTGGGGGAGTTTCTAAAGCCTTTCTCTGTCTTTCAGTATTTTGTCTTGCTGGGAGATGGTGTCTCAGAAAGCTGCTTTGTACCGTTCTCTGGAGGAGTCAACTTTGTGCCCATAGCAAACTAGCCATAGATATCAGACAAAGTAGGCGTTCAGATTTGTATCTGCGTTATCTGCTTTAGCAGATGCAGGCATCTCAAGGAGAAATCATGGAGGGAGATTTATGTATGTCTATAAATGGCCAAAAAAACAGAAAGCCACATTTGTCAA
Source organism: Aviceda cuculoides (assembly GCA_035590195.1). Classification (NCBI taxonomy): domain Eukaryota; kingdom Metazoa; phylum Chordata; class Aves; order Accipitriformes; family Accipitridae; genus Aviceda; species Aviceda cuculoides. The sequence continues at coordinate 14,392,534 of JAVJGG010000039.1, forward strand.
AACTTTTTGCTATAAGTAGCAAAATGTTGTCGCAAACTGGTTACTGAGCATATCCGTCTGATCACTATTTGTAATTTCAAAACACTGTCCTGGTTATACCCTGCACACTCTGCTTAGCAGCCATCTTGAAGCAGCCAGGATTTTCTAAGTAAGGAGAAATCAGAACACACCAATTCATTTACCAGTGTGCTACAAGATTTGCCATGATCAGTTTGCATTTACCCATCAGAGTTGCTTGAGTTACGGAAAGCACAAGATAGTGTCAGGGAAGAAAATATGTCCCTAGGAAAAAGTTACAGAAGTGATCTTGTTGGAAACAGAAGAGCAGCATGGACAATGAGAGTCCTTCTGAAATGTCAGCGGGTTGAGCAGGGACTGAGTATGCTGGTACAGTTCAGCCACCTCTTGCTATTTAAATGTTATCACAACAATTCCTGCAAGTTTCTAAATTGAAAAAATAATGAGCAGTACATAGAAATTAATCATCGGCTTGTACTGGGAAAGCAGCTAGCCAAAATATAAAGGACCTTTACAGTGTCACAGAGATATTTTTGAAATAGTAATGACTAGTGGGAAGGGTTTATATTTGTCTCTGTTCTGCAGCCAGCCTAATCAGATCAGCACCGTTGATAAAGCATATTTCCCTCTAGCTGGGTTCGAGCTTGCAAACATGTGTGCAGCTGAAGTCGGGGCAGAAAGATGAAAAGAGTTGCTCCCACCCTGCTCCTCACAGGTTTCAGGAGAGGGATGACACTGACCTTTAGGGAATCTAGGTTCAAATCCTGACCCAGATCCACAGCTGCACGGGGTGAGCCAGTGCCGAGCCCTGTTTCCCCCACCTTTGCTAAGCTTCGCTTACGCAGACAGCAGCCGCTGCGGGCCCTGCCCAGCTGGGCTTGTGCAGAGCAGCTCCAACCTCGGCATGGCCTGGGTGGAGCGGGGTGTCCGTGTGAGCGATCCCACCTCCCGCACTGTCCCCGGGCTGGACCGGTCCCGCCTGGGCACCCTCCAGCCATGCGCACTGCCTTAAATTGCCTGTGAATGAAACGCCCAGCAGAGCTGATGGGTTTATTTTATTTTATTTCCCTAAACCACTGCTAAGACTGCTTTTATCAAGTACCTTTTGCTAGTCTAATAAAATACCGCTATCATTTATGAAGGAAAGCCAGATGCGCAGCAGATGAAGCTGTCCAGGAGAGCACTGGTGACAGCACTGCAGATGCACTTAGATGCAATCAATTTATGCTAACAATGCTGAGCAAAGGAGCGGAGTGCCAATCTCCCAGCTCGGGTTTGGATGCTGCATCTCCTGACACCTTTCATCCTCCTCTCCGCCACGTTCAGCTATGAATTTAGCCTGTCGCCAGACTGAGGGTTATCCAGTGTAGACAGCAGCCACAGCTTCTTCACCATGCGTTGACGGCGAAGAGCAGGCAATGCTTCTGTGCGTGTGCAGGGAGGCTCCTGCCCTGCTTCGCTCGGTGAACACATTCATTTTTTTCTTGCTGGCAGCCCCGAGACAGTTTACTCTTGCCTCCGTGTTGGGCTGGATGTCACTTTGTATGACTGCAAGGACTGGCTTACTGCAGAAAAGGAGGTATCGTGCTGATTTTCTTTAAGTGTTCCTAAGTGGCCTTTCATACAAAATATAAATTACCTAGCCCACTGCTTCCCTGACAAATACCTTTTCTAGCTTTTTTATTGCATAGCTGTAAATACATCACTTGATATTGTACATGGAAAGCCTGCTTAGAGATCTTTCCACCAGCGATATTTCATCTTGCAAAAAGTAGAATATTGACAAAATATGTGGTCTTTGAGGTAAGGTGTGATGGCCAGCTGCTCTGAACCCATCATTTAAAGGAGGAGCAGTCACACAGAAATTCAGGTGTTTCAGAATGATCATGCTACCTTGGCTCAGTTTTTGAGAATACCCAGCTGCCCATAGGTTTTATTTTCCTGAAGTGGGTAGTGTGATGGACACCAAGGCTATTTGATATATCGTTTTGTGGCAGCGGTAAAATTAAAAATGACACAATACATACTATGCTTGTGATTTATGGCATTTAGACTCATTGTGAGTCAAATGTGAAAAAGCAACTCAACAGACCACATCACACCTTCGGGTTTTTACTTAGTGAGGCTTTCTAACCCCAACAGCTGCCCCATACACCCTCCCTGACAGGACCATACTCAGCATCACTCTTCAGCAGCTGGGCAGTAGCTGACTGTGCTTCATATTTTGTTCCCCCAAACACCTGGAAATGGGTTTGCTCACAGAGAAACTTAAACGCAGCACCTCCAAATTGCACCATGCTCAAAGGATGCATGACAGGTGCATGACACTTGCTGGGACCAAAACGTCAGCAGGACATTCTGGCTCCATCGCCCTGCAGATTTAGCTACAGCTCTGTCACCCAGGATTTCTGAAATACAGGGCTGTGATTTGGTCCCTTCTCATGCTTCCTCTCTTTCCACACTTGCTAGCCTGAAAGAGCCTTCTAATATGTATTCATCAAACTAAACCACCAGTCACCAACATCTTGGTAAAAACTGCAGTTGATGCCTGGAAACAGGGAGTCACCAATGCCATTAAGGGGATTTCATGTGCTTCATCATAATTTCTGAAGATGAAGCTGAGTTGCCTATTTAGATGGGTAACATTATGGGGTCACACATAATGTATAACCCTACGGTAGCTGTTCCCTGACAATGTCACTTTCATGAAGTCAAAGATTATTTTGCCTTTTGTGATATCTTACACTAGTCCTAAGCATAGGAAGAACAAAAAAAAATGCCTGTTTTGCACATCACTAGCTATTAGGCTATGTCTGGTTACATCACATCAGCTGACATAATGTAAACCAATGTAAGCAGATAAAATGTGACACAAATGTCATGTTGCATCAGATTTTAAAGGAGTTGGCAGCTTTTACACCATGGATGAAAAATACCGAGTTCAACCATCATACCTGTAGGCCTTCAGGATAAAGCAATGCTAGCCACCAACTGCAATCCACATTTTCATATTCTAATGGTGCATTTCTAGCTTATGAAATGACCATTTTCACTCTATGCTATGTTCCTATTCCTTCCCAAAAGACATACAAACATGATGAGGGCTAATCTTGACAAAGTACACATCAGCCAGGACTTCATCTACTGAAAAATGGATAAAACATAGAGCCTGTCTCAAAAAACCACCAAAATCGATAGCAACCTCTCCATTGATTCAAACAGGAAATGGATCAAGGTCTCCATTGCCACGATTGAGAGACGGGACACCGCTCGATGCAAGCGAGATGTCGATTTTACTGTCGTTATACACATACACTTATACAGATCAAAGGACAGAGTGTTCCAAACTGATTGGTTAGTTTTTCAAACTAGGCACTCATTAGTTGTCTAACATAAACTGGGCACTCATTAGTTGGCTAACATAAACACTGATACGAACACATTCCTTTCTTATCCTAAGCTAAAACAATACCTCCTTATTTCAGGATGATTCAGCTCTTGTCCTTGTGCAGAGCAGACACTCTCTGTTATCACTAGCAGAGTAGACACTTTCTGTTTTCACTAGCAGAGTAAGCAGAGTGAACATTCTCTGTTATCGCTAGCTCATCTCCCCCAGGGTTTATGGCCGACAAGTTCCAGCACATCCTCCTTTATCAGTTGAGCCATACTGGGGGCTCCGATGAGGCTAGTCGAATCCTGACCTACACTCCATGTCTCAGTAAATATTTTTACTGTACAACTAATTTCCCATTAGAAGGAAAAACATAGGTTTTTGTAGGCCGGGGGCAAAAGCAAAGCAAATTCTATGTAACAGAGCAGGCAGATTACAAAGGAGAGGCAGTGCTTAGGTGATGAACGAAGTGCTAATACCATGTTTGGTTTTTCAATGTTTTCTTCATTTTCCACTCACAGAGAAATTTTACACTGAGGAACAATCAAGCCTGATGTTTGCATCAGCAGCAAGACCATGATTCATGTATATGACCCTCTTGGCTACAGCTGGCAGAGAAAATATGGTACCTGGACATCACAGAGCCCATTGGGCACTGGTCCCCTCTTCACCCAGCTTCTGGAAGAGAAAACAGCTGTGGGACCTTTGGAACTCCCTTACCCATGGTTTCTAAACTAGGCATTTCAGAGCCACACCAGGTAGGAGATACAGAGAAGCCTGACAGTCCTCTGCGGGAATTCCCCTTAGTCATGGCTGCGGCTTATATCAATTACTTTCAGTGACCTGAGGGTATTTATCAAGCAGTGGCTTGGTAGGATTCTGCTTTTACAGCAGATTATTGTCATGAGACTGGAAACTCTTGTGCCACACTAGTAAGATAACGCTCTGGTAACACAGTTGGTTAATAACTTTTGTTACAAACGGAAGCCAAGTCAAAACTACAGAATTGCAGCCTGACGAAGGAATGAAAAGAGAAAATGGCCAGCATCAGCATTGCCTGCGTTCCTCGCATATCACCTGCTCACCAGCACACCGCCTGCACGCTGCAGCACCGAGCTGCAGCAGCACGGGGAGGGCATGAGCTGGCTGAGGGATTTTGCTCCTCAAAATACATCACCTGGACGGTTTTCTTACATGTGGATTTTCCTCCTTTCACATATCATGTATACATCAGAAAAATTTCCCTTCCCTGGGTGCATGTCTTAGGGTGAAAGAAAAAGGACAAGTATCCCTGCAGGGGCAGGGATGCCGAGCAGTGAGCTGAAAGTTCTTGTCAGAGGTGGCAGGAATTAAAAAGATGCTGTCCAGGTCGTGTGGTTCTCTATAAACTTTCAGTAACCTCCTCCTTGGCTTTGTGTCCATAACATAATAATGCTTCAGAAGTGAGATCTGTTTAACACCCCTCTGCATACCAGATCTTGCTCTGCCACGCCACTTATTTTGCTATGAATCTTCCCTTTCCACTTGGCAAGAGCAAAGGCTCATCTCTTGCTTGCTTTTTTTTCCTAAAGGCTATTATAGCTCCACTCCTCAGCCGAGTTCTGGGGGAAGAGAGCACAGAGGGAGATGCTGGGGGCAGAGGTGTAATTTGGTAATTGTTGAAGTAATGTTCAAGTAAGATTTCCAGTACATTAAAAAAGGTGCCTGTGCTCTGCTCCAGGCTCCCTGCAGTGGGTGCTGTCAAGGGCAGGCTGCACGGGAGAGTGACCACATTGCTGAGGCCAGCACTGCCCAGTGAGAGTTTGCCGTTTGTATGGAAACTCTGATAAAGGGCAGTCGAACAAATCAGATATTTTCTCTGAAGTGAAAACATTTCCGGCTTATCCTCTTGATCCTTTAGATTGTTATTTATCGTGTGCACGTGGGTAGCTCCTGCGGATGGACCCAAGCAAGGTGTTAATTCAATAATGAATCCAGCAGTTTACCAGTAGACTCAAATTGCAAAATGATTCATCTTAGAACCTGTTGATAAGTGAAAAACAGGTATCTTGAGGATGGTAATCTTTTAGAAACACCACGGTGACAGAATCTGCCTGACAGGTTTGATATGAATTTTGCCTGCTATATAAATATTGATGGGTTTAATGCTTAGCATTGCAGACTTAATCTTCTTAGCAGGTACATTTCCACATCTAGAGCTGTGCTGAGTGCAAGGTCCCCCCGCCCCAGCGTGGCAACCATGCGGTACATCACTCAAGGTGTTATTTAGAGTCATTAGTCCCTGAAAGGAAAAAGTTAATTGACAAGTGTTCACAAATGTTGTGTACTTGAGCATCTCAGGGGAATCGCCCAATTAATATACTCTCAACCGAGCGATTCGGGATCGTTAAGAGGCTCTGACACGTTAACAGGGAAGGCACACAAGCGAGCAGGGACTCACCGCATGCCCTCATCGTGATGGGGGAAACAAGCCATCCTGGTACTGCTGCTACGCTTCCATATTCCCTACAGATCCCCTGGAGATCTCTGTTATCAGGACAAGAAGGAAGCAAAGAAGAGCATTCATTTTCAGACCCTGATGTTCTGAGCAGCTCTTCTGAGAAGGTCTGTGTCCATGGAGGCTCAGAGCCCATCTCCACCAGCCAGACGTGTAATTTATAACTCCCTTTCTTCAATGTCAGAGCTAACTGCACAAAGGACATACAATATTGAGAAAGACCCAATTTTACTGACACTATGAAGGATTAAGGAAGCAAGACAGGAAAAGAATATTAAAAAATCTGTATATGAGTTTGCTTTGTTTTCCGGCTTCTGGACAGCTCCTTTTTGTTTATTCCACCAATACATCTCAGTTCACCGTTAGATAACTTAGCGGATTGAAGTTTATTCTCACTTTTAAAGTAAGGAATGTTATAACCTAATTGTTTAAATTAATGAGCTGCCCTGCAAGTTTTCTATTTTGAACAAGAGCCACTCTCAGTTGGTCCTGCCAAACCAAATTCTTTGACCTAATTTCTAAGAATAAATTCCCTCCTGAAAGCTGAACGCAGCCGTACCAATCCATATTGTCCAGCCTGCTGAAACTGGGTTTTTATAATGGAAATATGCAGAGCCCTCAGCGACGGTGATGTAAATTAAGCTACTGTTTGGGGGCGGGGGGGTGCCAAGGCTATTCTGAAATCCTGAGGTCAGTACTTACATGGCTTGGTGACAAGGGAATTAAATGCACAAAGATCAGGTGACATTAGAATAAAGAGAAAAAAATCTCACTGGGAAAAAATAGAAGCATCCAATAATGTATGAAGCATAGATATGCCATTGTTTAAGTAAAAGTGCCGAAATGCTTTTTTTTTACTTTTACACTGACAAACGGATGCAAGAAAAATAAAAGAAGGACTTTGTGCTGTCGATTAACAAACATTCTTTGAAAAAATCATGATCAGATTTCTATGATCAAACTTTTAAAGATGTATTATACAGAATGAGGTAACTGGATATCATATAGTAACTGCCAGTTACCTGCAGCCATGCAGATCATTTCCCCTTGCCTCTCGTTTCTGCTTAGGCTGCAAACCCACATGTCATGGAGTGTATCTCACTGTGACCTCTTGCCTGCACCATAAATCAGTGGTAGTTTTGCTGCTGAGCTGCTGTGCTTAAATCAAGCCCTATATATATTAATAAATACAAAATCACATAGCAGCTCGGTGCTGATAGGACTCTGCGGAGGCTGTCATCAGAAGCATTGTAGCCTGGTAGCAATATCACCCTGGCACCCAGGATTTGTATTTCTGCTCAACACTGGCTAGAGCAAGACTCCGGTTTCCTTCAACTCATGTAGATTAGGCCTCTTTAATCTCTCCTGGTGATATTTTTACATGATATTTTTCAGGGGAGGTTGTGATACAGGGAGAATACCTGATCAGCCTTTCTACAAGGGCTTGATCTTGCAAACGCCTCACTCAGTGAGACCCTGGGGTACCCAGTGCAGAGTGAGGTCTGGCTGCACTAAACCAGGGATAAAAGCAGCATCTCAGGGAAGAGCTGTTTGCTGCCACATCCCTAAATCCCTCTGAGCAGAGCGGGAGGCTGCAGCAGCACAAGCCCAGCCTGTCAAAGAGCAGAAATCACCACTCTCCCAGCACAGCGCTTGCTTTAGATGCAACAACAAATATGATGCCCGAGTCTGGAAGGACACTGGAGTGAAAAGGATTTTCAGGCAGAATTGGACCCATGGGAGAGGACTGGCAGCAGCACCTCAAATACTTGCTGCAGAGACCAGTTTTCCTGACAGAGCCATTTACCTCTTCCTGAAGATGTAAAGGCACAAAACAGATTTTGTCAATACGAACATCTCATGACCATGCATGAAGCATTCTCTGCAGTGGTGTTCCCATCCATGCTGCTGGCATGTGGCAGGATGAGGGGCAGGCTGTACTCCAGCTATACCAAGCTCACCCACTGCCAAGGAGCCCAGCACAGTCACCCCCAAATACCACCCAGAATAATTTATGATTTGCTTGCACTCCACCTTGTCTCTCAGAAGTATTTTTTTCTGCTGGAAGTATACAAATATATTTAGTAAAACTGATCTATATTAAGACTAGAAACTTTGCAACATTTTTATTCACTTCCGAGAGAGGACATATCTCTGAATCAGTGCAAAGAAGGGACTTTTATTCTATTTGATTCAGAAAACAATATTTGTACATTTCAAAGAGAAATATTTAACCATATTCAGATGGGCTAAAATGGTGCTATTGTCTAGATTTACAATTTTAAACAAAAATACCTAAAAAGTCTTCCTTAATAAAACCAACAAAATAAGACAGCTTTGAAGGAAAAACAGACAGAACTGTGGTTCTGTACAGCATCAAGGATCCATTCACTAATTTGAAAAAAAGAAAACACCCAACTTATTTGCAGTTTTTCTTTCAAGGGAGAAAGAGGTTTTTCTCTCCAGCTGTAGAGCAAAGAACTATTTCCAGTCCATCAAAGAGAGAAACTCAGCAGAGACCTGGTCAGCCATGCAATCTATTTCCATTATTATTTTCTTCTGAAAGCAACAAGCTTCTGTGAAGCTGCATTTGTTCTGGTTTTTCTTGGGTGAATGATTTTGCATTAATAACAAGATTATCAGTAGAAGTTATGCACATACTGGTTTCTCAGAGTGTCCTCTGTGTAACTGCAGAGTTTCTTTCCCTTCAAACACAAGAGGTCAATAGTGACAACAGTGGTGCAGAGGAGGTAATGTTCACCTCCTCTGGTCAGTAGAAGACAGAGCTGAGATGAGAGAGAAAACATATATTAGAGGATCCTGCACAGCTGTATGAGCCAGTAGACAATGTTAAGGATCTTGCTCCATTTGGATCAAGGTAGCTGCCATCGTTGCTTTAAATGGTAAGATTTGGTTAGGATGCTGGGAAGTTTTGCTTCCATATGCTGTCCATGACCCTGCCTGAATTTAGCTGATAGCAGCATCAGTGCTTGGTGGAAGACCTCAGCAGCAGTCCTGAGGACTTACATTTCCTCCAACCAGAGCTACTCATCACATACCAGCTGGAGAAGAGCTCTCCTGGCATATGGGACTGGCATGATGCTACAGCTGAAGTATTGCAGGCACAGCAGAAGATCCTGTCAAATCAATATTTTGCTTTCATCCAGAGTCTAAGGACATATTCTGACCACTGTTAACGCCATGGCTTCTACTTACTCTTTTGGAAAAAGCAGCACTGCTTTACAACCCTGCGCCATCTCCCCTTGGGAAACAGAAAGGTGTTTCTGCAAAACGGGGCCCATTAGCTAAACCTCTGCTGCAGGGCACAGCTCAGTTGATCCATTGAATTTTCCGTGCACTCCCTCAAAAGCCTCTGGGAAGCCTCAGGAAACTTAAATGACGCGAGGGCACCAAACGCCCAACCTAGTCCCTTTATTTTTTGAGTTCAACCACTTTGCTTTTAGCCTTATCACCCATGGGGTGAAGAAGAGGGAAGCGATGTTGGCGTGGTTTGCCTTGCAGTGGGGTGACAGCATGGAGAGGCACATGAAAGGCACAGGGAAGCTCTCCAATGCATGGGCACGCACCTCAGCAACATCCATTTTCTTTTTCTTCTCACTTCTCAGGGGCCCGGAGCCCTCCCGGGTCTGGACGTGCAGCGAGGCTGCCTACAAATAATTTGTTTGCACAGGAACTCGCAAGGAGTGAGAATGCCGGCAGGGTAAACCACAAGAGAGAGCCAGGAGAGGAGAGTATTTCGTGCATCGAGGTGATCTGGGCTGTGGTTTTGCTTCTCTACCCTTGCTGGAGTGAAGATACAGTAACCGCTTGTATCAGTGGAGAAGAAAACCATGGCAACAGAAACTTAGTTCGTACTTTAATTTATTGCCATCAAGATATTTGCCAAGTGCCAGCTCCCTTGGAAAAACATATTTTTCATCAGTACTACACAGAAATTAACATCAGAAGAATTAATGCACTTAATAACTGTCAAGGAACACTGAGGAGTGTGCCTGAGACATGAAGACAACTGTATTTATGAGTCACTTCAACCTATAGCAAACATCAGCTAGCTGGATAAATGTCACTGCAAGTTTGAATCACAATTTGGTGTCATTTTAAATTTAAGTGAGGCAAGGTTTTTCTTTATTTAGCTAATGCTGGAAGTGACATAATGAATAAAGGGCACTAGCTCCTGTTTGTGTTCCAGATCTCTCAGCCTTGAACCTAGGAGAAGGTGAAGGCATTTCCTAGACGGGTCAAGTCATAAGCAAGCATGGTTATTTTGTACCCAGAGAAGGGGTGTGTAACAGAAATGGAACCGATAGGACCCTTTAGCCAAACAGCCTTGGGACCCAACGCCACCTCCTCCTCCTCAGTTTTCCTTCTTTATTTTATCAAGAAGCTGCCGAAGCCCACTGGCGGTGCCGCGCGACGTGCCGTGCTCTCCCAGCCAGGAGAGCTCTCATGAAGCAAGTGCAGGCAGCCTGCTCCTATTTCATGGGTGGCAAAGCAGCAACACGGAAAATTTGTGGGTGGCTATAGGAGATCCAGGGGTTAGTCCTCTGGGCTGAGTGCTCCCGAGCCTGCTCTGATGCTCCGCTCCCTGGCTTAACTCCAAGGTTATCCTCCTGCTACCCCATACTCCCAACAGTACAACTTCTCTGCATCGCTCTGCTATCAACCCTCCCTCCATATCATAGCCTGCTAATCTGAAGTGACAGAAAACAAGCAACCAGCTGCCCAGAGCATCTCTGGGCTTTACATCCTTATCTCAGGAGAGTCCACATCTTGGGTTTGGCCCAGGGACAAAAAGAAGTAACATTTCTCTCCAACACTAATGTTGAATCACAGCTAATCCACTAAATATACAACACATGGACTTCAAATACAATTAAGATGACTACAGGTAGCATCATATTTCTACAAATATTTTTGAAGGAATGTCAATCTCTGTCTTTTTTTTTTTTTTTAATATACTGCATTGCCAACAGATAGCAGCACCTCCTGTCAGAAACGTACTGGAGAACTGAGCCCTGGGTTTGCTTTCAGGACCTGCAGAGACTTCAGGAAATTTGGGTTGTGATGGGCCTGTTCTCCCATCCAAAGCAACAGCTTTTTCACACATTTCTAGAAGATGGTGTTTTCAGATGTCTCCTGATCTGGAGCCAGACTTCCTCCTCCAAATTATTAAACACCATTTGCTTACACCAAGGGCTGTATTGCTGAAATTTATTCTGTGTATTAGTCTGTATGCTAGTAACAAATTGACCCTTATGATTTTAGCAGGGAACATTATTTAGTACCACATACAAAATGGCATCTTTACTATGAGAAAAATAGTAAGTGATTCATTGTTCAGCTGATGGGAGGAATTACCTCCACCGCTGTGTGATTCAGCTTGATTCATCCCACGCCTGGAATCATCAAGGAATAATTTAAAGTCAACTCAACACATCGATAAGCTCTAAACTAACAGCAGTCACTGGGCATCGCCATGGGCAGCTGGGGAAAGCCTGCGTTTTGTAGACATTGCTGATGGACAGAAGCAAATGTGAGAATATCTCGGTGGCAGAGTAGCAGTACTGCAAAGATGAAACCATAGTTAAAGAAATGGATGATGTTCCCTCACCCAGGGTTCACTGAGGAAAGCCAGCTCTCAAGGGAGAAGCTAGAAAAAGCAGCAAGTTAGAGAAAAGGAATAAAAATTTTATTGTAGGCAAAGCAAGATCCGTGCAGGGAAAGAGTGACAAAAATCGAACTGTTACATGTACTGATGAGACAAATAGGACAGGACACGGTAGATCATCCGAAAATAGTGTAAAGCCTGGTGCGTGCCTGCTTGCACATAAGACAAGCAGAGGACAGGTAACAAAAGGAAAAGCATGCAAGCCAGAAGCAAATACGGGGAAAAGGGAGTTAGTTAGAAAACCAGCAATACAAAGCAGATACTCCAGGACCCAGTAACACTGAAAGATAGGGATAATGAGAACAACAGCCAGGAAAATAACTCAAAGACCAGAAGGACTCAGGTCCCCTGATGGGGTAGGGTAACAGGGGTGACCATATAGACAAACTGTGGAGTATTTATCAGCCACAGAGCACCAATTCTTTCAGGATCCTGCTGTGGCCTGGACAAAGGGCTGCATGAGACAATAAGGCAGTGTATATTGTTCCCATGGCACAGCTTTAGTGTGTCCAGAAACACGGGGTTTTCTAACACTGTTCTAGCACAGGCTAGAAAGCATGCTCTGGTGCCAAGGGGAGCACACGCAGGGCAGCCCTGTGGAATGGACCAGATTATAGATTCACTAAGTGAATACTCTGAAACACTGTAATTGCTGTCTGGGATGCATTATTGCAATATGAGGGTTTTAATGGAGAGTTAAGAGCAGCACTGACCTTTAAATACCCTATGCATTCTGAGGCTGCACTAGACGATTTTACACCAATTATTTATTAGCATTATAAGTAAATGAGTTATTATCATTCATGAATTCTGTAACAGTCAATTTGTTTCTCTGCCCAGAGCCTTGAAGTGCCTATTTCACAATTTCTTAGAGATGTAACCATAGGAACTAAGTGGTTGCCAACATAAACCTTCATAATTAATGATGATAAGCTTTCACCCTATTGAGTGATACTGAAATGTATACAGTCGATGAAATACACCTCAAGGGCCACGGGACCCTGAAGGCAGCGGTACATCGACTTACTGTATGTAACACTTACATACTGCCTGAGTGAGTACATTGGCTCAGCTGTGCATTTTTGAAACTCTCACACAAAGCAGCGTGCTATGAAATGGAAGACCAAGGCAGCAGATTTTCTGCCCCGGAAAGCAGAGATCCCTCTGAGCTGCAACAGAGAGCAAAGACAGTGCCACTGACGGACTCCCTGAGCGTCACAGAGGAATGGGAAATGGCAGTGGAGAGGGGCCACAACCCTGCCAGGGACCGTGCTAGGAGGGCAGTGCCAGGTCCCATGCCCTGGATCGCCAGGGTAGCTGCAGCGCTGAAGGCTCTGCCTGCTCCGCCATGCAGTTTGGAGCGGCCCCAGAGCTGGAGCCAACTCCCTTCCTGCAGCAGAGTACCCACCTCAGAGGAGGTATTTAGCTGTAGATACCTCCTGCAGGGTCAAACGCAAAAAGGCAGTCAGGTAGCTTCTGTGGGCACCCTTCCTGTCCCTTTCACACCAGGGTGAGTATTTCCACTCTGTTCCCCTCTGAAGAGTTGGGTTTTTTTCCTAAGCATCTAGTGCTGGAGGATAGACCGCTCCACTGCAGATGATCATCCTCAAATGGATGTGTGGTTTCCAAGCAATAACATGGCTTTTCCTAAGAACCTATACAGGGACACAAACACTCCATCCCTGGAGGTGACAATTTTATATACTTATATACCAGGCCATGAAAGAATGCGTTTGCTTTTGCTCTTGCTTGCCTGTGACCGGGAAGGCACAAGACCTTCTCCCAGGGAAAAATTTTCAGGAAGCCCACAAATTAGGCTGGCAAACTGTTTTCCTGCCTGGGAGGGCATATTCAGCAGAAGTGAGGCAGGGTGAAGTCAGAGGGCTCTTGCAGATTGAGCCTGGCACTATGGGTCCAGAAAGCTCAGCTGTGGATCACCAGATGGCCCGTCCAGCCAAGGGAACTGCCTGTTTTAACACGCATTTGAAAAATGCAGCCCAGCCAAGGTGCACTGTCTGCTTGCAGACTGGCTCTGCAGTTACTAGCAACAGGTCATCATGCTTTTTGGGGAAAAGGGGGAGAAATCTACAGGGTTGAGATCCCCGCAAGATTCCCAATACACTTTGCTTATGAACAACTGCGGTAGCTCCCATCAAGCACAGCCCAGGACAGCTCGGTGCAAACTCACGGACCAGCCAAGATGACAAGCAACTGCAGAAGCTGAGAAGCAGCATGTGTGCTCAGAGCCAGAGCCAGAGTCCAGCCCTGCTCCCCAGCACTGGGCCGGGAGTGCTGGCATCTCTCGCAAGCCGCAGGCAAGAGGCGCAGGAGCTTTTGACAGTTGCAATAAAAGGCTCAGAGGACGTCTTGCAAGACATCTTCATTTACTGCTTCAAGAGAAACATCTGCAAGGATCAAATGTCCCTCAAATCCCAGAAACAAGATCCTGATGACTTTTCCCACAGCATGTTAATGTGGAAATTAGAGACATCCTTGCAAATGGTTTGGGGTTTCATGAAGTGGCTCTGTTGTAAGAAGATATAAAAGACTTTCCCATTTTCGAGATTCTTCCTAGAGCCACGCTGTAGAAGAACATGAGTGTGCTCCAGTTTCAGAGATGGAAACAGTTATTTGCCTACAAGGAAGTGGAGGACACAAGAACGGTCACTTGGGGCCTGACTAAAAGTGATCGGAGCCCCTGTGCTGCCGGGAATGCTGCTTAGGGAGAGGGTGCAGGGCAAGGCAAGCAGTGAGATGGGGGGCTGCAGGAACATCCCTGAGGCAATGGGATCAGCCCTGCAAAGGAACAGAACTGAGAGTTTGCCATTTAAATGTTTTCTGAAGGAAAACATCTGAAAACAGGCACAGCAATAGTTTCCTTTCACCTTTGGGGAGTGCTACTACGGAAAAGTGAAATGCTTCAAGAGAGAGATAGTATAGGCTGGGTGCACTTGTGCGCGTAAATGTATACATACATCCATTTCTATCTAAGCTGTCTATATACAGCACCTTGCACTAAGAAACCCCCATTTTGCTTCTGTAGTGCAATAATCCTAACAATAAAGAAGCTCATTTGAATGTTTGACTTCATTAAGTAAACTATACTGATGCTTTAAGCAGGTTGTTGGTTATCTTGATCAGCAGAAACACTCTACGTTTAAATGCATCTGTCTTCAATTTGGTATAGATACACAGTCACTGGCAGATAACATTGTCACACAAGATAATAGGCTCCTGCTGCTAGATAAACACTTAGAGGAAGATGCACATTGGAATTTTTATTCCATTGCCTTTGATGAGATGGCGTCAGCTCAAGTTTGGATCCATATTTAGATGTCATTAAGAGAAGCTCTATACAATCATAACAACAATAAAAATGTTCCCAATAATTTTTAGAATAATTTCTACTGGAAATAGGCTTTTCTTGCAAACAGGCATTTCTTTGCAGACTTCATGCAGCATTGCATTGGCAGATAAGGAACCACACGCAGCGAGGATGGGACTGAGAGATCTCATGGCGTGACCCAGGACTCAGCCACCTGGGGGGGGCAGGTGCCCCCCTCACAAGCAGGGATGCAGCCTGTGCACACGTGGTAGTGATGTCCTCTGTCCAAAGCGCTGGTGTCAGGGCATGACGTGATGCTGGTGCAGTTATATTTGGCATGGACACAGTGTACCAATCTGGCCACCTAGCCACACAGGCAGGAGAGGTTTGGGCCTGCCGAGAGCCCCCGTTTACAGCGGTTCGGGCTCCTTCATGCTCTGGCACACAGCACACTCCCGCTCCCTGCAGTGACAAAAGGCTCAAACCAGCCGGGTTTACTGTTTTTCCTCTCTTTGCCTGCTTCATGTGCTGATGAATTCCAGTGTGTCCAGCTCCACGTCCCTTTCTTGGTGACCTCTGAGGAATTTAAAATTTCCAAAACTCATTTTCTCCTTCATATTCCAGCAGGGATAACTTGGAGGAATAAAAATTTGGCCATAGATACATATATTTATATCCTATCCTCTAAACAACTGCCGCTGGGTACAAGAAACCACATTAAAATGTATGCAAACTATGTTAACAAATGTCAGCTAGAGGTCCCAAATACAAAATGTGCTTCTCAGCCTCCAGGCTAGAAATCTGAATAAACAGATGTTCTTTGCACTGTGCCCTGAAGGTTAAAGTTAACCTTTGTTAGACAAACAAGGGACACTGATATTGTTTTCTAAATAAGGAGGGTTGATGGCATATGTAATTGAGGCTTAGACCATTTGACATACTTTAGGTTAAGGATTTTAGCAGAGGAAGAGAAGTTATAATATTTCTAGGAGAGAAGCAGACAGATTGTACACAATAAATCAATAAATCTAGAGGTCAGAGGCATCCACTGAGAGACACCATCTCCCTGTTTCCATACCTACTTTCTTTGCAGTTTAGGGTCCACACCAACTGGAGGGATAATCTCAAAGTCCCTGGAGGAATGGCTCCCCTCTGACACCCTGTTCCTGGCAGGTTTCCAGCTTCACTCAGAGCAAGACCTAAGTTTTACTCTTTCACATAGCAGTGAGTTAGGGCTTGAGATCTGGATGTGAGTAATTCCACCAGAGATAAACCTGTCAGAAGTACTCTTATCCATAAGAAGCATTTCAAAAGCTATACCCATGCCCATGTTGCAAACACCCGAGTTCAAGTTCTGGGTTTAGCCCATGGATTAAAATACATCTCTAAAGTCTGGTAGTTTTAGACAATCTCTACCTAAGTACCCAATCTATTTTATGCATACCTCTCTAAAGTCAATGCATGGTAGCAGGATCCCACCTAACACAGATAACAACTTAGACACAAAGTAAGAATGGTAGAACATTTTCAAAGACCATTGTCCTTACTAGCTCAATGTGATGTTTACTGGGAAAGGTACATCCAGAGAGCGCTTTGCGACTTAATTGCAGCATCTGTACCTCTCCTGAGCAGCACAGATTGGCTCGCACCATGAGAATGGGATTCACAGAAGGTCACATCATTTCTGTGAGCTGCACAGTCAGTGAGACGGTGCCTCTGCGGGCTCTGAAATCTCCACACCTTTGAGAAAGGCAAAACCATCACAACCACAAACTCAGTTCCACCTAGCAAACACAAATTTATATAAAAATATGGTCATGTGCAGCTGCTACTCACATTTATATAGCTTGCATAGAAGTCATCATCTCTGAGCTCCTCTCTGTGCTTCTCCACACACAAGGGAACTATTAAAGTAACAGACAGGGAAAAAAGAAGAGAAGCTCTAAGGGCCTGGTGGTGCCTCTAGCTGATGGAGGAAAGGTTTACAGTCTAAAACTCACAAAGAGCCTCGAAGAAAAATTCCAGAATTGCTTCTAGAGAAAACTGTGCAATACTTCCCCACGAACATAAAAATTGAAGACAAAGTTGGGGAGAATCCTAGCCACTGTGTTGGTTTTTCCCTAGAAACAGGAACACCAAATATACTAAAAGACCATTTGCTTCCCCACAGGGTAGTCAGCAGGGTTTCCACTTTTTCTTGGACTCTTTTTGGGCTTTGCAATATGAAATCAAGGCACATGTTCCTCTTGCTTTTTTTGGCTGAGTATCTGCATTGCTTCATATTTCTCTAGGTTGTGCTGCCTTTTTCTGCTTGTGCTTCTGTTCTGCTCTAACCTATCCTGCATGTCTTTATCTGTGGAATTTCTTTTATCATCTGAAAACTTCTAACCCATGTGCATATCCATCTTTCTAGCCTAGCAATAATGTGAATATGAGCAGTCTATGTTCCAGCTGTAAAGTGTCGTGTGTGGTAGGGGCTGCCTCCCACACTTAATTACTTTAATTTACCCATTTTATTTCTCTTCACATAAGTGAATTCTTTCTCTACCCAGGCCATGCTTGCTGACCTTGGAGATTATTTTTTATGTGGTTCTTTCTTTACAGAATGCTTCATGTTCTGCCAAATTAGTTCCAAATTTTCTCAAGGTCTACTAAAAGACGTTTTTTTACTCTGTATTGGGCAAAGTGAGATAGGCTGCTTTAGTCCATCTGTCTGAATGCTCTGCAGGTGAGACATGAGAACCCCCTGGAAAACAGAAATGAGTGGTCCAGCTTGGCACAGCCATGATGGAACAAGAGCCCCATCCTAATCTAAAGGGAGGTGTTTGGGCCATTCTCCTAGAAGCAGGCAAACAGCATAGATTTGAAGACTATATGGCCTTAGTTTTCACAGAGAACCAGGATAAAATATACACCCCGCTGCTGCTCACCATGAGGTACCCAGTGGCCAGAGGCTGGCCAACCCTACGAGAGCAAGGGTTGCAGAGGCAGGAGAGCCATTAGGACATTTCTGTTCCTTGCTGCTTTGCCGAGTTACACATCACTAGCTAATCTGGAATGACTCTCAAGGACCGCTGTTATTCAACAGAGGGCAATCAACAGGGTTTTTTTAATATTTTGCCATGTTGTTTCAAGAACAATGGATTCAGGTGCAGGGACAATGCCTTGTAAACTGTCTGCAATAAGATACTTTGTATTAGGAAAGTACAGAACTATGATTGTTGATCATCTAATTAAATTTCAGGCTAAGGTTGCTGTAATTTGATATACTGATGTGTTCTGAGTGAATCACAAACATTTTGAAATAAAAGGCTAGTATGACAACTGTGCACAATGATACAGGAAATAAAGGTCTTTTCCATGCCAATTGGAAATAAATCCACAATTATTTAAATAAAGACATGAATTATTTATGGCACTTCTGTAGCACAAAGATGCTGATGCAGACACTATCATAACAGAGAATATAAAAGCAGAAACTAAATGTGTGACTTAACTGCCAATAATTCTGTAACATGTCTAAAGAAATAGTACCTTGTTTACTACAGGAAGCTATTCCCGCCAACACACAATGGACATGAGTTTTTCTATATTACATCATGCAATCAACTAGACTACATTAATATCCTCAAACTAAGTATTTTCATCCTAAAGCTGAACCTTCGTTAATGTTATTATACAGAAAAAGTATCTGGTGAATACATGCAGTCAGATATGCCTATTTCCATGATAAGCTTTACAACATTTTAATGTTTCCCACTGAAAAGTCAGCATTTTGCAAGATTTAAAAGAACAAAGTTGAAAACAATTAAAAAATGCAACTTTCATAGCCATTTTCCATGGGAACAAAGTCTTCCATAGTGAGGGCAATTATTCCTTTTAAAGCATAGCTTTCACTGCTCTGTTGCGAGTTGCATTTAAATGGGACTGAACGCATCACCTCATCTTTCAAACAGCTGTAAGTAGTCTAAATACAGGACATTAGATCTGGATAAGAAATCTCTGCAAAAATGTTCATTAATATTTTGTGCAAATTAGAGCTAACTCTATTTTGTACATGACAGCATCAGAACTCTCTGTTCCTCACAAATTATCTGAAATGGTAGATGTTTCTGCTAAATGATGGCGTTTTGGCTGCCTTGAGTGAAAGTTGAGGGAGCATGACTGATGCAAGGTGTAGTTAAATATTGGTTAAAATCAGTAACTAGACCTTGGTAGATTCAAAACAGAATCCATGGAAAAGGATGCAAACTGCACTGCCCTGCTTCAGAGACCCACTGCCAGGGTTGTACTATTTCAATTATAAGCTGCCCTGCAGCTATTAATAAAACAAATAAAATGATAATCTGGAGATGTTGCACTTGCTGCATCTGTAGCATTAATGATGGTCTCATCCCACCTGTAACAGGGCATAACTTAAATAATATCCTTTCAAAACACAACTGGACTCTCTACTTTTAAAAGAGTGAATCAGTCCCCTGGTGCTTACGCGGAGGCAGAGCTGCTGCACAGGAGCACAGCAGCTAAACATAATTTCCAGAGGAGCTCTTAATTGACTGCACTTGTGGAAGATGCATCAAAATGTCCCCAAACGAGCACGTTGTTGCTTTTTTAATTTGCTGATAGTTTGCCCCCAGGTAAACCTCTAGAACACTAATAGTTTTTCTTGGCCAACATAACCAATGTAGATTTAGTATCTTTCTTTGCTAAATAAGAGGAACATTTACAATAGCTGCTGGCTAGAAAATTAACCAAGTGAACTCTTCAATTTGTCTGTCCCTGTCTGCCTCCCTCATTAATTTTTTATGGAAATCAAAGACTAATTCTGTCTCTCTGCTTGTAATCACATTCAAAACATGCTCATGACTCAGTAATCTGCTTATGAACATTGCCGTTCTCTGCAGTAGCTCTGCAGACACCCACATTCGGGGCGGTTTGAATACTCACGCAGCTTGCAGTTGCCAACACAATTTTTTTTTCCTTGCTGTTTTTGTCATCTTAGACTCTCCCCTCCATCATGAAAGCTAACAGGATGAACAGGAAACCCATCAAGCCAAAGTTAGAAGTCATAAGAAGCTATTCACCACACTGCAAAACCACGGTAAGCAATTTCTGATGGCTTTATTCAAAAAGTGGAATTGCTGCTGGTGCCTTATCAAAACAAGCCCAGCCTGAAAGGCCAGATGTGAAGTCCCACACCTATTATCTCAATGCAAGGGAAGTCTGATCCAAATTTGATACTTTGGCTTGAGCAAATGCAAATAGCACAGTTCCTCTGCATACAGAACATACCGTGGATGAGGTTTTGTTTTAAAATTAAACTAGTTGCCAAGATGTTAACTTTCTGAGCTGTGTTCAGCATCATAATTACCTGCTTCAACCAGTAATCAGTTGCCTTTGTACAGTGGGGCCATCAGGTTATTATTCCTCATTCTGCCCCAGTCAAAAAGCCTCTGGGGAGGAACTGTGAGCAGGTATCCATGTCACCTTCCCACCAGCTACTGGAATAAAAAGTGCCCAAGGTGAATTCAGATTTAAAGGCAATACCATAATTTGTGTGCTCCTCGATGAGAAGAGACAAAAGGCGGCAAAGAACAAAGGACAAGGAACCGCTCTGTGGGAGCACGAGGTACACAGCTGGGCTCATCATTGCTGCCCTTTTAGCTGTATTTTGATGGCTTAGCAACCCAGCTAATTTTACCTGAGAGAAATGGTGAAGTAAAGTGATAACACTTCTCTATTAAGCAAGTGCACTTTTATTTATAGACAGATTTTGGATCACAAAAATAAAAGGGAGAAGCACTGAGCTTCTTTTCTATTTTTGTGTATAATCAGTACAAATGCTTTTCCACATTCAAAACATGCACCAATATCAACTATCTTGCAGCATGCAATTTTTTTTTTTTTTTTTTTTTGTGACTGTGGACAGCACAAAGACACTGTTAGGGGAGTTTTTAGCAAAATTATTTGAACATTTCTACTTAAAACCTTGCTCTGTACACAACAAACGTACATGTATGTATTGCACAGAGCTCTGGTAATGTATTCTAATGTTCTCTCATGCTTCCTGCGATCATAGTCCCCAGAGCATAATATTTTGGAAGAAACTAATTTGTCATATCATCTAAAGAAAACAAGCACAGTCTTCCCAGCTCTGCTCACACAACAGTGCATAAAACCAAAAAGGTTTTCTTTATTCCTAAAGAATGAGCCATGAGTTGCCTAAAAATAAGCTTTGAGAAGCACATAAAAATAAACACCACAAATATGAATGAGAGAGAATTCTAAATGAGACGTTTATTAGATCCAGAAAGGCAAAGGAATAATGCAGCAACATGTGCCTTCTCTTCAAAACTAATTCTGTTTGAACTGACATGTTCATTTTTGTGTGTTTACAGCTAGGTGGGGATTTGCTGAAGAGATGTGGTCATGGGGACGTGCAAATGGGTCAGGATGACACGTTTCTGCAAGCTGAATCACATCACTTTTTAACAATTACCTTCTAGAGAAAATGTAAGGACAAAAACACTCCTCTGCCAGCTAAGCAAAACCTCTCCTGAAACTTCCTGTGCAGAACGTACTGTACTTCTGCTTATTTACCCCATTTCTTTGTTTTATTTTGCCAACTACAGTATTTCCATATTAATCTGGAGCATGCTCATTTTAGGCTTTAAAACTGGGTCAACGCACCAGAAAATTCACACCAAACTGCAGTTCCTGAGCACAGATAGGCAGAGTTGTCAAAATATTCTCATCACTGAGTAAATTTGTGCTTAGAGCAAAACCAACAGCCTGGAAAACACAAGTGCCCTGCAAGCTATCAATTAGCCCTTACATCAAGATAAACTTGTGTCAAGAGGAAATTACTTCCATTTTACATGAAGAAATTCAGCTCTGCTCTGACTTACAGAAAAGGACAGCTTGGGAAAGACTCCAGTTGCCTAAAGAAAGTATATTTCTTGCTGTGCTGTTTGATAAGTTCCTATAGGGGAGCTCCTATACTCTCAGCGGGGTAAGATTTAATCTGAGCATCTTCTGAGATTTCAAAGATTTCCCATTCCTCATCAAGATGAAACAAAAATGCTTTCAGGAGATGTTTTCACAAAACGCACAAAGTCTCCTCAGAGCAACCCAAAGCTTCATGACAGGGCAGCAATTTGGATGCTGGTCTTGCCACAGAAACCCCTGGTCTAAGTCAGATGTAGTGGGGTGATAAAGCAGTTCTCCCAGACCTTGTGCAATTGCCTGCCCCAGGCTATTTGCAATTTAAGGCAAAATACTGTTTTTCAGGGAATGCATATTTTCCAAAGAAAATATGCCTCCAGATATCATATTGCATAAGGTGCTTGAAGCATCTGTAAATGAACCAGGGATTGCCCCTCATCCCAGCATGCCTGCCAGGCTGTGTGGCAGCTGGGTACAACATCAGGGCTGGAGATTCAAGGGGATTTCTGAAAGTATAGAGGGGTTTCTACTCATACTGCTTGTGCTGTACTGGATCTTGCAGTTTCAGCAAGAAAATTTAATTTGCTATGTACTGTTAATCTCGGTAACCCTGCTTATGGATCTGACAGCATGACCAGGGACCCAGTATTTTTGGAAATGTGAATGACATGTAGGACACCAAAGTGCAGCCATAAGGGAAACCTCAGCATCAGGTGTAGTATGAAATCTGGCCTTTCTGGGGTTATCCAGACGCGAGCACCCAACACAAACTGTTCCAGTCCACCCCAAAATCCACCGCTTCCAGCAAGGGTCACTGCTCCAGAGTGCACTCTTCACCAGGGACACAAGCCAAGCTAACAAAAGCTCTGCAATGCCACTGCAACCTATAGATTAACTGTTATTCAGTAAAGCCAACAACCCGGATGTCAGAGAAATCCACCTTCCTACAAATATTCTGGAGAGCCTCCTTTTTCCCCAGCTGGTCTTTCCTTGCTTACAGCCTTCTAGGCCCATGAGACCATTGCTTCAGAATAACAAGATGAATCAAAAATACTGAGATATAATGTAACTAAAGCTGCAGGAAGAATGCGACATTTTTTTAAAATTTTGACTTTTTTTAATTTGCAATGGCTCAAATTCGGCTTTCTGTCTTTTTTAAGCTTCTCTTACTGCCTCTAATTAAAGAATTCATTTTATTTGACTAATGTATGCAGAGACATATTGTGTAAAACTGTACCTGAACCACATTTTTTCATTAACTTTAACAAAATTGACATCTGTTGGTTTTGTCTGATCTTTGGAACAGATCTAAGATAAGAAAATATTCAGAGCACTGTTATCCCAGATTACGCTTACCAACCATGCTTCTCAGCTCCACATCAAACACAGAGCCAGATGGTAATACGCAGGTGAGCTTTTCCCTTCCCATAGATATTCACACAGGCCTATATGGGTAGCAATAAAGCCTACTTAGAGCATGTGAATCTAATAGTAGATAATTCAGATGCAAAGATGAAACCTTTGAAATGAAGGGTAGGTAGAAACATACTAAGGACTATTTCATTACCTCCAAGTAAGCAAGTTATGCTTAGATCATAGAATTATAGAATGGTTGGGGTTGGAAGATCATCTAGTTCCAACCCCCCTGCCACAGACAGAGACACTTTCCACCAGACCAGGTTGCTCCAAAGCCCCATCCAACCTGGCCTTGAGCACTGCCAGGGATGGGGCATCCACAATCTCTCTGGGCAACCTGTTCCAGTGGCTCACCACCCACACAGTAAAGAATTTTTTCCTGATATCTAATCTAAATCTACCCTATTTCAGTTCAAAGCCATTACCCCTTGTCCCATCACTACATGCCTTTGTAAAAGGTCCCTCCCCATCTTTCCTGTAGGCCCCTTTAGGTACTGGCAGGCTGCCACAAGGTCTCCCTGGAGCCTTCTCTTCTCCAGGCTGAACAACCCCAACTCTCTCAGCCTGTCTTCACAGGGGAGGTGCTCCAGCCCTCTCATCGTCTTCGTGGCCCTCCCCTGGACTCACTCCAACAGGTCCATGTCCTTCTTCTGTTGGGATCCCCAGAGCTGAATGCCATACTCCAGGCAGGGTCTCACCAGAGCAGAGCAGAGGGGCAGAATCCCCTCCCTCGACTGGCTGGCCGCACTTCTTTTGATGCAGCCTGGGATGTGGTTGGCTTTCTGGGCTGCAAGCGCACATTGCTGGGTCGTGTTGAGCTTCTTGTCAATCAACAACCCCAAGTCCTTCTCCTCCGTCTGCTCCAAATCCACTCACCACCCAGCCTGTATTTGTGCTTGGGATTGCCCCGACGCAGGAGCAGGACCTTGCACTTGGCCTTGTTGAACTTCATGAGGTTCGCACGGGCCCACCTCTCCAGCCTGTCAAGGTCCCTCTGGACGGCATCCCTCCCCTCCAGCCCAGCAGACAGAGCAGCTCTGTTCCTGCCCTACCTCACCTCTGCAGCCATGCCACAGGAGACGAGATGTACAACGGGGAGAGTGCAGACGGGGCATCACTCTGCCCACCGCTGTACTTCTTTCCTTCTGCTCTGATTTGAGAATTTTGCAAGGCATTTCAGTCAGAAAATGCTAACTATGCCAAACTTAGATCACATCAGTGTAGCACAGTATGTAACTCTGAATAGGAAAACTGATTTCCATCTTATTAGGCATGCAATGAACTAAAGGCGCCACAAATCGGAAGCATATGCACCTACCTATAGGAATGCCTTTGTTACACTCGAGGACTGTAACCATGAATTAGACCTGAAAACAAAATTTCCATTTCCTAGGCTTTTTTCTAAAGCACCATCACATGATGCAGACGCAGATACACAAGCTCACACAATCTCTTAGATGAAGTGACTAACGCTATCATAATATGTATGACCGGGTAAGAAACATGATACTGTCACTCAGTTAACAACACCATAAATGAGAATGTAACAGAGAAAATGTATCCCTAAGGAGTGTGAAAATACGTTAACTCCTTGATGCTCTTCACAATCCATTATCAGCTACAGAAGGCATGTCGTGATATCCAAATCCTGAGTGTCAAAGATTAAAGACATGATACACAGCCATAATCAATTTTAATTACATTGCTTCATCCACAATCACCCTGTAAACAGGTCTGGTGCTAATTGGATCAATAAGTGAATTCCCACCAAGTGCAACGACCTGCATATTCAGCAGGATAAGTTATCCCTGCCTATGGCTACAAAAGAAAAGAGTTTGTTCTCAGCATTACCAGGACAAGATCACTTTTAAATTGGCTCAAGCTGCAGATCACAGCATTGCCAGCCCACTGCTTCCCAAAGGCTCGCTGCAAAGGGCAAGGCTTTCAGAGCGGCTGCAGATAGCTTACATACCCACCGCAGTGGTCTTCATTATATTCGGTATTTGAAGCATAAAACATTCAACAACAGGATATTTTAACTCCTAAAACCAGTCAATTACGTTTGCTGAATCAGACTGTGTGACTGAGTTGGTAAGCACAACGAAGGAAGAGGAGTGAAACAAAAGCCCTGTTTAAAATAGGTCGCTCCTTTAGAAAATTTTGTAATTACACACTGCAAATGCATTTGCATGTCCAATGAGTAATGCATGTTTCTTGCGATGAGAAAGCCTGGAAAAGCTTAATCAAAGCCTAGCTTATCAGCAAAGGCTAATTGGCCTCCATAGTGCATCATCTAGCAGAATCTAGCATTAGTGCAAGCTTCGCCAACCATTAGTTGGCAGAAAATCCCAATTTATTTTGATAACAGAGGTCATACCTCCGGGGGTTTCCATGACCACATAATCAGGTGGTGCATCAGTGGCCCATCCCATGCCCTCCAGTCAGCATCACCCAGTTAATCAACAGCCAGGAAAGATGGGAACTGACCATCATGCAAAGAGTAATTTGGGAAGGAAGAAACCTACAAGGGTGATACATAATGAGTTGAAATCTTTTTCTTTTAAGAAAGAGTGCAAAATAGAAACTAATTAATAAACTGCCATGAGTAATGCAACCAAAAAATGCAAAATAATGATGGACTGAAGTTTTCCCTACAGCGAGCTGTCATCTCAGTTTGTGAACTGTAAGGCTGATTTCCCCAGTGTTATGCAAAGAAATGGCCTTTTTTTCCTTCTATTTAGACTTCATGTTTGAGCTGCTGAGTCTTCTTTACGCTGAGGTGGGTTTGCAGGTAAGGAATAAACCTAACCCTTCTCTTCCTGGGCATGATCTGCCTGTGCAAAAATGTGCTTCTGAGGAAGCACATCTTAGTACTTCCAGACTTGGATTTCCACCAGGACAACACATGACAACAAATGACAAAACCTAAAGAAAGTCAGACCTTATGGGGGGCGGGGGTTAAGCACATTTTATATAAAGATTAATTTATTCACTTAACACTTCATCTGAAATCATCTTACATCTGCGTCACAGCCTGAAATTGTTATAAGTAACCTAGTAGAAAGTATCACGAGATATCATTGGCTTGGTGCAAGTCAACAGCAAGGAGCTAGAACCAGAATTTATTGCCGTACTAAACCTAGTATGCAGGAAATACTTTTGTCATTTCAGTTCCGTGACTAAATTCAACGGTGAAG
This sequence comes from Aviceda cuculoides, assembly GCA_035590195.1. Classification (NCBI taxonomy): domain Eukaryota; kingdom Metazoa; phylum Chordata; class Aves; order Accipitriformes; family Accipitridae; genus Aviceda; species Aviceda cuculoides. The sequence goes on from JAVJGG010000039.1 coordinate 14,419,012, forward strand.
AATCAAGCCCCACCAGGATCACCTGTAAGCATCTCGTGGCTATTTGCCACCAGGCCACAGCAAAATGGTATCTTCTTGGAGCCTCATACAGCTATCAAAGCAGCATGTACCGTACAGCGCGGAGGTAAAGGAGATAGCTCTGTAAGCATTATAGATTCATCGATACAGCACTTCATTGCCGAGAAGCTGAGCTAATTCGCACTGCCCCACTGACAGCATCGCATTAGGATCCAACCTGTGCCCCCCCACGGCACTGCCCGGCGTTGAGTAGGTCCACCAGCTCACCCAGCGTCGGCCAAGGCGTATCTGGATGACGCCTGGTGCACGCCCTGCTAGCGTTTGTCATTCAAACGACCCAGCTACAAAACTCCAACCACGACGGTTAAACACAAGCAAAACAATCTAATTTTGCGCTTCAGAAGAGCAACTAAAAGTCCCCTCACCGTCTGTAAATCCAAGTGCCAGACCTGGGCGATTAGGACCGTGTGTTTCCTAGGTGATAAGCCTTTCATTTTTCTGGAAGACATTTGAAATAGAGCATAGGAAGATTAATCCTCCCCAGAGAATGGAGAGTTCACTGGCTAATTTCTCTTGCATTTAGATGTAATAATTAGGCATATTGATTCCCCTGCTTTGTTCCTTACCATTATAATGAAATAATTAAGACAACTTCAAGGAAATATTTGAAAGCTCATTTCACATTGTCTCTTCAAACATGGGCCACCTAACACTTAGGTGCACACTCAAAGAGAAAAGCAAAGGCAGACTCTTGCCTTATTTATCTCCTTAATTCATCAGGCACCAACTTCAGGCAGCAAAGTGCTGCCTCAGGCTCCACTCCATTTGCTGCCTATCATGACTATGAACAGCAACACGAATTAGATCCATCTGGTGCGACCAGGACACACATTGCTCTGCTAAGCTTGTTATCAAGGGGGACAGGAGAAAGGCTGACCCCCTCCAAGAGTTATGAAGAAAAAAAAGCCATATTTTTAATTCCCCTTGCAGAGCCTCAAGGTAGCATTCTTGCAAAATATTATGCAAATGTTATTTCTAGTTCAAATTTTTAAGTTTAAGATTCTTGGAAGATAATGCTGAAGTGTCTACACTGAAGAGCACTCATGATCTCCACTCTCTCAGACAGCGGCACAACCAGGTTTTTCAAATACAAGTATGAAATTATCCATGAAGGGCTCAATCTTTGCTCTGCATCCACAGAAGGAAAAGGTACCCCTGAGACAAGTGGTTTGGGGGCTCCCTGATGGTCCTCAAGGAGGTACAGCTTGGCTGAACGGATCAGGGCCTAAACTGTATGCACTGTGCACAGCTGCATGGATACTCAGGGAGAGAAGGATGAATGAAGATATTAAACATGTAAAAAGTTCTGAGAAAAGCAACTTAAATTGAAAAGGATTTTCTCATGTCTAATTCAACATTACTAATTCAACAGTTGGTAAGAGTTCTCTGATCTCTCCAGCATGTCTCAGATTTAAATAATTTTCAGCAATTTTGTATTAAATAGCTTTTAAAATATTAATCTTGTAAAAACACAGGGAAATGCATATGCATTTTAATACGTGCTTCCTTCAAAAATACGACTAAGCCCAGCTGATACAAAATCATAGTCTCCCAGCTGCTGAGGGGCAAAGGGGATGACCGAAAAGAAAGAGCTTGCTCCCCTAGAAGCATGCAGATATGCTGTCCTGGAATATGAGACCAGATGTGTTAGCGGTGGATGAGCATTTAGGTCCAAAGTGAGCACCAAACTTTCCAGAAGCGAGGCATTTACTGCAGACTGTGATCACTGCAATATCTTGACCCAAGAAGTGAAGTCGCAGCCTTCTCCACCTTTTCCCTTTGTGCAAAGCTCACTCAGACCCTCGTGACTGACGTAGCTCTGGCACAGCATTAGCTATTAACATTTAATAGGCGTCTCCTGTATCTAGTGGTCACTCGGACAGCAGGGGACCGATGTTTATGATTCAACACTTCAAACAGAAATCTTAGATGTGGCTACCTCTCAGGAGGAGGAAACATCTAAAGAATGTGTTTTTCTGATATTTATATTCCCTTAGAAATGGTGTTTTCTGTATGACTCACATCCATGTTTTTCACTTGTGATATTTTTAAACTCCGAGATCCAGCACTGATTGGAGTGCAAAAAGTGTGACTTTTCTCCCGTCCTACCCCGAAGGGCCTTTCAGCCAGCTACAGGTGACAGTAGGAACTGGGAATGGGTCACCTCCAGGTTTACTATGGGGACAGAAAGCCTAAAAGAAATAGCTTTGGGCTTTATGAACGTCAGTCATATGTGAATGCTAAAACCTGGCAGGTTTAAGGGAAAAGAAGTACATAGACCCATTTCCTATGAGAACATCACCTATATTTGAAAACAAACAGAGAAACCCACCCAGAATAAGGGCACCTTTCTCTCCCCTCCACCCAAGAGTATCTTTTCAGTCTAGATCAGAGCTAAATTTAAAAAATGCAATTAACTAAACAAACAACTCAAGGAGATATTCTCATGACAAGTGATCCAATGCAGACGGTTTACATGAATTTCCTCCTGCTGCACATCCCGTCTCAAATTCAGCATGCTCATTATGAGGGCATCACAGAGAAACACATGCCTCTCATAGCTATGGGGTAGGCGCTGCACCCAGAGCATCCAGGCCTCAAAACGCCAAAAGATGCAGAAAAGAAATACAGCAAATAACAAGAAAAGAGTTTCAATGCTTTGAAACTGCTCCCTGGAGTCCAGTTTTTCTTTCAGCTTGGAGAAAGCTGAAGGGTTCCTTGCTGGAGCAAGTCTTACCATGAAATCTTGTTGGCTGGGCTAAAATGTCTTTAACATCAGGCGAATGTAAATGCTGCCTTTCTTTAAATACAGTTTAGTTCCTTTATAGCATCATTCAAGAGATGTAAATGCCAGCCTCAAGCTCAGACACAACTAGCTGTTCAAAGGAAAATCATGGGCAAGACTTTGCTCTGGGTGGAAGGATTTTGCTAATGGGTTTGCAAAACATTTTTTTCTGCAGGAATCAGAAGGAGGAGGAAAGTTGAGGCAGAAGAACCACACAAACAGTCAGAACAACAATACAACCTGGAAACTTGAGAAAAGGCAAGAGAGGGGTTTCTGCCCAGCTGGGGGGAAAGAGGCTGCAGATGCAGTGGTCCTCACTGCACGCAGGAGCGAACCAGGCTCCTCCAGTGCGAATAAACACGAGTGCATCACCGAAACATCTGAAGCAACTTCTCCTTTTAAAAGAAATAACCTGCAGAGGTCTGAAAATCTGGCTGACGATTCAGCTCAAAAGGGGTAACATTATCACAGAAATCCATTCAGTCTATACAAAAACTCCATCTCTCCAAGCGACAGGGAACACACTGGTTTCTTTGCAGTAACCCAGAACTGCACAAGATACAGAGTTCAAACACATTTCCATTCAGATAAGTTATCTCTTCCCCTCCCCACCAGCAGCTTTTAAAAGATGCATCTTGAACTTACAGCACTGGAGGGTTTTTTCTTCTCGGATTTATTAATTCACTGGCATCATAAAGACCTTTAGCAATTTACAGTGTGAAGAGCACTTTCTCTTCGGATCGCCCTGCTTTGAGCCAGTTTGTACATTACGGTTACTTCATTACTTACATTGCATTACACAGGGGCAAACGAAGCAGCCGCGCTCCTCTCTGCGGCAGATGTGCCCCAGGGCCGGCACGAGCCAGATGTTTCCCAGGGCCCCACAGCAGGCGCAGAGGCTGGGCTGCCCGGCTGCTGCACCCCAACCGCCCCTCCGCAGCGCCGAGCCAGACAACACGCTTCGGCCCCTCACGCTAGCTTGGAAGAGGGGTAAATCGGAGAAACACTGCAGAGGAGGCAGCCGCGTCGCCAGGCTACGCTAATCAAGGTGCTGCAATTAGCAGAACAAACAAAAAAATAAATCCCGACACAAAAAACAAGACTTGTGGGAGACATCCAACTTCTGTTGAACTATGGAAGGAACACCAGAGGGAGCAGAATATATTTCTTCCCGCCTCTTGCTGTGATGGTCTTAGCTATTTGTCCTCCTGCAAGTCAGCGGGACACAAGCCAGACTGCTCAAACCCTGAAGCCACGCTCCCCGTGTGTGGTTTTGGTGACAGTTTCACGAGGGGTTTAGAGCCAAAAAATTCAGGTTTAGCAACCATGACCAACCAACACACAAAGCTTTCGCCCTGTTAGGCAGTTACTGCCTAACAAAATGGCATCTTGGCCAGAAAATCCCATGGGTTTTCCTCACACGTGTTCAAAGCAGAGCACTCCCACAGTTCATTGCCTAATTCCCGACCGCTGCTCCTGCGAGAAGTCTCTTTTCCCTGAGCCCTTCCCAACTGTACATGCTACACGTTGGCTTTAAACCTCACAAACACCACAGGTGGTAAAGAACAGAAGACGCTGCAAGAAGCTTGCATTCCTCTTTGAAGGCACCTGCACTTTCTTGGTAACGCGGTAAGCTGATGAAACACCAGGAGGCCAGTCCATAGGGAATACATGAGCGCTATACGTGGCACATTGAATCCGATTTTGCTGCATACCACCATATGGAACAGAATCTCAGCGGCATCAAACGTTTACCTAAACTCCATTAATGTCTTCTCCAAGCCAATATTTATAGCATACACACCAGTAGCTGCTGTCAGAGTGTGTATAAATGTTAAACTGAACTGTTAAAGAAACATAATGACAGATGTAGAGATGCTGAAGAGTGCAATCTATTCTAATTTATGATAATTTATTTCCATCATCTGGAGCCCTATTCAGAAGAGAAAGCTGAATGCATCCCAAAGCGCATCACGGGGTGGAGTGTAAAAATCCCCAGAAAAAAATATCTCTTTTAAACCAAGCAAGAGTACTCTTGTCCTAACACCCAGGACATGCTTAGCAATCTCTCTGTGCAGAAGTAATACAGATGTGGGGTACTCGAGCCCTGCCTCCCAGCAGCCCAGTGACACACAGGTTTTATTGCAATAAAATAGGGAATAATAAATTGGGAATAGCTGGGAACTGTTTGTCCCACGAGAGATGTTTGATCATTGCTGAGTCACTACTTTTGGGGGACTCAGCTGAGCAAAAAACATTTATTAGCTCTGTCAGAGCCTCATCCCATGAGAGATGTTTGATCATTGCTGAGTCACTACTTTTGGGGGAATAAGCTGCACAAAAAACATTTATTAGCTCTGTCAGAGCCTCTTCAGCTGCATTAACAACCAACACTGCACCCATGGGTGGCCAGTGCTAATGAGCACACAAATAAAAAGACGGAAAACTATTTTTAAAAACAACTGAACTACGCCACGGTGAGCTATATGGCAGAAAGAGCTTTTCTACTTAACTCCTCAGCAAGGCAAGCTGTGCTGGATCTGTTCTGCCATGAGACCCGAGCCCCGTCTCAGTCTCCTGTTGCTGTCATTCTGCTGCAAAATCATGACGAAGGGGATGAAAAAAAGGAAAAGAGAAAAAAAAAAAGGCAGCGACAGCACTGGGTCCTGGCAGTGGGGAGTGCCGCCAGGCCGTGGAAGACGGCGGGCAAGGAGCTCACTTTCACGGCATCGTCCCTCCCCGGGAAGCGCCGTAACGGGGGCTTTCTGCCGCATGGCACGCCCGGCGTCCCCGCATATGTCGGCCCGCCGCGAAGCCAGCTCCTGCTGCCTGCCAGGGCCTCGCAATCTGGACAGGCACAGATTTTGTGCTGGAACGGGCGCCCTCCCCGCAGAGCCGCCTGCCACGAGCGACGGGCTGCGGCGGCGCGCACAGCCCACGGAGCCAACGCGGCAAAACGAGGAGGCTCCCCGATCTCTCCTAAGTGGACCGTGCCGCCTCTGCGCAGCTCTGGAAACCTCCACGTTGGATCCAAGAAAGGGCTAGGCACGCAATGCAAGCACAGACTACAACACCAATACGCAGTGTCTTAAAAGTCAGATGAAAATCTTCCCCCAAAACCATGCTCTGCAATTTGGACTCGCTCATCTTTTTCCAAAAAAGTTGTCATCTCTCAAAAGATATAGCAAGTCCCAGTGCTAAGGGCTTGCAATATCAACCCCGGACCACTACTGCTGTGCCTCCGAGGAGTTTGGGTCGGCCCCTCGTGCTGCCCCTGCTCAGTCCATCAGGCTCCACAGCCGGACCGCGCTGCCCCGATCGCAGGAGGGTCGCGCTCGGCGCGATCCATCACCGACTCCTCCAGGAGGGGCGAGCCTGGGGCATCGCAGCAGGGTGCGGAGAGAAGGAGAACACAACCCGACCACTGTTTCTTTACAGAAATATTTTGTCCTGAAATATTGTGGTTTCTAGCACAAATATTTCTCCATTCGTGATCTCACCAGAATGCCAGTTGCCAATGGAAACTTAGATTAAAAAGTATTTTTCCCCCGAGGAAATGAAATTCCTGTTCCCAAATCAGTTCTACCAATGACTCTTTCTGATGCAGCAATGCCAGATGCTTCCCTGACATCTCGGTACAGTCCAAACCACAAAGGACAAATACTCCACACGCTCCTCAGTCACCTGCCACAGGCTATAACACACGAGGAAACTCACTCTAATACGTTTCCTTGCCAGCAAAATACCACATGCCCCCAGCTCGCTTCCTTCCTCCCATCACCGTCGAAGCCCAGCCACCAACAGCGCAGGGGAAACGTGTAACCACATCTTTATTTGAAGACTTTTCCACACATTTAGAAATTGGCTGCAGTGGGGCTGCTTGGCTATGTGCCGCTCGGTACCCACGTTTTACACGGCTGCATAGAAAGCCAGCAGCCTGCCAAATGCTCTCAAACTGGGCACTTGACTGGGACTAATCAATAGATGTGCCCAGTCAACGCCATACAGTGTGGCTTCTGCTCTCTGACTGAGGGATCAAACTTTATTAATTATCCCACTCGAACCTGATTCTGTTTTGCAATAAAATCTCAGCTCCTGGCCTCAACCCTCTCAATGACTAATTCCATCAAGGAAACTCTTCTTGCAGCACCACTCACAGAAGTAGCTTAAAACTGGGGAGAGAATATGTTCAGAAAGCAGCTCTACTGAGCCATACTCCTGAATAATCTCCCTGTCCATATGCCTTTGGTCACCAGTTGGAAGAGTCCGTTTGCAATGCACTCGGTACTTGGCAGCATGCAGCTTTTGCACTTTTATCCGTACTCAAAAGCATCCTTGCATCTGCGTGCAAGATTAGAACAAAACGCTGCTACGACACAACAGCAGGCACCATGTGCATGAGCTCACTGAGATCAAAGGCACACAGCAGCAGAGAATTTAATTAAAATGTTAAAATTAAACAGGAAGGCATCCATTGTTTAATTTTTTGGCAGGCGTGTTCTTTCAAACCGGGACCTAATTCCACTCCAGCACGCTGACTACCCTTGGAGATGGCAATCAGGAGAGCTCTGCCGGATTGATCAGCTGCTGGATTTGGCGGTGGGGGAATCCCACACTTGCTTTGGTTTTCAAGCACAGTCTCTAAAAAAGCACTTGGACAAACTGCTCAACTCCAAAGGATATTTATCGCAATATACGTATTCTGCAGTTACTAAGCCAATTTCCAGTATCAAACCTAATCCCATTGGGCTGGGCACGAATACACCCATGGGCACCATTCCCCCTTACAGTCCCAACAGGGAGCTGTGACCTTGCCACGTTCAACTGCTCCCAGCCACCACCCTCTCCACAGGAAGGTTTTTTTTAAGCAGGATAAAAAAAACTGATGCAGAACAGTTGTTTTTTTGTGTGCAACACAGCCTCTGTGTGAGGAGTAGCAGGGGTAAGCAACTATTCAGTTTTAAACACACACACAGATGGGGGACGTGTCTTGTTTTGTTTTGCTTCGAGCATACCTCCAGCACACAGCCAGGGAGGAGATTGTTCTGAAAACAGTTCAAGCAAGGCTCCAGTTTGCTTGTTAAATAACTGTAAGATATTTCGTGGCATCCTGGGGTATTTTGACTTGGATGCTGAAGGCAGCCACAGGCCATAATATGGCCCACATCAGGGAGGCTGAACCAAGAAGCCAGTTGTCTCCTTGGTTTTTGGGAACCTGGCAAGGAAGGTTTTGCTGCTTCTGTAGTATTATTTGGGGTGCCACAGAGGCTTTTCACGTAATATTAGGAAGATTGGCAAATGTAATGTCAAACACCGGGCCCCAACACAAGCACCTGACATGCAAGTGCCAAAGGATACGAGCTGAGGCTTATCACTTCAAGCCAAAGACACCTTGGATTTGCATCCCCTGAGAAACAACACAGGAGGCAGAGCATTAACATCAGGAAAAGGGAAGACTGAGGACAGACACAATAAACTTCTTTTCAAAACTGAAAGAGCTACTGAAGAGCTGTTACTATAAATTATTTCCCGATGTATCAATGATCTTGCTGATGTTAGGCAGCATTTCTTTCCGAGATCTTCTGGTCAGAATTTTACCCTCAATACTTCAGGTTGTTGAGCACTTCTAGTGAATATTCAGTCAGGCTGTTTGCAGCAGGCTCTGATATTTCTCATGGAATGAAGATCAGGTTGACAGGTCAGGAGTTTTGCAAGACAGTCAAATCAGATTTATTTCTGACAGTGGGTCTGGGACTGTACACCTCTCATCTGAAAATGTGTAACACTTTATTGAAATCTTCCTGCTCCACGGTTTTTCTCCTGCTTCCTTAACACAGAGAAACAGAAGACTACCTCCCCCTGCACATCTCAGTGCCGAGGATGCTTGTTGGGGTCTTCTTAGCAAAGACACATCCCCAATCCCCCAGAAAAAAGCCCCCTGTGCAGGGTGTCATGATCTCTGACCACTCTGAAAACGCCCTCGCTAACTTCTGCCTTGCGATGGCACCGCCAAACTGGGGCTGGGACATCTGCACCAGCATGTATCTGGGAACAGGAGCCCACAGAGCTCCCCCCAACTTTTATGCCAAGCTCCAGGCTGCAGCACTTTCTGCTCGCCCCAGCATCAGCTCAGCAGCTCCCGCGGGCTCTGCCTCTAACACAGCCTTCTCCCCAGACGTTAAGGCATTTTGGAAAAGGCACGGACAGAAGAGCTTGTTCAGAGAAACACATTTATCCATCCATCAGAACATGGCAAAGAAAGGAAAGGTAAGACAATAAAGGACAATGAGGCACCTTACTTCAGCCTTTCCTGGCCATTTTTCCTGGATCGTTCACATACCCCACTGCTTTAAGGACCTAAGTTGGCATTAAGCTTGTGAGACCTTTCTGCTTTCCTCTCCATGCTGAGGATCATCACTTTGCTGCATGCCACAGATGGCTGCTCATCTGGAAACCCTCTCTCTTGAGGGGCCGTGTCAGTCTAATCCTCTGCTGATCTTTCTCCCCTAGCAGCATTATGAAAATACTCAACCACGGCAGTAACTGAGCTGTGCGATGCCTGGGACATGCCAAGTCCGATGCCAAGACTCCCTGCCTGGACTTTGCTCCCTTCCTCTATAACCAATCTCTGAGCCTGACTGACAGGAGTTCTCACCTCACTGTGCATTTCAGCTTAGGTCTGAGCAGTTTGCAAATGCATGCAAATACTACATGCAAAAATCTTCTGGACTGTCCGCTCATGGATGTACCTGCATCCACAGGCTGCTAATGAGGCAACACCTCATTAGCATTAGTATTTTTTCTTCATATAAAAGGTTCTTAGAGAATACTTCCTTACTTGACTGAATGCCATTACCAAACCCTTTCAATGCCATAATGTGTATCTATCATTATAACCACTGAAGCCCCCATCATTTTATGCAATTTAAGCATTTCCTTAAGAATGGGGAGCAATATTAGCTTTTCTAACCTAGTGAAGCATTCCGAGTGGGAAAACACTGCTTCCAAAGACAAACCCAGGAAGTCTCTACAATGGCCAGAAAATAAAACTGTGCAAATTAAACAAAAGCAAAAGCTTATCATTTGTCTATATTCAGTATACCTTTGCTTTTGCCAAAAACCAAGCAAGCTGTCACCTTAGCAACTATGTCACACTTTGCAGTAAGTACGCCACTGTGAACAAACACCTTAAAAGCAGCACCTCCACACTGTGTTCCTTCCCATAATGTTCTTTATGGCACTTTGCAGACCCCCGCCTGAGCGTAACAGCCATTAAGACCCCTTTGGCCAGTTGCTGGGCTGGACAGCCAGCCAGACGGCCAAGTGCTGTTTTCCACCCTGCACCCCAGGACCATAATACTACTTAACCATTTTTATTCGGTGCCAAAGGAGAAAGAGTGGCCTGAGCACTTTGCCTTCCATCACCAGCCCTGCGCAGAGCCCAGCGTTACCTGCTTTCTGCCTCTCCCCTTCTCCCGCGGCAGGAGGAGGTCCTCTCTCCCGGAGAAAAGGGGAGACTTCAGCCAGCCACCAGGTCTCCTGCCCCTTGGGATTACATCTGGAGCCGTGAATCCAGGTTAACTCAGGGACCACAGGATCCGAATGATGAAAGGGTTTTATCACAAGCACCTCCAAGCCTCTCCTCCCCTGACCGCAGCATTTGAATCCAGAGATGTCAACATGCAGGGCTTTTACCCAGGGCTCCAATTATGCTGATGCTGATTTACAGGAGTGATGACTGAAACATCTCCCTCAAAAATTGGCAAGGAGACTGTAACCGTGTATGTCTAATGGCAGAACCCTCTATCTCCATGCATCTTCTTGCTAGTTTGAAAGTCAGATCATTTTTGCTCTTCCTTTCATAGAAACCTGGTTTGCATATATAATCAAATTTAGCATTAATGAGTCTCTCCTCATCTTCTATTCCTAATGCTTCCAACAGCCACATTTGGATAACACCAGCAAATTCTGCCATCAAGAAGGTGGCTTACCAGGAGGAGATTTTACCAGTTTCACCCAGGGACTGCCATGGAAGTAGTACATAACTCCAAAAATTCCTGCCTCTTGGAGCACTGTATCTCAACTATATTTGCTAATCCTACATAACTCATTTATACCAGGTCCCACTCTGGGCTGCTTAAGAATCATCAAGATTTAAATGAATTGTTAGGTGACCTTTTAAAATCAACTCTTCCATGATCACAATGTAAGCCTAAGTAGAAAACAGTAGTCACTTTTCAGATGAAAGATATAATGTATTTGCAATGAGGTCAGGCATTGCTGACCTTTCCTCCTTCCCTCCTTGCCTGTACCAGCATTTGTACCATTTTAACAGCAACTTTTCGATGGGAGAAGATTAGCACAGTTCTCAGTTTCCAACGAGATATGCACACAGATAAACATGCACGTGAACAGCGTGCGGAACAGCCAGCTCTCCGCAGTCTGCGTAAAACCATGGAATCACAAGACAGATTTTCTGCCCTTTCACTTGTGTTCTGGGTTTTTAGTCTTTAGGGCTTCCATCCTTCTTCTGCTACCCTGTTCTAAAAGCATATGGTTCATCAAAGCCAAAGATTTCGGAATCACAAGACTCCCAGAAGTTGAGACTTCAAGGCCACAAGGTAAAATACCATGTAGGCACTGTTACTGCTTCTGCTGCCTTTATCCCAGTCCCAATGGCAGAGTAACACATGGCTTTCACATCTGTCTTCAGCGCAACTACAAAAACTTTTCAGATCTTTCCTGTCGCTCACAACAGAGCCTGCTGTCTAATGGCATAATCTACCTCCCAGTTCTTCCTAATAAAAATAATTTGTTCAACCGAGTTCCCTGCTTGCAGATTACCGATACCCCGGTATGTGTTCAGAAGCTGTAGGTCCCATGACAAGGACCGACGAAGCCTGTTTGCAGGGCTCGGCTCCCTTGGATGCTCACATCCCGTTGTTTCACTGGCAATTTTTGCCTGTACGGAGCTGCAGTGTATTTTGCATGCATTATGCTAAGCTGCCTACAAGAAATCATCCAATTAATGACAGCTTACAGAGAAGCATTAGTTACATGGTAATTACCTTTCTAATATTAAAATACCATAGAAATGGATTTACATTTTTTGATTAAGTGGCACATGTTTTATTGGCCTGATGCTACACATACAAGACCTTTGAGGCAGTAACTGGGACCAGGTTTTCAAGAACAGCTAGGTACCTACATCCCGAGGGAGACATCAACAAAACTGACTATACATTTTTCATCTGTGTTTGTGTATCTTACACATCAAGATGGATGGACCCAGCACTAAATGCAGCATCTGATCCTGGCATTGCATAAGCAACATCGGCAGGCAGAAATAAATGTTCTTTTAATTAAGGCTTTTCTTTCAATATGTGGGCAGAGAAGATCAAACAACTCAACTCTTCCAGCCCTGCATCCAAGAGGAGCACTAAGCCTCACCAAGGTTACTTTGCTCCATCACCTAAAGTCTCTGCCCATGCCAGAGTAGACAGCAGCCTTCTGGTTAAGTAAAAAACAAACACACACGAGCAAGCATGACAAAGAGTCTCAAGCAACTATAAAATATCGGAGGCCCATAATACACTACACAGAGAAAACCACTAATCACCCATGCCTCATGCAAGCATTACCTTCTTAATTTTTTTTCCCATTTATTTTCAGCATCTCAAGATATCTAGGCTTTTCTAGGACACACTTGAAAGCATGCATCTACTTACGTCCATTCATATGCAAGCAAATATAATCCAACAAAAGCACTCCTGTGGCCAGATGAGCAATCAGCATTAGGACAAAAGACAAGACTTATTATCGGTCTTTCAAGATTCAGATTCCCTTTGCCTTCCAAATACACATCTGTTTGCAAGGCAAGGGGTGCTAACCCTTTCAGAATCTATACAATCAAAGCAAGCTTGACTCTTGCCAGGCTGCCAACAGCCTGGCCTTTTTCCTGGCCCACCAGTCAAAGGATCACACCATGAAGGCAAGGAAGCAAAGCAAGGTTAGCTTGGTCCATGTACACACAAATTTTTCAAACCACCTTGCAATTCCTTTGTCCAAATTCCACCAGAGATGAATGGGGATCTGTTGTCCAAATGCCCTGCACTGCTTTGGAAATATTTGGCACATCCCATGAAGATGCTAGTGAGCAGTGATGATCTGCAGTCATGCAAGGCCTGGAATGTATTTTTTCAGCACAAAGGCAAGAATTAAAACAACTCCTCAGACACATGTGGGTTCACTGAACATCCGAACGTCCGCTGCCAAGTTGCCGTATCAAGAAAAGCCCCAGTGTCCACAAGATTTGTCCTGCACCATCTGCCCTGATAGAAGCAGCCCTGGCTTACAGAGAGCTACTTGCCCGGTCTCTGTGCCCAAAATATCCCCTCTGCTGTGCCCACATCAGCTCAGACAGGGCTGCAAGCTGGCGGAGCGGGGAGCTTGTTGCACAGCATTTTAAAACAACAACCTGCAGATTAAGAGCCAGGCAATCCCAGCACCTCCCAACCTGCAAAACAGTGGAGTTTCTGCATCTCTGATATTTATCAAGGATTACAGGGAAAGGGGTTACGAACAGCACTGCAGCTCCTGTTATTTTACGCGGAAACCAGGTTAAGTGTCAGGTTGCTTTGGGTCTGCAGGAGGAAAGTTGTTTGCGGCAAATCACAGCGAAGAAGCAGCAGAAGTTAGTTAAAAACCTCAGCCTAGTGATACCAAGTTTCCATTTCTACGAAAATATTTTTGCAGGTAACCACCTGCATGAGGTAGCTCATATCCACACCACACTGCCACGTGCAGAGCCCTGCTTTTCACTTAATTTGCTTCCGTAGGGCTCCAGAGGGGCAACGACTGCAAAACAAATAGACCCCAACTGATAAACTCGCTTGTCTTGCTCACTTTTTGTGGACCCCAATAAAAGCAGTCTAAACATATCCAGAGATTCACAGGACTTAAATTAATCCAGGGAGACGAATGAACATATTTCTTCTCCTTCATCTTTCCTTATTCATTATTGTCAGGTGTGCGTATAGGAGAGTCATTTCTCAAGCGAAGTTGTAAAAGCGTTTGTGACATTGCAACTGGTTGTAGTGCCACAGTAGATTATCATGAGAAATAAGCTTCAGAAAGACACCCTCTTCTCATGCAAAGATCTGTGGAGTTAACAGCCAGGGGAATAAAGACGAGCAAGAACAAACACAGCTTTTAAACAGCTTTTCCCTGCCCCCAGCACATGCCGTGAAGCAAGAGTTGACTCAGAGCTGGAAACATCCAGGGCCTATCTTGTACAGCTGTGCGCAGTTTTTCCAAGCCCCGATTTGTGACCCACATACCCCAAGTACACAATCTATTACCAAGGTAGAGTTAAAAAAAATGCAACTCTTGCTTAATTGCTACAAGTTACTTTTTTTTTTTTTTTCCTTCTTCTTTTTCTTAACCTTTCCTGGGCCTGAGCCAACGTTGTCTCTTGATGGCTTCTAAATGCAGTTTCTTGGCTGAAAATAGGACTACAAAGTACATGGGAAATACAAATTAAAACATGTTACAGTGCTGTGAATATTCAGAAGAATCAGTCTTAACTTGGCGTCTTCTCTCTGGGTGTTAGGTGACAGTGAAAGGAGAAGATTGAAGAAGGTCAGATAAAGTCCCTGCTCCTTGAGACACAGGTCCACGTCTGAGCCAGACTACAGGTAAGCTGGAATTTGCACACCCATAGTTTGCTTCTGCAACAGTTAGTTTCACACCCAGGAAACCCACAGCCACCTCAGTTCTCTCCAGACTCGCAGATGTTTCCACTTAGTAATACACAAATTTCAGCAGCACTTTTGTACAAGAGGCTTATCAATAAAGACGTGCTGACTCCCGAGCCACTGTGGGCCTACCCAAATTACCCAAACGACGAGAGTGCCAACTCAAGGCTGGACTGCCTGGACCAGCTGAGGACATTTTCGGTCTACGCCATCTCCACCCCACCAGCCTTTCCGAGGAAGCCCCGCACCTCTGCCATCTGTGCTGCAAAGCCTTCCCGCAAGCACGAGAGCCACCCAACGCCCAGAATCACTGCATCACCAGCCGGGCTATGAACTTTATTTCTTTGCAGATGCAACCTGGGACTCGAGTGGGAGGTGTTAAGAGGTGCCATGAGTAGCATATGGGCTTACAGTACACAAACGACGGGGCAGAAACGCCAGCTTTCCCCTTCTTGGATTGCAGAAAGGGCTTTCCCCACCTCTGTGTCCTACCTGCTTGCTTTTCACACTAGAAAGCCAAAACTTGGCTTTCTGGGAAATATGCATTAAAAAAAGCATAAGTTTTCTAAAAGCAGAAGTTAACACCTCCCTTTTAGATGACAAATAAGCCCAAAGAAGACAACATTAAAATTACTTGCACTTGCTTTCCCAAATCCTGAAACTCTGTAAAACTGGGTGTTATGATTCAGCTGCTAAGTCACTCACGTGACACCGGTCACACCCTCTGACAGGTGATTACTGTAAAGCTCCGAAAAACTCATCAGCATTAACAAGAGCAGGTTTAATAAATTCCACTGTCACCAGCACTTTTTGCATAAAAAAACCTCCACTCACACATCATTTAACACTTGAAATGAAACAGCTGTAAATCCAGCAATTAGCGGTACAATTTGACTGTTCTGATCAAGCATACTGAGGGCTGCGAGGCTGCTGGGGAACGTGGAAGCAGCCGCAAAATCAACTGGAGTGTTTGGTCATTTTTTTTAAAGTTTAAAATTATAATTAGGCTGATAAAAGGAGTCTGAGGGAGAGATGGACACTTACTTGAGACTGGAGATGGTAGAGCAAGGTAGATAGCAGTTGGTCAGCATAGTGAGAGGATAAGGAAGATGGGAGCAACAAGAGGAAGTGAATAGAGCTGGAATTTAGGTAATCCAAAAAGCCTTTGAAGTATATTAAAAAAAAAAAAAAGTCTTCCATATTCTCAGGTATCATACACTAAAACGTGCTTAATTCTACTTACACATACGTGTCAAAAGGGGAAAAAGTAATTTCTCAGACCATCTTAAACATTAATACACTCTGCACCCTTCTGCCACATTCCCTTATTGCCAAGGCCTGACACACCTCAGCCGCGTCCAAAGAGGTCTGTTTACATACAGCCCCATGTGCATTTACATACATACACCCAGGCAATGTGCAGATAGAGCGGCCAGAAGAGTTCTACATGTGGCTTTCAACCACGACAAAGGCAGCTTTTATATTCGGCTGTTGGAAGAAGTTACAGACGGAGGAAACTGCCAAGAGAAAAGAGTTCCCACTTGCCGTCCTGAGAACGCCAATGCACCGAGGGGGAAACGGTTTCCCGAGGGCACAGCCTGTGCCCCCCCAGCCTGTAGCCCTTCCCGGAGGAGCTCTCTTCCCAACCACCACCAGACATAGCTACACAGGGCAGATAAGTCAAAAGACCAGGCTCCCAGCAGTTATTTGCCATAGAAATAGCTCTCCTCCCCATCCCGCTCCGCGGCGAGCGCCGCAGAGTGGTCGAAGCACCCCCAGACCGGTGTCGGGGGCTCAACCCCTGAACGTCCCGACTTCTCCTCGAGGCAGGAGCAGCAGCGCCGGGTGGGTTTGCGGAAGCTCCGGGCGAGGAACACGAGGGACCTTGGCCGTTCTCGGCATGCAGGCCACCCCGCCGCGGGGCCACCTCGTCCCAAGCCCGTGGCACCGCCACATCCCCATCACCCGGCTCTGCAAGACCTGGGTGATGCTTCCAGGAGCCCAGTGGAGAAGAGGTGCCAGCCATGGGCAGGGCTGGGGGGAGCAGCTACCCCCAGCACGCCAAAACGGCCCCTCGCAAACACCCCCCGGCCGGGCTGCGCGCGGCGGGCGCGAACCTGTGGAGAAACGCACCCGCACGGGGACGTGCCCCCCAAAATACGCGGCTTACATAATTCCCCAGCCAGTCGGCGTTAGGGGAATGTGATTAATCCTCCATGACATGTTCTGAACTTTCCGTTCAGGGAGGCTCTCTCCTCCCGCAGACCTACTGGCGATGAATGTCATTTGACCTGCAGACTTCGCTACGAATGAGCATCAGAGCAACAAACAGTGACATTGCTCCGCAAACCAATTATCCGCCTCCTTCCCCGCTCGGCCCAGAGACAAGTTTGCTAAATGCATAACGACGATTATTTTTTTTCCCCCGTTTTTTGTTTTCTTTTGTTTTGTTTTTTAATCGTTTACATCCAACACGGGGGCGGGGGGACCACCCACAAACCCAGCCGCCCACATCGCTGTCGGATGAGAGTCCCCAGCCCCCCCCCCCCGTGTCCCCCAGCCCCCCCCGCCGTCCCAGCTCCGGCTCCCACCTGTTCCGCGGGGCGCAGCGCCCTGCGCGCACTTTCGGGACAGCCCCCCCCTTCCTCCTCCTCCTCCTCCCAGCCCCGCGGCCCAAACGCTGCCCGCCCCCCCCCGCGGGAACTCACCCACTCGAGCACCCTGAGGAAGGCCA
>JAVJGG010000039.1:14436464-14464271 GCA_035590195.1 Aviceda cuculoides
TCGACCTGCTGGCCACGCTTCTTTCGATGCAGCCCAGGACACGGTTGGCTTTCCGGGCTGCAAGCGCACATTGCCGGGTCATGTTGAGCTTCTCGTCAGCCAACAACCCCCAGGTCCTTCTCCTCAGGGCCGCTCTCAATCCACTCATCGCCCAGTCTGTATTTGTGCTCGGGATTGGCCAGACCCATGTGCAGGACCTTGCACTGGGCCTTGTTGAATTTCATGAGGTTTGAACGATCCCACCTCTCAAGCCTGTCAAGGTCCCTCTGGATGGCATCCCTTCCCTCCAGCATTGACCGCACCACACAGTTTGGTGTTGTCGGCAAACTTGCTGAAGTTGCACTCAATCCCACTGTCTGTGTCACCAACAAAGATGTTATACATCACTGGTCCCAATACCAACCCCCGAGGAGCACCACTCATCACTGGTCTCACTGCTGGAGAAAAGCGTCTTGTTCATGATTCAAAACATGGCACCGCAAGCTAAAAGACAGAAATGTTGGCTCCATAGAATTCAACAGAAAAATTCCCATAGACAGGGATGAAGCCAGGGCTTCCTCCCAAAACATTGGCCATATCTCTGCCTTCCTGCACTGACATTTTCCTGCTCTAGTCTCACTTTTTCCTCTTCTTTTACATGACATAATCCTTCCTCCATTTATGATGTCTTTTATGATGCCTCTTTTCAAGGCACTGCCTTGCCCCAGTACATCTTTACCTGCTTCTCTTTCTCTTCTCTTTTCTTTTTGCATCTTTTTCGGAGCAACTGAAAAAAAATTAACCTTTACTGCACAGTGTCTTCCCAGCCAAATGAGGCAAGAGAAATCAAAACCTCCCTCCCTTTTCCCATCCAAGGACCTTTCGAGAGTTTCAGTCCTATGAGGAGACTGAACTCACAGACCTGAAATTTTCTCAGATGTATTTTCCCACACTAGCCCTAATTTAGTGTTATCAGCTGTATGTGGCTCCCAGTCCTGCTTGTCTAATCTTCAAATAGCACTGCTGCATGTTTCTGGTTGAATGTCACAGGGGTGCCCCATCTTAAACTCCAATGGGATTTAATGAACAGGAAAATATCCTTTTTGAAACACATCATGGCTTTCAGGCTACTAAATGGGGTAAATGTAAATTGAATGCTGAAGATAGTTGATTTACCAAAAAAAAAAAAAAAAAGTGTCATGGATAAACTAATTTCTAACAAGATATATTTTCTAATAAGACATATATTCCCCCTCCAGTTTCAGTACTACCAATACAGTGCTACATCTATTAGTATGGCACACAGGCTGGACGGGTCAGAAGAGTTCAGCCTTAAACTTGTAGGAAAAATGATGCTGTACGTATTTTCCAGTTCTTGTCTCTGTTAAACTCTTCATCTTGAGATATGCAACATTTACCAGCTTACACGTTTGACATTTCCCTCTTTGACTGAATGCCCATTCTCCTTCTGCTTTGGACTATTTCAGAGCCTGTTAACAAGAGAAAATAGAACTGGCCAGGAAAATAAATTACTTTTTGAAAAAGATCACAGTAGTGCAGACATGTTTCTGAGTAACTGGATTGAGAAAGGTGACAGCAATTGCGAACTATATGCTTAAAAGTACCTGGACAAAGTGACTTTACAAATTGGACTTGTGTTATTCAAAGGCATCTGTTTGTCTTGTGTTAATAGTTAACAGTTAATAGTCAATTCAAATAGTAGTTAATAATATTCCATAACAGTTAATAATTCAATACAAATTTAAAATAAACAATAAATAATTTTAATATAACTGTTATTTTAAATAATAATTATTATTATTATTTAATACAAGTATTAAACAATTAAATTCAATAATAGTTAGTGGTTAATTCAAGTCACCCATTTAATGTTTAAGAGACCTGTGCAAAAAGAACTTGCTTTCAAGACTACAACACCAATGAGCTGTTGCAACATCATGGTATTCCCAGGAAAGAATTTGCACCAGAGCTAGAAAACTGCTCACCAGCAATTCATTACAAAGATTCAAAAACCCTCCTAACTCACATGCTGTACCATGCTATCAATTGATACGCAACTCTTTCCGTTGATATCAGTGAGGATTTCTGCTTTAAAATGCTCCTGAATTGGTCACTGCTGGAAATAACGAACCTTCTGCCGGTGACACTTAGCTCTCCCGTACCAGTGGCATGATGGTGGTATGTGGTCCCTGTGCAGGAGTGTGTGCACTGGGGACGAGGGCCACCAAACACCTCCTGTTAGCCAGCCCCCAACCTCTGTTGATAGCTAAGGCTTGTGATATCAAGCTCTATTATTTTAGAGGAATGTTGTCCAGGTTAATGCAATCCTGATACATGTATTATGGCATTGTGCTGTGTCTTTCTCAGAGCTTTTTAACAGGTAGAAGCCAGGCTTACTTCAAAAATATACCCTGCAGACAAGGGTATGTCCCATTGGAAGCGGCTGGGGCTGCACGTCTCTATTGAAGAAAGTTTCCACGATGCCTGGGAGTGCATGATTTTTTAGCTGCCCAAAGGGTGATTTTAAAAAGTTAAAAATAAATTCCTAACTTTTCACGGTTACCCAAGAAGGCAGCCCACTCATGCCTACTGACCAACATGACACTAATCTGATTTTAAGGAAACATTCAGCATTCGTGACCTCTTGTCATTAGAGAAGGAAATGAGATGGTCCATGCCTGGCCTTTACAGCTGTTAGTGATGAGCCTGGCAGGATAATTCAGACCGAGTCCTCTTTCCCCAAACCTCAGAGCAGGCTGGTGTGTCTGTGCTCCAGCAAACCACCCCCCTGACCTGCCCTGGCATGGGGGCAGAGACAACTTGGTGATGGCTTTCCCTTCCACACCTCCTCTCCAAATTCCTGCTGGGTAAAAACCATCTCCATAGACTCCCTCCCTGCCCCAAGTGCTCAAGTCAGACTCCTGCCTCTTGTACACGGCTCTGCAACAAAAAACCAAGAGAGAGAGAAACTGCTTCTTGCCGAAGAAAAATTTGCAAGAAGGAAGAGATAAACGTGGAACAGCTGCGCTATGGATTTTATGAATAATTTGCTGAAAATAAACTTTAATGGCAAATTAAGGACAGAGATTAGCTCTGCAGTTCTGTGTTCTCAGTGGGTAACTTGCTTGCACAAAAGTACACGACAAAACTTGGCACCATGAGCAGCTCGACTGGCAGCATCTCCCTGGGAGCAAGGCAGCGATGGCCTGCCAGGGCGGCTGCCTGCCGGAGTGCGGGCAGGCGGCTGGCAAGGAGCTGCTTTCCCACAATCTGCTCAGCTCTGGGCAGGCTTTTGCTTTAGGGAGCTCTAAATGCAGTGAGCTCGTTCAGGAATAAAAAGGAGATGATGGCCAAGTGGATCAGCTCGGCTGCTCCTCTCCCCTCTGCATCGCTCCCAAGAGGTGATACGGTTTTTGGGCAGCAGTTGAATGCTATCGCTCACGGCAGGGAAGCCTCTGACTCTGCTCATTTCAGCCTTCTTTCTCCTGGATGGATCTATTTTCCCCTGTTGTGTTCAGGAGGGCATCACCAGTTCAGAGCCCCAGTTGAACCAACACCAGGCTTTTCAGGTCTCTCCACCAATTTTGGT
Source organism: Aviceda cuculoides (assembly GCA_035590195.1). Lineage (NCBI taxonomy): Eukaryota > Metazoa > Chordata > Aves > Accipitriformes > Accipitridae > Aviceda > Aviceda cuculoides. The sequence goes on from JAVJGG010000039.1 coordinate 14,440,054, forward strand.
TCCCACCCCAGATGCCACAGGTAGCCGATAGCTAGTGGGCAGCATGCACCCCACTGGCCTATTTCGATGCGTTTTCTGACTCGCCAAGAGCTCAAGTCCTCCTAAGTACTCAGCAGGACAAAACCTGCACTCTCCCTCCTGCTTTCCTCTCCTACCCCAGGTCTTTAGCCCCCTCCCCAGCAGCAGGACACCAGGGAGGTGGGTTCAGTGGTGTGACAGCCCCTTCCCGTAAGCAGCGGGATGCAAGGTAAGGCACGCTCTGCCCGGCTCGTGGCATCTCTGCATGGCACCTCCAGCAACGCCCATCTCTAGGACCGCGCCTGGCTCAATTTGCCCAGCAAACACCTTCCTGTTGGAGCCCACAATTTCGGACACAGCACTGTGGATGCAGAGCGTATCGGCTCCCCTCCTGCTACTCCGTGCCCAGGGCCAGAGCACACGGGAGGTGCCACCCCCCAGGAGCGCTGGGGCTCGGATCCCTGGCTGGGAGGCGGGCGGAGGCTCTCCCGGTGGGAGGGAGGTTTCTCTGTGATCTGTGAATTAAACCCCTTGGCTCCATCATCAGTTTCTCCCATAACGGCTGGGCACTGACAGGGAGAAGGATGAAAACGCTGAGCCATTCCTCCTTCTCTGAAAGGATAAAGGCCAATAAAAAATGGATATTGGCAGGCTGGCATGAATTACCACGCGGGCTGGCGTTCTGAAATGTCCCGGCTTTGCCAACATGCCTGACTGCTTCGTGGACATTGACTAACACAACCCCAAACACAACAGAAACCACTTGTGTGTGCAGAAATGATGGCAAGTCATTTTGTGGTTCATTCAGCCAGCTCTGATCACCGCTTTTGCTTCAGTTGAGAAAAGGCATTAATCTGCCTAATTTTTCCCTCTGTAATTCAGATCAGACAATTTCCATTTACTAAACGTGATTGATAAATGAATTAATTGCGCAACATTCATTTCTGACACTAGTTCAGAACACGCAAACTGGAAATAAGTCAATAGAAACCTCTATATATGGAAGATAAATTATGGATCATTCAGGATATTTTTGAGCTCAGTACCAGGGGAGGATTGAAAGATTGTTTAACCTTGTCCAGGGCAATTCTTCCTCATCCTACACCCTCAGCAGCCATAAGAGATCACTGGGGTTGCACAGCCAAACATGAGGGCCTCTTTGGATGGATGTATTGCATCTGGCAGAAAAATTTTCTCCCATATTTCTTCATGCTTTTCTGAATTCTCTTCTTATTCCAACAAGCACAAGAAGTCTTTTCTTTTTCCCTTTTTGAAACAATAATATCCAGCCAGCATGCAAACAAACATGTTTTCTCTTCAGTACTAAATTTTTGTCGCTTTTTATGTTTGCTTGCTTGTTCAAAGAGAAAATTTGAAGAATTACATAGTATATAACAGAAGAGATCATTACCAGCAAGAGGCAGTGGTGGAAGGTTCCCAGCACGGCCAGCAGCAGACCCAGGCTCACAAGGAAATGATACTCGCTCCTTTACTAACCCACACAGACACACGGGGCAGGCTGTGGTTGAGATAAACCCTGATTAATGGAAAATTGTTCCTTAAAGCCAATGAATCACTCATCAGAAAACACGAAGCACATCCAGTTCCTTCCAAACAGGAGGACATTTACTAGCTGCTCAATAAGCTTTATAACAGTATCTCCTACAAGTTTTATGCATGCAATCAAAGCGTCTACTTCAAGTTCTGCACATTTTAAACACCTCCATAAAGTAATGTAATGACCTTCACAAAAAAAGTTAATAAAGGCCAATAATAATCAGGTTTTATGCCAGTGAGGCACAAATATTAACCATATGCAAATTGCACTGATAAATCTGAAAGGAGCAGGTGGCATCCAGTGCTTCCCATAGTTATTGGAGATACCGGGACCAGAGACAGCATCAGGAAAGACTCTGGTTGCGAGTCCTGCAAGGCAAGACGCACAGTAGACACGTGTCTCAAGTGGCGAAATTAAATGCAAACGTGTTCATAGACCTATCTTTAGAAATGAAAGGAGCAAAGCGGTAATTCAAATGTCACTTAATTTTTATGACTTCAACAGCCAAACAAATGCCCTTTCCCAGGATTGGTTAAAACTCCTCTAATGGCATACAATTAGGAAAGGCATTTAATAAATCAATGTCACCCCCTGCACGCCTCGGGCTGACTGGCACCTCTGTGCAAGCTGTCCTGCTGAGAGATGGAGCTGTGAGCGGTCAGGGGACACAGAAAGGGGCGTCAGGGCGAGGAAAGCATAGCAGGTACAGCAGCTTTCTGCAGCGCTGCCTCTGGCTTACAGTATGTTCCTGCTGAACAGCCCTTCTCACCCTGAGCTCACGCCATTGATCACTGGTGGGAAAGCCTAGCAAAGTGCTCCCTTTTTTTTTTTTTAATCCGGAGTGATCGTATAAAGATGTACTGGTAATCCCACAGCTCCTCCACAAAAAAAGGTTTGATATATGACTGTATTCACTGGCTGTCTGCCACTACCCAGCAAAGGACCTCTACTTTCGTGTCTTCAAGTGTTTAATACATGGTGCATCTAAGAGCAATATTTTGGCTGTTTTTCTTCACACTGCACTACAAGCTCATCAAGAGAGTAACAAGATCTACTTCTTTTGTAAGTATTGATACAGAAAAATGAAAGAAATACTACCATTGCATTATTATCCCCTTCTTTGTCCCCACTCCTTCTCCCTCGCTCTGAGGATGCAGAGATCTGACAGAGGAGGTGTTTGAGACAGAGACAGTTTACCTTCAGCACATTGCTGTGAGCGGGCCGTGAGGCCCTTGCCTCTCAGACCAGTGTTGAGACCACAGGAGGGTTAAGTTTCAACAGCAGAAGCATCATCACATCAGACCACAGATCAGATTTAATCTGCTTTATCTGTATATTCACAGCCATGCCACAGGGAGAATGCTACCAACCTCACAGACTCACCAGGGCCAAGCTGCTCTGTCCACAGTAGAGGACATTTCACGTGCACTTCTGCTCCTTCTGCATGTTCTCGTGTGCAATCTGGCAGGAGCCTATAGGACTTAAATAGTTAGAGCAATATAAGCAAGACATTCTCTCCTTCCTCAGCTGAGAAAAGGCAACCACCCACCCCGACCCACCCCATCCCACGGTGAGGATGCCCAAGGCAGTTTCTATCTCCATGCCTTTGACGGTATCAGCAGATCTATACAGTTCAATGCTGACAGCTTGCACTCAGGTCAGGGGCTGCAGAAGCGACCCAGCAGCATCAAGCCTGGGTTTTAGATAAACAACGTCCCAGCCTGCCTCTAATACCATCCCTTGCCCCACTTAAAGCTGAGTGAGAGGTGACACTTTGGAGTCACAGACTGGAGAGCAGTGCTTCCAGGGGCCGCATCGCCTGTGATCGCAGCACAGCTGCGATTTATTTTCCTTAGGGGTCTTCTATGCTGCTAGTCTGGCCCTATAATTGCATTTCAAAACAAAGCTGCCTGTCAGGATGAAGTCTACTTTCCTGATGATGCTGATTTCTCTTCTTTTCATATTGCAAAATAATACAAATAGGATGAGAAAGCCTTTATTTTTTCCCAGCTACTTTTTTTTCCATCTAGGCTGCATAATTTTAACCTCCAAACTAGGTCAGCTCAGAGACAGAGCATTTAATTTCATCTGTTACAGTGATTAAAAAACCTGTTATATTGTTAAAGATTAAATGTGAAGCGTTTACCAAAATATCAACCACTTGGTGTAAATGGTGCCTAGATGGTGCTAAGAAAAAGAAGCCAGGATGCAGAGGAAGACTAAAGAAAAGAGCCTGACAGAAGCTCATCAGTCTGAAGCTCTGATATTTTGGGCATCTTATCACTCCCTGGGATTTGAAATTACGTTACCCCATCCGTCAAGAAATTTAGCACATTCCACTGCACACATAAACCTAATGCACAACATCGGTGATGGGGCAAGGGTGAGGAAAGCCTTGTAGACTCCAAGATTAAATACAGCAGGTCTCACATCTTTAAAAATAAACAGGAAATGTAGCACCCAGCCCTTTAACATAAATGAAGTTGGAAACAAACCCCCCTTCTCCCTCCATCTCTTCCTGGCATTTGTGCTACCTGAAGATACAACCCTCAGGCTGAGCAGTTTTGTGGGTCCTTGTGAACAAGTCCTGGCATCTTGATTTTGGCTATAGAGCAATAAGCCTTAAGCATAAGACCCCTGGCTGGAGACATTTAAGCAGGCTTGGGGTCCCAGCCGGGGCAGGAGGGCACCCATCAGAGGAGCCCTGCTCGCCACTGTAATTTTGCTTTGGCATCGCTTCATTTTATGCTTGGCAGTCCCTCCTCTGTGGGCTTTTGTCCTTTCTTCCTTACATAAAAAGACACACTCCCTGAAGGGGAGGTACAGTCACAGATGGACGGCACCTCTGCCTGCAGCCCTGCTCCCCACCGGGACCCTGCGCCCCTGGGCAGGCTGCCCCTAAGGGAGTGCTGCCTGGAGCAGAGCACGCAGCCGCGGGCTGCAGCCTTGCTTGAGTTATGATACTGGAGAAGCATTTTATTAGTCTTTTTTTATCTTTGTTAAGAGTCTTAGCAAGGTAAATGAGCGCTCCTATGAAAAGCTTCACTATTGTGCCCACGGCAGGAAAACACTTGTTGCAGCGGACTCCCGTAGGTGTCTGTCCATGCTGCAGCCTCCGGTCAGGGGCAGTATTTGCTGCCTTGTCTCACTTGCTCTTCTGGCTCTCCTCATTGCCTTGGCACGTCTGAAATGCTGGAACGAGCATACTGAGAAGAGCCTGGAGCTCAGTCTACCTTCCTGTGAAACACACACCTCCATTAACTTCAATGGGAAAAGGAGCTGACCTTTAAATCTTGTGTTGCATTAGGCTTGGAATAACTCAGAGGCCTTTCTGTACAATGATTTTCAAGTATATTAATCATATACAACAGTTCATGGAGTTTCTGTGTTAGTTGACTGCCTTCTTATTTCCCCAAACCCCTGCCAATAATCTCCTCCACATCTGGTGGTGTCTGGAGTATGGATGCTCTTCAGCTGCTGTCCTCATTTCTTGCCAGGGACTGGGGGTTGTCTTACACCTTGCAGTCAGGGATTTTGCTGCCTTTGTAGATACGTTCTGCAAAACCCTCAGCTCCTTTTCAGACTAAAATTAAGCCTCCTTCATTGTGCATTTAATTAACTTTTATTTGCTTGACATTTCATTTTTATTATTTTTAAGCAGTCTGAGGTTCTTGGCATCAAAAGCAAATGTAAACTAATTCAACTGATTGATAGACTATCTTCACAAAGGACTTTTTTCTATCATGCCACTAGGAATATTTTTCTGGGGAAAGAAATCGGCTGCAAAAATTCACCTTGATTACCTCACTACAACTGACACCATGCAAGGCAGTAAGTGGAGGGGAGAAAGTACCTGCTGAGAACATGTGGACACTAAATCAGACACATTATGCTTCTGGTTGAGCTCTTCCAGGTACCAGTAAGGGACCGTCGTGACTGCAGAATATTTATTTTATTGGAAATCAAGCATTTGTTTCCTGAATGTTTTAAAACCCAATTCTAGCCTGGTTCCCTAAGGGATCGAAGAAGAAAAAGTCTCTGAACTCCTCTGCCACTCTTCCTCCTCCCTCCCTTCCCGTTTTGGGCACATTTGGAAAAGGATCTGGTGTCTCCGAGATGTGAGGCCTCTTCTGCCTGGGTGGACACCAGTGGCCACACTGGAGCAGGAACAGGAGCCCGTCACTGTGCGCGCTGTGGAAAGGGAGCAGGGAGCAGCCGGGCTCTGCCAGCACTCACCCATCTCACCCAGGGCTCCCTCCAGAGGAAACCTTTCACTGCAACAACACCCTCTCCAGTGGTCCCATCAGCTTCTAGCCTGAGCATGAATGACTCAAATAAGACAAACAAATAAAAAATTAATCAACACGAAGAGTAAGCCTGAGGGGAGCACAAAATCCACTGCTTTTGATAATAATTTTATACAAATATATACATATATATATATATAAACACACACACATATCTGAGAAGCAGAGGAAGAGTTTAAGAGAAATGTTGCATATCATTAAAAAATTGAATCAATTAATATACCGGGCATTATCAAGACACCAGCTTGCTGAAGTGCCCTCATGAGAGTCAAGAAAAAAATAACTACTTTTGCATTTACAGATCATCTCAACCCACAGTGTTCCCTCTCTCCATTTCAAAGAACTCATAATTCAGCAAAGAGAGGAAACCTGGCACTTACTGTATTTGAAACATTTTTGCAATGGCACAGTTACTATATTGATTACATTACTTCTTTTAAAATATTTTAACACAGTCTTTGGCTAATGGAGTATTTAATTAAAGAGAAATAAACATGAGTTTTCAATTTATGGGTAAGGAATGCCCTTACCAGTATAGTCTGCAGGATATGATCCTCACTGCCTTTGCAGATTTATCACTTGTACCAGACACAGAGGATATAAATAACATCAGCCTTAGACTGGTGGCATCCAGTCAGTCTTCAACACTTCATAATGTTCTGCTGAAAAATCAGTGTTCTCTGAAATCCTAGTCCTGAATAGCAGGCAACTTCTTCTCAGCAGAAATTAAAAATTGTTGGGAGATGAACAATGGGGGTAGAGTTGTCATTATTTAGCCATATAGACAACACAGTCTATTTGGATGATAATAAAGCCAACATGCTGTTTCCTGAGAATAGAAAATGATGTTTAATAAACATTGGGTTTGCAAACACCCATTTTATTCCTGTTTTTTAATTAATTTTTGCTTCCATTTCCTATAATATGATGGATCCAAAGTGAAAAATTCAATTTGCAAAGTCCACCCCCTTACCAAAAAATTATATTCCAATCTGCATGGATGCGGAAAAGAAATATTCAAATGTGTCACTGCAGACAAATGGGCTTTTGGGAACCTTTGTTGCCAACACCTCCACTGAAATCAAACTAATAGGGGCCAACCAAACTTTTCTGCAGCCTGACAATAACTTCAGACCTCACCAAACCCAGAGGAGAGACCTCAGAGACCAGGGATGCCTCCTCTCCAGCACAGCGCGTGGGGTGAAAGACAGAGCCGAGCTCTTTACAGAAAAGAAGAGAGACCAAAAAGCAACTTTGGGCAGGAGAGAAAACTAAGGATGATCAGTCACAAAGGGGTTATCTTGGCCACTAATGGTATCTGAATGCAAACACGTACTTACTACATGGTTTTCACAACATGACAAGGCTGACAAAGGGAAGGGACCTCCGTGGTCCGAGGTGGCTCGGATGTCCCCACGTGGAGCACAGGAAGGAGTCTGAGCCCGTCACAGCTCCAGCCCTTCTCCGGTGGCTCAGATCCAGCACCCGCAGCTCCCTGCCCCTCGCCATCAAGGTGTCCCCACGAGCCAGCGTCCCTGAGGCGATCAGGCTGGGAAAGCTCAGAGCTGGAGAAAACTGGGGGAAGTGAAGCGTTACATAGGGTCGAGCCAGAAATCTCCACCTAAAAGACATAGCTGTTTGCTCTCAGGTTGTTCACCAAAAGACGGGAGCAGGAACCTCTCCTCAGGCACCCTTAAGCTTTGGGCATGCTATTTAACGGTGTCACCGTAACATTTTGAGGGCTGTCACCTGTCTCATGATTCACACCATGGCATTTCTACTTGCACACTTTGGGGCGTGGATTTTCACCCAGCTGCCAGCAGCATGGCCCAGGTGTCTGCAAATAATCTAGAGCTCTGTGCCTGTAATTCAAATTATTCTTCTTGTGCAGCACCTTGCAATTGTCAACACTGATTTTCAAAGCTTGCAGCACAGCATTAACCAGGAGCTGCTCTTTCTAAGGGATTTCTGCCGGCTGTTTTTCTTCTCCTTCTCTTTATTTTTCTCCCCTCAAACAGACCTTTGGGAGAGAGCACCTCAGCACAGAAACACTTTGTTTGGGTGCCAAATCCTCATCGCAGTGGGGCATAGCCAGGAGGCTTGCCTCCCTCTGCCAGAAAAACTCTTTGCTTTTCAGTAGCTCTCAACCCCCAGCATCTCTCTGGCAGCCAAAGGCATGAATGGGCAACCTTATTCCCACCCCGAAGCACTTATTTTTTCCCCCTTCTCTGCAGGCTTCAACTCCACAAGACGCATCCTGGCTCACAGGCGTTACTCTGGTCCGGGTCTCTCCCCACAGTGTCTTCACACAACTGGCCTCCAATTTGCCGCTCTGGCTCCAAACATAGTTTTTTAAAATCAAAAGGAAAGCCAAGGCATGGAGGGAGAACGAGCAACCCAGCTCTTGATCTGAGTGAGCCAGCACAGCGAGCCTGCCTGGTCCTCGGCGCTCTACTGAGGGACACGGCTCTCCCCGTGCCTGCTGGCTCACCACCCCCCTTTAGAGCAGACTAGTTAGCCAGAAACAGAAGAGACTTTTTATTTGCTACTTCTCTGGAGAGCTCTTGAGTTGCTGTCTGAGCAGCACTTATTTGAGAGCTGGCATGGCAGCCATTCGATTTCTTTTTAAGCAATCAGCTGTGGAGGCAATTTCTTAATTCTTGGCAATTTCTTTAATTCTTGTAAGAACAATTTCTGCCTGGGCAAACGCTGCTGTCAGCAGTGGCACAAAGAAAACCGGGAAAAGAAACTCCTGCCTTGCAGGAGGGGTGGGAACAGCAAAGGCTGCACCAGTGCGCTGTGCCCCTTGGCTTGTGGTCTCCCCAGCACCACAGCGGTGCTCGCAGGACAAGTGAGCTGGCCAGACATGGAGGCAGCATCTCATCCAGCAAACCCCACTGAATGTCCCACAGGTCCTTCCCTTCTCTGAAAGCAAGAAGATTATTTCCTTTCTTTTCTGCCTTCCTTTCATTGCCATTTCTTTCCTGGTTTTCTTTCCCCAGGCAAGGAAGCAAAACCTTCCCAGCAGTGCACCAGGTCAGAGGGTTTCACTCCTTGCACCATGGACCATTTTCAATTGTGCCGATTGCTCAGATACCCTGGGGAATGGCTGGGTTGCGGACCCTTCCGGGCTCCCTCCAAAGCACTTCTCTTGGGAATGAGAATCACACAGGGTAATACAGCACTGTTTCTGCTCTAGTAGCACTTTCTTTCATGCTTTGAGACAAACACGCTGTTCCCTGTTTCACACCCCTCTCATTCATTTGCCATGTGCTGATGGCTGAGAGTCCTGCAGAGCAGCTTGCTGGTGGAAAAGGTCTGGAGGCAGCAAATAAACAGGATTTTAGATGATTAAATTCTTGGGGGATTAAGGGGAAATATATACATGTAGTTATCCATTTTACTCATTCTTTCACACTATTTTTAAGAATACCTATATGTATGTTGAAAGACAAGGAAAAGCAGAGAAAAAACCCTGAAAACTGCAGGAAGAGCTGGGTGTGGTATTCATGACACAAGAAGGGACTGTGCCATGCAGCACCGAGGAGAGACGCAATACTAACGGTAGCGTGAAGCCCAGCAAGCTCCTCCACTGGGGTCCCGCGGCCCCTCAGACAAACAGCCACAACTGTCTGCAGAGCTGGAGCTGGCACTGCAGCTTTCTGACAGATTTTAATCAAGCCACTGCAGCTATTTTCTTCTAGAAACAATGCAAAGAGATTTTTAATCAACACATCCACCTGGGAAGGAACAGGGCAGGAAAGAAAAATTGCGCCTGCAGAACAAACATTAATGCCCCAAGGGTATGGCCCCGGGGACCGGCCAGACCTTCTGGTCTGTTGCCAGAGACTCGCCGACTAAGTAACCTAGTGCCATTTTGGTCTGATTTCCTTATTTTCTGCTCTCATAGAATCATAGAATCATTTAGGTTAGAAAAGACCTTTAAGATCATCGAGTCTAACCATTAACCTAACACTGCCAAGTCCACCACTAAACCATGTTCCTAAGCACCACAACTCCACGTCTTTTAGATACCTTCAGGGATGGTGACTTAGAAATCCCTAAAGGACAGAAGGTGAGGGGAGAATGGAGGGGAGTTTGGCTCTGGTAGAACACTGATGTCCTTCCTTGGGTTCATTCCTATCCCTTCATCACTTGATAGCTTCTGGCTGTTATTATTTTCAGCAGGTAAAAGAGGACAGATCCTCCCTCCCCCTGTTCAAAAGCCTGACTTCTAAAAATCTGCGTAACGAGCTGAGAAAATAAACCTCAACACATCACATACAACTCTGATCTGGGCAATGCTGGAAGAGAGCTCTGCTAATGGTAGTATTTCTCCTAATAAAATATTGTAATGATGCATTTGCAGCAAAAATATATCAGGCCCCAGGAAAGCACTAAAACTGCTTAAATCACTGAGTCTCAAACATCTACATTTTCAAGGCTAATAGCCTGAGAAATGAAGCACGCTGCAGCATAGAGCAGACAAAAATGCCCGACTCATGAAGCCCAACAATGAAACCCATTTCCAAAGGGATTTAGAGAGTGCACTCAGCAGAAAAGCCAGAAAAATAATAATTTCGAGACTCTCTTTCTCCTTGAAATGCACGCTTTGGGGATCTGACAGCACCTGGATCCATGCAGCAACAACAGCGGTCACTTGGTGGTTTGTGAACCCAAGGGAGGCACAAGCCTTGCCCAGTCTGCAGTGACCACCAGGCTCTGGACCCTGTTTTGGCGTGTTTTGATTGTGGAAATCTGCCCCCCATCCCCAGCCCCTACATTTAGCGGATGATATATTCCTAAAACCACACTGGAGAATTGGAGTTGGCATAGCATTTTCTCCCCCAGATGTCTCTGGGAACAAGGAACACTATGGCAGGGAGTTTGAGAGGGGCTTTGCCTCTGCTTAGTGCCCTCATTAAGCTTACCAGTGAGTCCAGGAAAGATGTGGTGTTTGCTCCAGTCCTTCCCTTAGCACTCTGGCGGCCAAGGGAATTGGCATCTCACACCAGGTTTGCACCAGGCTCTGCCAAGCTCTACCAGCAGTGGAATTTTTAAAAAATACTTGCTTCTATCTGCCACATTTCTCTGCTGGCAAAATACATAGCAGAGATGCACAGCACCAGCATGAATTGCATTTGCCAGTTGAGCTTATTTTGCTCACTAAAACAGGTTTGAAACTGTGTTTGTGTTTTGCTACAGTAGCCAAATTTCTCAGCACAGACAAAGCTGAGTTCCCAGCTCCCAGCTCTGCTGGGGCGCAGGAGGGGGTCCGGCTCCGCAGACCCTGGGGCAGCCCGGGAGGCTCTTGGGCTCCTGCCCCTTGCACGGCTCCTCCGCTCCCCGGCTTCCCTGCTCGTGCTGATGGGGAGAACTGACCCCAGCTGGGTCCATTCGAGAGATGGTTTTTCACACTGCGTATTTCGTCTTGCAGTTTGTATCACCTAAAAGCTGCCCTTCTTGCAGTTTTGAGAACTAAAATATTAGCCAGCAAAAACCAAACACGACATTCTGTTAATACAATCTAGAACACATTATCTTTTTAAGGAAGGCTTCGAAGTGAAGATGTATTTTTTTATAGCAGCAAGGACAGTTTTAATCAGTGTTGAACAGTTCAGTTTCTCGCCTAACCCTTGATTAATGAGCATGAAATACCATCTACCTTATAACTACTCCCAAACACCTAAGTATAAACAGCCTTTTGATTTTCTCCAGCTTTTTGAGTGTGTGTGAAGCTTCAGCTGAATCCAATTTGTACCATCAGCAACTGGAGTTATTCTGCATTTGTCACTGTTGGCATTACATTTCTCTTAACCGTAATGAGGTGACACTGAATTATAGAACTCTTTATACTGTTTTAATACTGTGATCATTCGGGTGTTATGAATCTGTAGGAATGTTAAAGCAGTTAAGCTATGCTTCTGCCCAGATGAAAAGGCAGCAGTGTTTCCAAGGAATTTTTGACCAGGTAAATTTAATCACAATTTAAGCCAGAAATGGCTCTCCTACACTTCCCCTGCAGGCAGTCAGGAGGGTGTCTTCTGAGGGACTTGCTAAAACTTCTCAGATAAATCTCAGCTGTTAACGGGAGCAAGGCAGGCATATGGAAAACAGCTTTTGCCCAGAGACACTCAGGTCTAGTGAAGCCGTACACTCAGAGGGTGGCTAAAGACACCTCCCTGACAAATTTAGGATCCAGTGGCTTGCTGAAGGTGTAGGTTAAAGCCTTGCTAAACCCCAGAGATGGATGTCACTGACCCCAAAGTCAACTGCGTCCTCCCACCCACCTCCTCCTAGCTTCTTTCACCCTTTGGGCTTGTAGCAGCCTTGGGGTGCTCATCCCTGCTCTGATCTTCAACCTGTGACCCTCCTTTCCCTGGCACACGTGAAGGGTCAGGCATTTGGCTTGGACCACACAGCCAAAACATCCTCTCTACCAAAACAAATGCAAGATTTCTCTAGTGCAATTACAGTCCAGGCTAACCACGGTGTGTCCACGGAAGGGCTCTTGGCAAATTCCTGTCCTCCCCTGCGCTGTCCTGCAGAGGCGGTAACATGCAGTACACCAGGTCCACATGAGCCAAAAAAATCAAGAGTGCTGTATTTTGACAGTCAAGAGACGTAGACATGTTCCAGGGTGGAGACAAAATGAAGCAGTGGATAGGCACGAACATCTGCATGAGCCTCTGGCCACACACACAGCACAAGCTGCACACTGAACACGCACACAGATGAATGGAGCCGGTTTTGAACTTTGTGCCAAGCTGGAAATCTGTGCTCTATCCCAGCTGAAACCAGGATAGCCATGAAGAAACCCAGCTATTTCGCCTCAACCTTTGCTTGCCATTTCCTTCTGAATTTTTGATGTGCATCTTTCACCCTGTGGACACTTCATTTCTCCAGCACTCCCTTGCTGGAAGAGCTAAACACCAACCTCTGCCACAGTCCTTGTCCAACAGCAAGTCAGGGGGAATGCTCATCCCTACAACTCCAGATATTTTCCTCTGTAAATAAAAACATTGGAGCTGCTTCCCTAGCTTTTTTACTACTCTCATCTAGCTTTCTTTAATCTGTACATGTATTTTCTAATATTTACCACATGCACATGAGCAAACAGTGTCAGCTCTACTTTAAAAGCTCTAATCTTTCTGTTAATCTAACTTGAGGGGGTTTTTTTTGTTCTCATCTGCCTTCCTACTCCCCTTCTATTGCCAAATAAAGAAAAAGAGGGAGCAGGAACTTGCCACCCATTAAATGCTCTTGACAGCAGAAAGCCTGAAAACAGACAGTCAATCCAAACGCAAACTACAGGATACTTCATTTTCATCATCCTCAGGCAAACCTCATTTGATTCTTAATGGTAAATCTTAACTATTAAATCTGTGAAACTAGTTAAGCAATAGATGAGAAAGGGAAAGCAGAGATAACAGGGAAAAGATGTATTTTCCGATGGGATACTAAAGAGACATAAAATATCCCCTAATTTGGGGCTGCTTTCAGAGGTGCTGTGCACAGTGAAGCCATCTCAGCCCGATGACAGCCCTGCTGCCCCCCCAGCTCTGGCAACACCCTGTATCAGCCTGTAACGCTGCAGAAATTATTGGTATTACTTTTCCCCAGTGCAAGGCACTGACTTGCACGTTTAACTGGCTGTTCCCCAGTGGAAAGGCCAACATGAAAAATGAACTGCTTATCTAAGGAGAGGGTTTCCCTTTCATCTTAAAGACACACATCAGACTTTATGTTTTACTTGCCAGGATGGTAAAAAATTCCACTGCAGAATCACAGCTGCCGACAGCTTGAAATGAGCTTAGGCAGCCATGGACAATTAGCAATCTTACATTCATTACCAGGTTCATGATTTGTCATAAGACCTTTTTTTTTAATTCTCTCTTTATTAGTCACTTCAAATACAGATTAAAAATGCAATGAAAACTCAAAAAAAAAAACCCAACCAAAAAACCCCCCCAAAAACTAAAGTGCTGCAGGCTGCATTTAGAATAATCAGAAACTGGATTTTTAGACCTCCATTTAGACAAGTGCTGTGCACAAATATTTGTCTACACAAAGTGCACACAAACTTTCATCATCTTGCTTTGCTGAAGATAGGAGGAATGAGGATATCATGGGATATATTCCAATTACATTTACCCGGAGCTCATGTATGTCTTACCATTATTACTAATTCAAATTTGCAGTTATAATATAGATTGTAATGATAACTTAGAATGGAAAGTGCTTCTGGAGTTCTCTAGTCCATCCCCTGCTCAAAGCAGGACCACATTCAGAGTTGGACAAGGTTTCGCACGCTCAGTGAGAACACTTTTATCAGACACCTTGTTTGGGGCTTTATTCAGACAACCATTCACAAGCTTCAGATCTGGCAGATGTTCCACCTCACTACTGCATTCTTAGCAAATTTCCATACAGGTTGAATAATAGAGCAGGGAGAAATACATGACTGTCAACAACCAATACACTTTTTGCAGAGATGAGAAAAAAAACCCACCTGAAATGGGTCTTGCCACAGAGCCTTTGGAAAGCAGTCCAAAAGAGACTTACATAGCAGCAGGGTCCAGTCTTAATGCCCGTCTCCATAAACGTAAATTAACCTGAAGGTACAGGTAATTAACTTCCATGCAAATGAAACACAACAGCAGCAAATTTTGGCTCAGTCTGCCTACGCCTGTAATCAGTCAGTGCTTTGCCATTGGCTTCACTGACAGCAGGACCCAGTTCTCAGTTCAGTGTGAAGCTCATTTTAATTCCCAAAGCAGGCTGTGCCCCCCGTAACAGCCCCACGCGCCCGGGCTCTAAAGCTGTGCCCAAGGCAGGCTGAGCCCCGGTATGGGGACACAGGACAGTGCCACACGTTAATGCACGTCACAGACTGCTGGTCTTTTGCCCTGGTGCTCAGCATCGCCTGGACCAGTTCAACCCCCTCTCTTGGGGTCTCCTAAGGCACTTACTGAGCCTCGGACGGTGGCCACAGAGTCCCTGCAATCCCCTGCCTGGGAACACGCTATTTTTGGCACCTGCATGGCAAATCCCAAAATGCACAAATACCCAAACCAAAGCAAAGCCCCCCATCCTTCAGAAGGAAAAAAACCAAAATGCACCACTTTTTCCTTATTTGTTTCCCATTTCCTTTGTACATTTCTTCTTTGTCAATGTCTCCAAAGTCAGTTTTCCCTCTCACATTTTGCAGCAATCCCACTTCCCACCAACAGCAGCCAGACTGGCAGTCCACAAGGGAGGTGGGACTGAGCAAAAAGCACATTTAGGGCTGTGCCTAAAACTGGATGTTTCCCTGGCAACATGGAGAACTTGGTACATCTCATGACTTGCAGCATGCACAGATTTCCTGACTGTAGCATCAGCCCAGGGAGCTGCAGGGAACTGGCTGGAAACAGGAATTCCTCCAGCTGCCGCAAGCATCCAAGCGCCTCCAGCCCAGCACGGGTCGAGGCTCACTGCTGGGCACTGCACAGCGTTTGGGGGGCACACAGACCCCTGCAATGGCTTGTGTCCTGCAGAAGGACAACGCAAAAGCCATTCTACTTGTAATGCTCTTTGTCCCAGCACACAACAATGCCATAAAGTGAAGAAAACATAGCAGCAAAGCACAGCTTAAATTCATTTCCACTTGGAAAAAATGATATATAGTTTTACTTCGAGGACTTTGAAACCAGCAAGCAACTTGGCTTTTAGTAGAGCGAAGCCTGTGAGAAACACAGATCCCAAATCCTAAAACTATACAAATGGAAAACTCAGGCACGTCCTCTCTAGGAAGTTTGCCCCAATTCCCACAGCACAGCTGGAAGTGGAACAACATCTCCTGACCCAAGACAAATTACACAGAGGCCTCGACCTTTGGTAATGGGTCCCGGCTTCCCAAGCTATAGTGCCACAGGCAATGGCAGTAAATGTGTATTTGGAGTCAGTGTTTGTAGGGAAAAATGTATGCAGCGCAACCAAATTAATCAGAAAACATAAGAACTGACATGATGATGTACAAGAAATGAACAAAAAGAAATCCAAAATCATCTCCTTCGCTGCTTCTTGCTGAAGATGTTTTAGCATATCGTTCTTCAATACAATTCAAATTATCAGCTGGTAGAACAATTATCTAACTAAAAGATTTAACCATGATTAAAGTCTAAACAATCTGCTGAACAAACACCTACTCAGCCTCACTTGAGCTGAATTTCAATTCCCCACACATTTAGTGCTTTACCTACAGATTTTTCTGGTGATCAGGCTAGCAGCGTATTAGGCAGCATCTCTTACCTTCTCACGCACAATTTACAATTCATCACATCATTACCAGGAGGACCAGTGCATTGGTTGCATGTCTTTGGCCTGGCCCTGTCCATGCAATTAGCTCATACTGTGTTTCAGGTTTCCACCTGTATGCAGTTTACTTCTCTCCCAGCGTAAAATCCAGGGAAGCCTAAAACCATGTCGGTATGTACACAAGACAGAAACTGCAACAGGACATTCCAACTATTTCTCTTAGAGGTCCTGCAAAATCCACCACCACCACCTTTATGAATACATGTATACAGCAGACCGAAATGGAGGTAAAGAGCACTGAAATTCCATTTTCAGATGAAAAGCAAGAGCAAACAGTAGAGGGAAAACAGGCAAAAAGCCATGTTTACTGTGCTGGGGAGAAGCAGCGCTCTTGGCTACACTTTCAGACCGGGGCAGCATCCCACGGCTCAGGGGATGCTCACTCTTCCATGCCTGGGGCCGTTGCCTGCACTCACCTCATTATGCTGATGCAGCAGTATTGGCCGTTATATCCATCTGCCCATAGCTCGCAGGTGGCTTTGGGGGTTGTTAGGGGTATTTTTGGCTTTGTTTTTTTCTTTTTTTTCTGATAACTTGCAAATTAATGACACATCAACAGAAAAGCCTGGTGAGTGCGTAAAGAGAGGGAAGCAGGCTCGCCTTTGCAGTAGGTGAGGAAAAAGGGCAGAAGGGCGATGGGCAGCCCAGCAGGGCATCCAGAGCTTGAGAGGTCTGATTAAAAGGATGTTTTAGGGACCCAGCCCTACTCTCATCACCTTTGTGTTGCCAACGGCACCCCAAACACAGCAAGTCCCCTCCACAAAGCCACGGATGGTGGAGGGGTCTCAGCGGCATCAGCAGGAAATTGTCCAGAAGGTTTTCATAGATGTTCTGGAGTTTAAATTGCTGTGAAGTGCCCCAATTTCAGCCACACTCTGTTCCTGTTGGAATTTTAAAGAGAGTTTGTTTCAAGGAGGATGGATGGTCCCAGTGTTCTCATATGGAATGTGGTAATTTTCCATCTTAAGACAAAAGGTACTTTTTCAATAAAAAACATTCTGTAAATATTTTTAAATCTTGCAGTCACATGAAAAAATATTACTTCTTTTTTTAACTTCACATCACAGAAAATTTAGAAATTTTGGTTTCATTCTGTTACTAGAAATTATATATTTATTAATCGAAACTGAACAACAGTTATTGAAAGTAACGGTTTGGGGTTTTTTTTATTAAGACCCTTAATAATCAAACTTTTAATTCAGGAGACTTTGAAATGAGGTGATATAGGCTGAATCCACTGCTCAGAATCAGAATCACTACATCCATTTTACACATTGCACATCATAGGATTATTTTGTATTATTTATAACTCCATGTCTTGTAAATCCTACTTTGCTTTGAGGTCATTCCAGCTGTCCGTTTACCTGATATATTCAGAACTTCTATGCAAGTGCTCTGCCATGATGAAAGGAAGAGGGATCAAAGACAAATTTTCCTGTCCTTTGTACTCAGCAGTGTCCGTACAATTAAATATATTGTTTACTGAATAAAAACTATTAAAAGATACTAATTCCTTACTACTACAAACATGATAGAATATTATTACCCTTATGTTAGTGCACTGATTCAAACAGGACACAACTGCAATAGCTATAGGCAGGTATCATGTGTTCATTACCCACAATTAATTTTTTCTATTTATTTCATTATCAGTAAACAAATTATAGGATAAAAGTCTTATAAGTAGGCTACTATTATACACTTGTGAAAGATAAACCTGAAATGCATATGCAATGTATTAATCGTGTAGACTTAATCATGAATATTACTACAGAAGTAGCAATTTTTTCTAACTCCATTTAATTTTTTGACTAGAGCAGCACTCATGGTGGATTCATCAGCTCAGTGCAAAGGACACGTGCCAACATGGATTTTGTCCTTTACAGTGCAGAAAATTTAATCAAGTTAGAGGATCAATGAATTGATAACAGGAATGACTAGCTTAGTTTTTTAGCTAGGTGAACTCAAAGACTTCTTTGTATTCTTATGGAAGTGCAAGGAAACGACTGGCTTAACTCCACTTTGATAAAGTAATACAGTAATTTTTTGCTATACTATTCAAAACTTGTTTTATAATGCTTTTAAATTATTTGATGAAAAGATCTTAATGAATACTATTGAATAGAAATAAACTTCTGAAAATGCATGAATGCATTTATATAAAATTATATAGTACTGTAGAAATGACGTGAGAAAACTTCAAGCCCTCGAAATTTTCCTTTCATTAATGATGGTGAAATCACAGTGAAGGGGCGAGAGCCACAATGCACCCCACCAGGATGGAGAATGGTGATGAAAAATCTCCCAGTCCCATTATTACTGAGGCAGTTATAGCTGCTCTACACTTAAACCTTCACCTATCTAGAAAAGACAGAGCTGTCTCCCAGAAATAACGCCCTGTGCTGAGGGGCTGTCAGGATGGGGAGGTACTTTCCAACAGTCCAAGAAAAATCTGGAAAACTTCTTAGAGCTGCCTTTATAAACCACGGCCCTCTGAGCTAGGTCCAGATAATCACTGGTAGGTACCTAAACACCAGCGGCTCCCACAGAGCCCCCACACAGGTGTCCATGTGTGCCATTATCTGCTCAGCATGAGGTATCCAACCTTAGAAATCATAATCCTATTTTCAGTTTAAAATCTTCCAAATGATAAAGCTGAACAGGACAGGTAAGTGCAGACACACTCAGGCAAGTTGCAGCTGGGAAGGAACCCTCTACTCGGGTAAGTGCAGCGTGGGAGTTTAAGTCAAAAGGCCATGCAGCAAGTCTTTCTTCAAATGCCTTCTCACAGAGCCATCATGAGAAATTTAAATGGAAACTTATGCAGAGAGCAACAGAACTCAAATTTGGCGATGCCAAAGCAGCCACACACCCCATCAGAGCCACAATGCCGGCAGCCACTCGGCACCCTCAGTGCCGTGCAGGGCACCCAGCTTGGTTGTCACAGCTGAAACGATGCCAGGATGTCACCCGCAGCCGAGGTGACATTGTTCTTCCCACGAAGAGGCTGCAACGTCCCCTCTGTCCCAGCTAACAGCCCCTCAACGGCGGCCACCACGTTCAATCACCCGTTTCTGGAGGCCCCGCAGAGTTCTGCGGATCCTTTTGGAAAGGACTGATGCAGTTTAACAGGTGATTTCTGCAGAAAGGCCCAGCTTTTCCAGCAGAGCCCTGAAACAGAAGGCAATTTTATAACCCTGTGTAAGAAATAGCATCCTAATGAGGGATGGCAGAAGGAAATGGGAGCCAGTGCTCCTCCTCGGCACACACCAGCCTTCCCCAGTGAGGCAGACGTGGCTGACCTTTCCGTGGACAACGGGCAAATGAACCCATCAAGTTGTCCATGATAAATGATAGAATGCATTAAATTAAGAGTTTTACAACAGTGAAATGTCAATATGCCAATAGGCGCCAGTGGCTTTCCATATGACTAAACAACACGTTCACATCCAGAAAATGTCACTGTCTTGTGGCAAGAACCAACAGGCATTCAAAAGACATTTATTTAGGGGTCCATGCAGCCACACATCACCACACTCATCATTACCTGCCGCCACACATGGTTCAGCCTAAGAAGACACCTGCAAGAGCAGGGATAATCCACTGCTGAGAGCAATAAGAAATACAAATGCAACCTGGGCTTACCGCAGATATTGGGCTGCCTAACTTTGAAGCACTGTAGAAAATGCTCAAGTGCTTATACCAACACAACGTTATACCATGAGCGCATCAGCTGAAAACAGAGAAGATTAAGCTGACAGCCTATATTCTGATTTATGACATAAAAATGGCAGGATCTTTACTCATTGGGCTTGATAAATAGTTGCACAGCTTGACTTTTTAATTAAATTGTGAAGACTATTTATTATATGAACATCAACTGCTTGTATAACTAGTTATGGTATTGAGGGATCTGAGAGCAAAGGCCAAATAAAATAAAAACTAATAAAAAGTGTATTTTTTTAACCATAAAATCAATAGTAATTTAAGCATGCTAGGGGTCACAATTCTATTTGAGAAAGATTGATCATCTCACAGGAAGAATTTTTAAACATTTGGCTGGTTTCTTCCATTTTCCTAGAATCACTTTCTTTTGGAGAACCAAGAGTAAAATGTTAAAACACCTTGATTTTAAAATGCTGGGCTTTGAAAATCACCCACGTTTGTGCATACCAGGGAAGTGATGGGGAATGTATATCTAAACAAAACTGCCCATAAACTTGCTAAGAAAAGTGAAACACACCACGATGACATACTACATATTCACATGTGGCAAGAAAAGTAATCTGTAATACCTATTTCCCCACATATGAATTCAATGCCAGGTAATAAAAATCAACACACCATAGAAGAGGATCTACAGGCACAATTACAGATCTGATTTTGTACCACAGGTATAAAAAAAAAATCTGTTAACTTACAGTAAGGTTAGGAGACTTTCATGCCAGTTGGCTGACAGAAAACTGCAAGGAAAAACTACAGCTGAAGGCAGCTAATTAAGGAAAATCCTGTATAACTTATCACTGAACGCAGAAATTAGTATAGCTTCCTCAGTTTTCTGCATTACAGATACACAGATTTATTTAGGTAGATATCCCAGAATGGTAAAGAAAAATGTGAGCATAAAAATATTAAATTTCTGTAAAGAAAATAAGAAACAGCAAGCTAGCACTGGCTGGGAATGCCTCCCTTTCCTTCAGCACATCCTCACACATATGCAGGGATCTTCCCCACAAGGACCACGTCTTGACAGGTACAACAGGTTCAATATAATTTCTTATTTATGTGCACAAGAAATAGAAGGAGCCAGGGAAAGCCTTACATCTTGCAAAATATTAGATATGCAAGTCTAGGGAGTGAAGCTTACAGGGTCTCAGCTCATTTAGTCTTTGACAGGAGCACTGAAATCATTACCACACCTAAAGCCTGGAAGCTGTTATTTATGGGAACTGTATTTGAAAGTAAATCAGCTCAGAGGGCTCACCTTTCCCTGGAACCCATTTCTTGAGTTTGTCTAATACTTTCTATTAGAAATGATGCCTGACACCTATTTCTGAGAAGGTCTTACACCTCTGCCATTTGCTGCCAGACACTGAAATTCAGTGGAGAGAAAAGCCCCCAGCTAGACAAGCGCTTTTTCTTGGGTTCGTTGTGTTTGGGGCTGCTCGTGTTCCCTCTGCTCCTGGTGCCAATGGCAATATTTTTTTACAGCCTGTCAAAACAGTGATTAAATCCAGGACTGCAATCTAAAGTCAGCCCTCAGCAGTCCCAGAAAGCCCCGGCGGAGGCAGCCAGGTCCTGCCTGCACCAAGGGTTTCAGCAGGCACCTTGCCCAGGGAGGGATGGGAACGATGCGGGGACTGAGCCCAGCAGCATATCCCACCTCCTCGGTGGGATTAACGTGCTCCTGTAACAAACCCATCCGAGGGCCTCGCTTCTCCGTGGGCACTGAACCAGCAAGGCTTTGCACCACAGCCTCGCCTCCCCCGTATGGCCCCTATGTTGTGCTGCTTTTTACGGATTCCTGCCTGATCTATATTACAACAGAGGAGCCCCAGACGTGCCCAAGCAGTTTTCCCAGCTCACCCTCTGCGGGGAGGCATCCGAGATGTGAAGGGGGGTAGCAGAAAGGCAGCATCCCCCATAGGGGATGAGGGAAGGAATGCATTTGCCGGCTGAACCTTCTTCAGAGACAGGCAGAGGATGCTGCAGGTAGCTCGGAGAGAGCTGCACTACAAGACAGATGCAGAGATAGAAGTACTCAGAGGAATGTTAATTTAGCAGCAGGCAGAGGCAAAACCTGCTACTGAGGAGACAATGATTATCTCTGCATGAAAAGGAGGACCTGGAGATTCTAAATGTCTAGAACACACCTTAGCAGCCTCTTGGGACGTGCCACCCATGGCAAATTATTTGCCAAGAGCCCCAGTGCATGTTGTAGCCCAGCCCAGGGTGCTGAGCGCACCCCGACCCCTTGGGCCCATGCATCAGCTCTGCACTGCTGCTCTTGCACCGAGATATACATGAAAGCAAATCCACCTGGAGCAGATACCTTTCTCAGCCCACAACACTCAAAAACCCAGATCTACTCGCTATCTCTTCAAGGTGTTATTGCAATAACAACATAAAGCAGTTATTTGCTTTTGCGGAAAGCAAACCGTATTTTATTGCAACATCAGAAAGCGTTGACTTCTGCAAAGATGAAAAAGCAACAGCCTAACAGAAAGTGATGCTGTAACTTCCTGAGCTTCTTCAATGTTTGTGATTCCTCTGGCAGAATCTGGTGAGAAAGCAAAGGGTTTGCATTATGCACGCCATATTCTTTCACTAACACATCTCATTCAAAGGCAAATTGATTTACTTCTAAATATTTTGAAGATATTTCTATATCCACACTTGCATTGTTGTGTATCCTTCTCCTCCTCACAAACTTTATAGTGTCAATTAAGTTTAAAAAGCTGTGCAAGCTAGATCAGTGAGGCTTAAAAATGTTTTGGCTGATTAGGTTTGGAAAGATGCCTTCCTTTAAAAGTATTTGCTTCGTCTCTGTGCTTAGAGCCAAAGGTGACTCCATTTTGCAGCATATTCCAGCTGAGCTCCAGATACATAAGCGGGCTGCTGGTACAATAGGTCTCCTAGAGAAGACACGCATTCAGACACCACACAGCTTCCTTTCCTCCCAGCCTCTGTTTCATGTTCCTTACACACGCCAAGTCATGTTTGTGCATGCGCGAAGTCCCATGGAGGGACTTTTCAGCACAAGGTTTGCAGAATTTGCCCTTTACCACCTGTTACAGATGTTAAAAAGGATATGCACAAGCCAGGATTCCAAGGAAAGTGGGTGTAGAAACCCAGGACTCTCAGCATGCCAGCTGGCATACATCTTGGCAAAAGTTCTGTGAAACATTTCATTTTCAATGAATTGGCATTTTCAAAGGAGAAAGTGCTTCATCAGAATATTCCCCTTTAGCTCTAATGAGAAGACATACCACAATAGTTTGATTTACAACAAATGCCTCAATAAAAAGTGCTGATCTAGCAGGGCTGTTTGCCTGAAAGGTTATATGAAAGGTTTGTACAAACACCATCAAAGATGAAATGATGTGTTAAGTTCTGGGTTATAACTAATCCCTCTGGAAATAATCATTTATTCAATCAACAAAATAAGATCAGTTACATTAACCTTGAAAGATCTACTAACAGCTACTCGCCAAGCTTCACAAGCACAGATGATGAGGTTTAGCACCAGCAGTTCCAAGAATCTGTTTCCTCGCTCTGTTTTCACCATAAAACAGTGGAAAATATCCTCAGGCCTTTTTACTGTTTTGCTTACATGGAATGAAATAACATGGAAGCGAATTTTCTTCTCACATGCCCACATTTATCTCAGACTTAACTTCAGCAAAGTTGCTGTACTTCGTGTAAACGTAAGTGGGAAAGCACACAGGGATGCAATTTCTCCGTACAGCGCCATGGATTTTTAGAAAACCTAATTCAAAATGCCTACTGGAGTTGGGCCCTGGTTTGAGACACATGTGCAAATTTTTCAGAAGATCTTCCCAAACTCAGGCACCACCAGGTATCTCCGGTCAGAAAATTGGCACAGGTTTTGAACTCCTTATGCCCCAAAACCCACCACGGATAAGGGACTTGCAGTGTTTCTAGCATGTGCTCCTGAGCTGCAGAGCAGATGGACAGAATGCTGGGAGAGGGACTTTTAAAATTTTCTTTTCTTTCTTTATTCTCCCTATCAGCCATAATTTAATTGCGTGATCCAGTGAGGTGTATTTTTGTCTCAATGTCCTGGTTTCAGCTGAGATAGAGTTAATTGTCTTCCTAGTAGCTGGCACTGTGCTGTATTTTGAGTTCAGTATGCGAAGAATGTTGATAACACCCTGGTGTTTTCAGTTGTTGCTCAGTAGTGTTTAGTCTGAAATCAAGGACTTTTCAGCTTCTCAAGCCCAGCCGGTGAGAAA
>JAVJGG010000039.1:14464371-14490707 GCA_035590195.1 Aviceda cuculoides
TCATTTTATTAGTGTTATCATTATCATTATTAGTTTCTTCTTTTCTGTTCTATTAAACTGTTCTTATCTCAACCCATAAGTTTTACTTCTTTTCCTGATTTCCTTCCCCATCCCACTGGGGGGGTGGGGGAAGTGAGTGAGCGGCTGCGTGGTGCTTAGTTGCTGGCTGGGGTTAAACCACAACATTCAAGAATAATTCTGAGCAGAGATAGCTTCCTATGGGAAGTGTCACGCTGTGGTGTCCTTTGATTCATGTTGTGTTGCTGCTTCCATGCAGGTGATGCTGCACCTTCCCACACTGCACCAAATGCCTGCAAAATGAGAGGCTTTGCAGCAGTCCCAAGTTCAGCATGGACATTCCTGGAGTGTGGCCATTCCTGGCTCTGGCGTACTCCATTAACACCAAATGGATGAGCACTGAGATCTTGGATATAACCCATCTCCATGTGAGCAGCATACACAGCTCAGTGACCTGGCCGGTGTGAAAGGCAAGGACATTCCCTCAGCCAGCTCCCATTTCTGAGTCCCTGATTTTTTCTCAGAAGGGAAATTCAGAACAAATGAAACAGAAAAGGTGATTCAGATCCCCTGGCAGGTAAAAACTACAGGAAGACCAGAGTTTTTTGCAAAGCCAGGTCCATATCCTGCTAGAGCTCCCCGAGTGCTCCAGAGGAGTACACCAATGACAGAAATTGCCAAGAAAGGATGGTCCAAGAAGAGCCAACAACCGACTGGAAGGCAGCACAAAGCTGTGGTGTGCTGCAGCCAACCTTCAGCTACACTCACAAAATTGCAAGAAGTCCGCTTTGCTCAGTATTCCTGTAAAACATGGGCATTTAGCTACTGGCTGTGAAGAGGCACCAGGATGACAAGGTTTCCTGGAGAGCTGGAATTACCTGGGAATGGTCACCAAAGTCCAGATCCATAGAAAGGTTTGAGTGCTGGACTCCATTTTAAGCATGGTACCTGGGGAGAGCAGGTTGCCACAGGATGGTTTCCACAACTGCTACGTGGTTACGTACAGGAGCTCCCTGCAAAGACGTGGAAGAAAAGCAGATGCCTCTTGTTGGCCAAGACTTGGCCACAGCATTCACATGTCCAGGTGCAAACTGTAAATATTGAACAATGTTTTATCTACAGACTGGCAGGGCCCCAGGGACAGGCAGCAGCTGAGCAGAGCACTGAATTTCAGCACTGAAGTCCAAGCCCAAAGGCTCAGCTCTTGGGTGCTCGATCCAGGTCTGATTGAAGCCAAAAAGAAAGTTTGTTCCAATGCACTAAGGAGCTAACTTTACTAGTGTTTATATTTATAAATATATAATTAATATTTCTGAAAGATTCATTTTGGGAGCTCTAGAGAACAGCAACATCAGAGGAAAGCAGACTTGAAAAGAGAAAGGAGAGGTTGAGTCAATAACACTGTCTTTATCATCCATATATTTAACAACTGCACCATTCTGTGCCATTTTTAAAAGAAATCATCCTCATTTGCTCTCTGTGCATTTGTGAAACACCTTTACCCTGCAAACCTCTAGGAAAATAATTAAATTTAATAGAATCCACACACATTCTAAAGCTGAGATGGAAAGTACTTGTATTTGATAGAAACAACAGCTTCTAAGTGATTATGGTATTTAATTTGCATTCTCTTTGCTATTTTAACTGCAGCTTTATTAGAACAGCATTGTTGGCTGCGATGTTTCTCTTTTACCACAACTGTCATGATAAGAAAAACACAGAAAGCAGATGAAAACCAGGGAAAAATATAAAAAGATAGAGCACGAGCAGAGTATACTGAATATTTGTGTTTGGGGAAAAAATATCTCAGATCTCTGCAAAGCTCGAATCCCCATTCACCCTCCCCTTGAGCTTCCAGGAAGAGAAAAGAAGATGTAGGATGTTGCTGGCTCATTTCCATACCAATTAAACATCTTTTTGCTTCAGCTGGGAGGGGCAGACAGTCAGCAGGTGAAAACCTCAGCCCTCCAGCAAGCTGTGCCCATTGGCACTAGTGGAAGAGGCTGCTCCCAGCCTGCCCGTTTCCTCCATCCTTAGATGGTGGGACCAGAAATTCCCTTTTCTCCCTCTGCTCTCTCCCTCTCAGGACCCACTAAGCTTTGTGGGTTGGACCCAGTGCCAGATGTCTGTGTTTCTCCAGTTCAAATCCCCAGCCAGAAGATTACGCACGTCTGCACTGAGAGGATTGTCTTGAACTTCTGTTAATGAAATCATCACAAACATCAAGAGACAAGGTTATAACGATGGGCCCAGCACACCCAGAACATTTGACAGAGGTAAATCACGAATGGGTGAGAAGGGAGGTGGCCGATGGGGTGGGTGAGCCAGGACCAGGTGGGTGCCCAGAGCACCCCCACCCTCCTGAACCCACAGCCCTGCGCCAGCCCCACCAGGCTCAGCCACGGGGGTTAGTAGGAGCCAGAGGATAAATCACAGAGGGGGAAAGGTGAGCAGAAAAGGCAACTCGATCACAGACCCCAATAATCACTTTCTGAGCAGGAACCAAAAGGGTATTCACCACTGAAGTGGTGAATAATCATACAGAATGATAATGATGCTATGCAAACTGAGCTGCAGTTCCCCTTTACTACCAGTTCAGTACCATTCCCCAGACATTTTTTAGAGCAGCTCTGCCACCTCCCCAGCATGTTCTTCCTCCCTGCCTCAGCGCAGCTACAGCTCTGCCTGCTTCTGACAGCGTAGCACAAGCCCTGTGCAACGCCTGTGGAGCTGCTGGGTGAGGAATATGCATCAGGCCACTTGCCTAGAAATCAGCACAATTCAGTGCTACGGAAAGGGCCATCACTGGTCAGCGTCCCCCAAGCCCTCCCCAGGCAGAGAGCAAGGAAGAGATTTAAAGAGGGAAGCTGGGAAGACTCCAGCACTCACCGCAGCATGAGACACTGGTAAAACACAATATTTTTAAGCAACCGGAGCACCCCAATAACATTCACAGCTCAGTTGTGCAGGATGACCCATGCGCATGCAGCCAAAAGATGGTCCCTGTCCTGAATCCCGGTACATTTGCTGCTTAAAAGAGGAGGGAGACAAGAGGAAGCACTCTGGAGTTACTCAGCTCTTCGAATTTGAAGGAAACATGATACTAGACAAGCAAAATATCATATAGGAGCCTTATCTCTGCTGATTCTGGAAAACTAGTCATTAAATTCTCCTTTGACATTGTTCATAGGTGGGGATTTGCTCGGATTTGTTTAGTCATCTTTGCTGCTTGCTGGATAGAGTAAGGAGCACCAGCTCACCTTTTGATAGATGTCACTGAGTTTATGGCCCCATGAAACCATGAAAGCAGGCAAGGCAAATGAAGCAAATATTATGTCTCCTTTTGCTAAGAAATCAGATTCACTCTAAAAAGTAATAAAACTATCATGATTTTTTTTACTGGTTCTCTTTTAAATAGAAAACAGTTAACTACAGTGAACTTCGTTTCTGATTAATAACAGACTTCCTGGGAGAATAATGTGTCCGCAGGTAAGATTTTAAGAAAAGGGACATGTTTTTTTCTGTTAACTGATGCTTTTGAAAATATTAACCTTTTGCTCACTGCAGTCATGAGTTTAGACAGATCCTCACCAAAAAGCAAACTGTGATCCAGCATAACACTCACAAACCCAGAGCAGAACCAAGGACACCTGCAATTACAGGACAGCAATATGCCTCTATCCTGGGGTTCCTGCACTGCAATACATGCAAAACATTTCAGACAGCATAATTCCGATAATATTTCAGATAGCATGGGCTCCTCTCTCCCCGGGCTGCAGGTGGGCATCTGCTGCCCCGCTCCCCTCCATGGGCTGGGGGGGACAGCCTGCCGTCTCGCCATGGGCTGCGGGGGTGTCCCCTCCTCCAGCACACCTCCTCCTCTCCTTCTGCACTGACCTTGCTGTCTGCACGGGGGTTTCTCTCACCTTCCACTCCTCTCTCTGCTGCAGGTTTACCTTCTTAAATACATTATCCCAGAGGCGCTACGACCACCACTGATGGGCTCGGCCTTGGCCAGAGGCGGGTCTGACTTGGAGCCGGGGAAGTTTCTGGCAGCTTCTCACAGGAGCCACCCCTGCAGCCCCACCCCCTGGTACCAAAACCCCGCCACACAAACCCAAAACGGGCTCCTTTCCAGCACGCAGTTTGAACGCAGACTGTTCACGAGGGGTGTGCATGGTCAGGTCGGGTCCTACAGCCCATCTCCGACCTCTGGCAATGCACCAAATCACTCCGTTGGCACGGCTGAATGAGTCAAACCAGGAGCTGCCATGTGTGAAGATGATGTCTGGAAGGTACCTTTGATCCAGAAGAGGTGTGTTACAATGCAAGAAGACAACATCCCGTTGCACACCATCGCCCCAGTCCCCTGCCACGTCCTCGGATCGTGGCTGCATCTGTCAGGCTCCAGCCGCACTTTGCTCTTTTCTAGCAGCAGCTCAATAGTTTGTGTTCCCTTCAAGGTGAGCTCTTCCTTCAATTTTAATTTGACCATGTCGGCATGCTTTTGTGTTCACATTCAAGTGAAGCTAATTTTACATGGCAATATGCCAGTTCAGGAAACCAATACGTAAATTCATAATTATTCATGCATAATTCAGGAATTATTTGCATACAGTAAACAGGCCATCATCCTGATGAAGTGTCAAATGATGTAAAGTGCTAATGAAAGAAAGGAGAATAGACAAGAAGAGATCATGAGACCAAGACAGAGAGAAAGTGGGAGTGGAAGTATACCCTCTAATGAACTTTTGACAGTCACTCCAGGCTCTTGTGCATGACAAGACTCCAAAAACACCTTTAAGCACAGCCCCAGGAGCCATCCCCTCTCCCACATTTGTGTCCAGGACAGTACCAATATTCCCAGTGAGCAAAGATACATTTTCAGTCCAGCCCAGGGTTTATCTGGCTATAAATTAGATCTTTCCAATCAAACCAGAAATCATTTCTTCCAAGACCTGGAATTCAAAAGACCCATCATTGTCAGAGGTGAAGTGTTTCATTATTAAAGGGTTCCTTGGCTGTCTCAGGAGGGTACCTACACTGTTATGTATTACGTATGGTGAGATTACTTTAATCATTTCACGGCAAAAGCAAACATTTCCCTGCCTCATTCGAGCCTCTCTTTTGCTCTTATCCTGGGGTCTATGAGTGATACAGAGTCTCCACTTACAGCAACTGCAGAAATATTCTATATTACTAAGAGTGCTTGTTAGCAACATGTTATTCACTGAGGAAGAAAGGGAGAAATTGATTCACACTCTGATAATCGAGCATTGGATTCATACACATTGTTTTACAGTGAGTGTTACATCCAGTGGAGAGACCCAACTCTTACCGAAAGCATGCTATTGCAAGGAAAAAGAATCCAGTGTTTTCACTGACAGTAAATTCTTGCTTTTTAAACATGCAGACTTCATTATTACCTTGAGCTTTAAAATGTAAATATTTCAGGAAAGGGCTTTTAGCTTTCAAGATTTGGAATAAATGTGCCTTGTTTTTAACATCTTTTTATGTAGATTAATATTTCTACCAAACTGTAGGTCTAAGTAGTTTCAATATCCATCTTAATAAAAACCTCAGAGAAAAATGTGCAAAATTATTGTGAGAAGTATGCTTTTAAAAGTAATTTTTCAATGTTTAATTTTAAAAACTTAATTTTTTAATCATAATTGCTAATGAACAATTTGACAGAGCAAGGAACAGTGCAAAAACAACTTAGAGAGCACAGTTCCTTTCCTGATTTACGGCGTATGACCCTGTTGCTTTTTGCACATTATAACTGGCATAAAATTAAATAGAAGTGATAATGTATTACACCAGGTAGTAACTCCTGCTAGACTGAATGAAGTCCAACCAGATTGGTTTAGGCTTACGGGGGCTATTGGAGTTTCTAGCACTTTTTGTGTGTATGCGTTACTGAGTGGTTTATCATTGATTAGGTGTCATAAAAGACCTGACATTGCTATCTGCTTCCATTGGAGTAGAAATCAGTGGTATCTACCCAGCCTTGCTACAAATTTATTATACTTCCACCAAACTGAAAACATACCTATTATTAATGGAGGGACAGTTGACATTGTCACTAAATACAGGTACCAAAATATTCATTATCTCTAAGCGTTTTGGTTATATTAAGGTTTGCTCGTTTCTTCTCTCACATCAAGAGCAGCAAGGCTGCATTCAGAGGACAAAAGGAGAGACAGGCTTTCTTTGTGTGCATTTTTGTTTGCTTGCTTGCTTTTTAAGCAGATAATATTGCCTCTCCGCAAAACCTATTTACAATCAAGGCTTCAGTCTTGCTTTCTTCTTGGTTTGGGTTTCCTCCCCCCGTGAATGGACTGCCAGGGGGAGCTGAGATTGGGAGATAAACACATCCACTGCGGTAACTCTTGAGAAGAGCTGACGATTAGCGCAGCGCTCTATTTCACGCTGCTGTATGCATGATAAAAAGGATCTTTTCTGGTGAAGATGCTCTAGGAGAAAATGTTTTAAGCACGGTGCACAGCAGAGAGACAAGGAGGGAGGCAAAGTCTGGAAAAGAAGGCAGGAGCACTTTGTGCCATAAGAAAAGGTTTAAGCTTGTCAGAATGAAAGACAGGCATTTTCAAAGTGCATAATTTCCAGAGAATTACATAGGATGTGGGTGGCTTCAAGGCTACAGCTCCTGCTCTACCACAGATAGGTTTCAAGGTCAGAGTCTAATTTTATCCTGTGATATAACAGTCTGTATCATGAAGCTGCTGAGGCATGCCTGAACGCCTGTTGCCCAAAGTGATTAGTGCCTCGGTTTCCTTGTTCTCTGAAGCCACGGACAATGCAAGAATGGGGCGATTTGGGATCACTCCATTACTTTTCGCATGTCAGCCTCGTGAAGTGCAAGAGTGACACAGTCGCAGCCACAAACACCGCTCTGAGCAGCAGCACAACCACCACTGGCAGCTTTTAAGATGAGCTGAAGGTGATAAAGGGGAAGGAATAAAAGCAGAAAATCCTGCGATGGACACAAGCTATGCAAGATGCCTTTTTTTTTTTTTTTTCTTTTTTTTTCAGTTATCCCACAGAAGCCTCAGCCTGAAACTTAACCACTTCAGTGCAGGAACTAGAAATGCAAGGCAAGGAGATAACATTAGCAGTGATTTTGTGCTCATGAATTCAAGAGTTAGTTAGTCTCAAATGAGCTTGGCATTGCCCTGGGAGAAGCACTGGGATGAAATTTGACTTCAAGCAAACTTAACCAAAAAACGAAAGCAAAGAAAAACCAAATTAAATGCCAACAAGACAGACCTAGAGGAAGATGACAAGGATGAACACTTTTTGATGTCTATTCCTCATAGAGGAAAGGAGGGTTTGACAGGACCATAGGGCTGGATGGTCGTGACCTCTGGAAATTGGTCCATCAGGGTTCCTGGAATGGGCTCCCTGAGATCAGGACACACAGAGGTCTTCATGTAAGTGATTCCTGCCTTGGAGCAAGCACGGGACAAAACGACTTACTGTATTCCCTACCAGCCCTGCTATTCAATCCTTTCTTAATATCCATGAATTCACACTAATTTCTCTATTGGCATCTGCAATGCCTCCCAAAGAGACACAAGGAGCCCTGTGGAAGAAACTCTGGTAATGTTTTTTGGTGCTTAGAAGGCTTTGTCTTGATTCTCTGGAGTATCTCATGAGAAAAATCATGTTATTGTTAGAGTGGTTTCTAACAAGGCATTGGCAATTCCTTGGGAGACAGTGGTCCTGTCAGCCCACAGAATTTAAAAAAAAACAAACACAAAATATCTTGATTTTGATATTGAACACCAGCAGAGAGATCAGCAAGGGGCTTGTGTTCACACACATTATAGATAGACCTAACTGAAAAGAAACTGAAAAGAAACAATCAATAATCCCCTTTACTCACATAAAAATGACTGCTATCAGCACGCAAGCTAGGAGAACTGTGTGGAGCAATTAGGAAGAAAAAAAGAAAAAAAAGAAGTAACTTCTCCTTTTGTTACTTTTCCCATAAATAACAGAGACACATATCAAAACAACACAATTTTTTTCTTTTTTTTTTTTTTTCCCCACAAAAATAAATCTACAGATTGCAGGGTTGTGCAGAAAATACCGGAGAGCTGAACACATCCCTGCAGCCCAGGGCTGCTGCTCTGCAATTGTCAGACAGAAAATGTCAGCTTTTGCTGTCACCACCATGTTCCAGCGCCAGCTCAAAACATGGTTAAACAGAAAGGCAAATTCTGGAAGGGTAGTCCCCCTCCCCAGTGAAATGCAGCCCGTCGGGTGTGTGAGCACCCTTGGAGGGGTCTGCTCGGAGCACCCGTAGCTGCCCGCTCAGCCCTGTGCTTGCAGCCTTCGGATACACGGGGGGGTTTCATACCTTTGCAAGCCCTTTCTCTCCTGTGAGCTTACCTGTAGCAATATTAAAGCAGTCTCCTAATGACGAGCTCAGAGACAGACTTGTCCTTGCCTATGCAAGATCCCTGCCAATTCCACCCACCAAAAGTATTGACCACCACTGGGATGGGGTCACGCCTGGAGTGATGAGGCAACAGAGAACTGCAAATTGTAAAAGACAAATTAAGTCTCCATTGACAGTTCTGAGCACTAGCACAAAGAGAGCTTTTCTTCCCTGCATAAGGCTTTGTAAGACTTTGCTAGTTCGAAAAGAAAAACAACACATGGCAACAATGACCTTTGGGCAAAGGAAGAGCCAAGGATGAAGCTGTCGCATATGTAACAGCCAGAGGAGGTGCAGAATGATGCTGTGGGAGCACCAATGGTGCCAAGAGCTGTGCGGCTACCTCTCACTTCTGCAGCACAGACGACAGAGATGAGCTCAATTTTTTGGCTCTAACCAAGCTGACACCAGCCACCAGCCCTCCAAGTTGGAGACCCAGGGCCATTGCAAACACTAAAGCATCTGGCAACCGTAAACCATAAATTCTCCTCTGAAACACTCTGTTAAAGCGAAAACTTCACTATCTTTCCAACACAGTCTACATTTATTTTGTCTTGTATCTCACCTTGTATTTAGCTGTCTTAAAATCCAGCTTATTCTACACCAGTCCAGTGCTGACTATAAATTATGCTGCTGATGATTATAAATTCTTCATGTTATTACTTTCAAAGTAAGAAAGATTCACAAGGTGGGAGAGTCTTTCCTATAATCCTTTTAACTTAATCAACCAAGCTTATAAACTTATTACAGAGAAAACAATCAGAAAACCAGTATCAAATTTATCTGACAAGGTTATCTTGCCCTCCTTTAATATTTTACTGGTTATGAAGTAGGATTTAAAATAAAGATGCCTTCAAGGTACCTTTACACCTAGCAGATGGCAGAAGTCACAAAGCAAGAGCTGTAATTGAAAAATCAATAGCAGTTTCATCATTTACTGCCTCCTACATCAGTGCTGAAAAGAAAAAGAGGGGTGTCTGATTGCTGAGGTTGCACGTACCTGTTTTCCAGTCTGGTGCTCCTTGCCCATGGCCTCTGCAGATGATGGCCACATCCCACTGCAGATGTTTTGGAAATCTCCAAACTGCTCAGTTGTTTCCAGGACCGAAGACAGGGGAAGATATGTCTCTTTGCCAGCTAGGAAGTCCCCAATCACTTTTCTTTAATGCCTTTGTAGCCGATTCATGAGGATTGGCAAGGGAAGGGCGCTTATGCTGGGACTGTGCCTTTTGCATCCCCCTGACAAGTGACCGCGCTCAGCCCAGAACTTCCCTAACACTAAGGTGAGTGCATGCAGAAAACCTGCACTCCAAGAAACGCTCAATGCTTGTATGGGTTAGACCAATTTTAATTCCATGCTTTCACACTATTTTTCTCCCCCAGATTCCTAGGACTTGTGAAGGACCAACAGGACGTGCTGCCGGGCTGGCTCATGGTCCACACATTTAGAAGGAGCTGTATTCGTAAACCGTGAGGATAAGGTCAGACCTGCATCCTCCAGGCTTGCTTCCTAAAGTATCAAATCCTTAGCAGCACCATGGAAAGCTGAGGAATGAGTAGCACCTAGCCAAGCTTTTCAGCAGGCCTGAGACCAACTGGTCTGGCTCGTAAAAGATGCAGAAGTACCTGAAGTGCTGGCTGCGCTTTGGCCGCAGGGCTGCCCCCAGCCACCGGCTCCTGCATCTCGGCTTTTTTGCAACAAAGTCCTACCCGCTGGTAGGCCTCCAGCACATTGCACAGCAGGCTGGAGGGGTGGGAAACCGGCCTCAGAAAAGGGGTGCCAGCAAGCAAAGAGAACATCATGTGGAAGGTAACAGGGCAAATGGTGCAGGGGTACAGGCAGCATTCGCTCAGGAGCAATTCTGGAAACATCCCACAGAGTAGATAAATGCCAAGGAAGAGCATTTTCCTCTAATGGCCCCTTCATTTCTCTTTTATTGCATCTGAAGTATGCAATAAAAGGGAAAACATTTGAAGCCATAAACAGCCACAAAGAAACAGCCTGGCATCTTCTGAAATACTGTGCAGGGTTGGACCCATGCAATTCTGGGAGGGAGCAGGCTGTTAGTACAAAGGAATAGTATCAATGGGCCCATGCTGGGGGAAACCTCATCCTCTCCCGAGATGTCCCTCTGAATGAAAATCCCACACTGTCTACTCCTCAGCACTTGTTCTGCTCCAGGACACTTGCCTGCAGGCTCCATTCTCATCACTGGGGACCATGATGCTACCTGGGGAGCAGACGTGGGAGTGCCTGCAGTGGGACAGCCCCGAAGCAGCACCACGTGTCACAGGTCCCAGAGATGTGCCAAGAGGACACGAGCCAGGACAAGGTCTGTGCCGCTGCACGGCAGCATAAGGAATCAAAACAGCAAAATTCCATGCCCGTGAACAGTAATAATGCAATTATGTTGAAGCATCATTAACTGGACTGCACCTCGCTGGCAAAATCTTGGCCTTATATCTGAAATGCCCAAAAAAAATTGTTCTTTATTTATTTATTTTTTTTTTAGAAACTAATAAGGTACCAAAAACCCAGACTGTGTGGGATGCTACAGAGCCCATCTGGGGGGTTAGGATACCTGCTCCAAGCAGTACCTGGAGCAGAGCTGCAGGATTGGATCACTCTGTGCTGCAGATACTACAGCACAGCACCACTAAGCCTCAGTGGGACCAGAAAGCTCCAAAAGTGAAAGGTTTCAGGCGAGACCCTCAGTTTCCAAAAGAGTCCATGCTGAGCTCACTAGCTACTTGCAAGAGCCTCATTTATAGGAAAGACATGATAAGCAATTTCTCTGCCTATACAGGCGGGACACTGCCGCGTGTAAGGCATACCTGTGTTCTCCAGCTCAAGCAGATACACCTTCTGGAGAGATCAGACACACTGCAGAGCTATAGAAGGCTTTTGATTTGGGGAAGTTAAAGCCTGGGTCTGCTGTGCTAATGACCAGTCATTATCTGAAGATGCCAGCATCAAAGTCAAAGGAGAGAGATCCTGGAGCAGGGTGAAAACGCAAAGGGGTGTCAAGGAGAAGCATGATTGCCTTCCCTTTGGAAGGAGGGTGTTCCCACCCAAAGGCTGCCACAGTATATCCTGAAAAGCAGCGAAAATGAAGGAAGTTACCAGAGAAGGTAGCGAGGAAGCAGCTGAGCTGGAGATGGAGCAGCTATGATCCAGCGTTTCCAATTCCCTGGCTCAGCTCTGCCTCAAGCGTGGAAGGCACTCGCTGGCTCCAGGAAGGGGGAGCGGCTGCAGCCGGCTTGACTGAGCACTGGGATTTAATCGGGGTGGCCCCGGTGCTGTGGAGTTTGGTCTTCTCCCTCCTTTCAGCTGCACTCTCACCTCATCTTGTCTGCGTAGGCTCTTGCTGCCGCATTTTCCCCATCCAGCAGCACTTTCAACAACAGGCAGCTAACTATCTGTCACCCAAAACTCTTTCTCCCGCCTGCCCTTTACGCCAGGGGCTAGGGAAATCACAAGAAAATCAACCTGCAGCAAGCCAAAATGGAGCTGAAATGCTGGGTGAGAGGCAGGGGCTCTGTGCCAGGTGCTCAGGGGGGATAGCTTCCAGCTCTTGCCCAAGCTAAGCAGGCAAGGAAGGGAAGGGAAAAGCAGGAGACCCCTGCCCTGGGGGGCACGGGGGCAGCAGGAGGGGTGGAAGAGCATGGAAGGGCTGAGGAGGAGGTGGGCACCCGCACCAGGGATGGCCGTGGAGAGGGCGGGTTACTCACTGGGGCTTTCTGGGAGAGGCCATCCACCCGGGTTATTCAAGCCTACTGATTTTTGCTGTTAAAAGAGCTTCATAAATCCAAGAAGGGACCAAACAACATAATTAGTGAGCAAATTACACATCGCAACATGATGAAGAGTGAATAGGAGGGAGGTAACTCAGAGTTCTATCTGCAGATAAGTCTCCAGTTGCAGCAGGCTACATAAACAATTTCTCAGAAACTTTATTACATCTGCATGAGTCAGAACTGGCTTGAAAGCAGGAAAAAAAGGTAAAATTTGACTGAATCCTAATTGGCAACAAACAGTTGATCAGCCTCAGAACTAGTGTCATAACCACAGTGATATAAACAACTCTGGCTTTCCTATAAAGTGTGTAGAAAAATGTTAAATAACATCTACTGCTGTTTTTAATTTAGCTGGATGCTGTAAAATAATGCCAAAGTAGGGGAAAAAAAACCCACAAACAAAAAACAATGCAAAAGACCAATTTCCAGTACCCAAGTGTCAGTAACCAAGGACATGAAAGAGTTTAATAATAATATTTAGTGTAGACATGCATTATGCCATTGGTTGACCAGCCAGCAACACCTAATTGAAGTAAAATTATTCACTCTGCATATCTAATTAGAAGCCACAATCTCAAGGCTGTGATATAATCAGTCACTCAATGTCAGGCTTTTATGTGAGACACAGCTGATGACACTCACTTGTGCATGGCACAGAGGAAATGCCAGTGCTGGAATTGCAGCTTTCGTTTCCAGCAGATATTACTGTTTATGATAGCCTTGATCTTTTTGTCATAAATTTACAGATCCTACTGCTGTGCATGGATATCACACACTAAATCTATCAGAAAACATTACCCAGTATAGCTCTTGGCAACACCAACTCCACTATGTCAACCAGCCAAAACAGGGCTCTAAATGAGGAGAACAACTTGGATCATATGTTTTGCTAATTATGCACAAGAAGAAGACGTAAACAAGCTCCATTAAGATTATTGTGCATGAGTTCATGTTTTTGCACAATTCACAAATTACCTATAACTGCTCTTCTCAGATAAATAATGTTGGAACAATAAAGCTGACATTCTGTGCTGAAGACTATGACTTCATTGCGGCTTTCAGAGAAATTACCCTTAGATTTACAGTCTTATTAACCCATGACCCTGAAAAATGTCTGATGAGACTTGTTTATCATCCTAGTCTGGTGGCTGAAAACAGGCCTTTTCTTGATCCAGATGACTCAGTGCAGAAGCAATATGGCTCTGAACTGAATCCTTAACAAGGTGGTCTGAAAAAACCAGCCCCAACTCTGTGCAAGCATGGATGTCCCTGTTTTGCCCAGGAGAAAAGCTGTCTCGGGAGGATGAACAGGTAGGATATCTTTCCTTTTCTGATTAAAATCAATCTTATACAAAATGAGAATGTTAGAAGAGACAAAACGTCTAGAAGGCATTCGTCCAGCAGTATCCACGGATCACACGAAGCTCGCAATGCTCCTGCAGAGCAATTCACGGACAGTCTGTGGCTTCAGGATGAAGACACAGGGCTCAGGCAAGCAGCATCTCCCCATCCTGGACAAACACAGCTCCAATTGCATAAAGCCATGGCCTCTCCATGGGGCTTAGATCACAATGAGCATGTTGCTTTGCAGTATCATTCCCTTTTCAAAGCCCTCCATCCCCAGCATTCCTGGCTTCACTCCTAACTGCACGCTTGTTCGGGGTTTTCTGGTGAAAATGTTGGGAAGCAACTGCACTGAATTTGTCAGTGCCTTTGTATTATTTAACAGTGCACAATCAGATCAGGGCAGACTTGTGACTTTTTAAATGAACCATATTATTACTTTGATACTATTTTCTTCTGGATTGTTAGGTAACAGGAATGCCTTTCTAACCCCATGTTACTCTGCAAATTGCTTTAATTTATACCTACTAAGCACTGGCACACTGTCCAACAAGAGAAAGTATAAATTTGATATGAAGACATCGCCAGCTTTTCTACACTATCCGCTGGCAGAGCTAGAAGAAGGAAAGTACCTCTCTGAGATGAGAGTAACACAGGACAAGTACGTCGTTTCGGCCAGCACTGCAGACAGCTTTGTTGGACAAGAGCAGTGGTCAGCAGGCTTCTTCCCTTGGCAGGGCTTGTACACATGCAGGAAGCCTTAACTAACATTTGTCAGATTTGTAAATACCTAAATGACCTTCATGTGTCTCTTTAAAATAGTTTTGAAGCAGTGCCAGGTTCACCAACCTTGCATCATTTCCAAAATGCGAGCCTTTGCTTAAATTGGTAGTGGGGTAAAAGCACTTTGTCCCAGCTGCTCTCTTCACACCCAAAGGGCTTTAAAAAGATAATTTGAGGATTTCTGCAGAAATCTCATCCATCTTCTAAAACTGGTCATCACAAGGGACACAACTGCTGTAATACTGAGTGCCCAGTGGACCGGAGGGCAGAGAAAAAGTCCAGATGGACCCAACAAGACCCAGGTGTTAACCCAAACTAACCCACACCTCCACAAGCTGCCGCTACCACCGAGTCAGAACAAGCGTGTGCTTTCCTTCGGATGTGTTCAGGCATCTGACTTTCAAATTCAGCTTGCTCGGGGGCTCCTGCTCTGTGTAAAACTGCGCCCAGACCCTGAGCATAACTGTTGCTAGTGGCATCCGTGTTCTCCTTGACTATGACATTCATAGCCTTTAACTACAGGTATTTTAGAATTATATTAATGTCTCCTATATTATGTAAGGCAGATTAGAGTTCTCTTCCATTTAATCTTGCTCATCCATCATTTATTTAACTTTGCACATTGTCATTCAAAGCAAGTATTTTAAAATCAAGGCTCCATTAAACCCATTCAATTATCTGTTGTTCTGGGTAATTGTTATCACTGGGTGCAATAGCTTTTAATAACTGAAATAGAACACTATGAAAATAAAAATACGATTGTTAACCTTGGAGCATCCCCAGGTTCTCATTTTAAAGCAGCTCAGGCATTAATCCTACAACTTATAAATAAATGATTATTAAAAAAAGACTAGGAAAAGTTGTAGAAACAGACAACTAAGCAATGTCTTCCATCATTGATTTTGCTTTTTTAAGCGGGTAGGTCTCTTTTCCATGCAGCACACAGAATGGCTTTGATGTTTTATGTAGTGCTGTCGCTCACTGAAAGGCAACTTGGAGTTCAGCATGAAATTCAGACTGCATGAAGTGTCTAACCTCCCAGCTCCTGCACTCCTATTTATGAAATGCTTTATATTTAAGAGCATTAATACTGCTTGAAAACTGTGTGCAGAAGAGACATAATTGTGGTGACTCAGTCTCTTAATCACTTTGTAATTAGATGTGGGTTTAGTAACTTCAAAGGGGAAGGGGAAATATTGGTCTATTTCTGTACTATTCTTACTCTATGTCATGCTTGTAAAAACTTCAAAGTGTTTAAAAAACCAGTCTGATTTCATACATAATTATTTATGGAACTGATACTTCCAAACAGAAGCCTAAGACAATAGCAACCCACTTTCTAGCATTTGGCAAGGAACCAAACAAGGCAGAGACAACAACATGGACATTGCATCTTCAGACTTCTCGTTTGTGCCAGGAAGTCATCAAGGAAATCTTATGGACAGAAACATATGAAGTGGACAGAGATAGGTGACTAGATCCAGAAACACATTTGAAACATGGAGGTGCAGAAAAGTAACATGCTCTAAGGGAAGTTGATCTCAGCCCAACTTGCTGGAGGACAAGGGTACCTGGTACAACATCACACAAAGTAGCTAGTAACAAGGCAAAATTGCGAGTCTGACTGTGACATTTCGTGATGCTTAGATACGGTCATTAGCTTTATCCAGGGAGAAGTGTTAACCCAGGCCTCCTTGTTAGCCTTCCTTTTCCTAAGCTGCCCAATACCAACCACATCAGCCAAATAGCACAAACTGCTTTTCCATGGACAGTAGTTCTTGCACAGCACAGCCTACCATCACCTCAGCAGTTCTCTGGTGCAAAAATCAATGCAAACTGCTATTAAGGTACATTTTTGCTGTTGTTCCTCCATCACAGTGCAGAGAACCAAAAAAGGTCTTTGAAAAACCGTACATATGAGATTAGATGAATTACAGGCAATATGAACAAGAGGTGTACTCAGGTATTGACTAACCTTCTTGCTCAAAGTAATTATTGCAGGCTACAGCGAGGAAGCTGCAGTCTCCGAAATGCCTTCAATCATATCTCATTGGCCTCCACCCAGATCAGCCTGCAAGAATCTTTTCAATCACATGAAACTATAAAAACCAATTTGGTTTCATGGTGGTGATGAACCTGTCCTCGGACTAACCTTATTATTTGCTTGCTTGCTTTGAGAAGACCCAGATCAGACAGCTTCAGATTTATTCACACATTTTCAGTGTTTTGTTAATCACCCTATTGCTTTATCGATGTTCCCATATTGGACAATTACCTCCATCCAAAGAACACTTGCTAATTGTCAATACTTGGGAGGCTGGGCATTTGTGATAAATCTAATTAGGGGAACAGCATTTCTGTTGTTCTATCAGACTGTAATAATCAGCTGTAAGACAGCAGGATAAAAACAGGTGGAAAACAGAATAAAATGCCATGTGTTCTCATACATGGGAAATGATGCCAGACCAACAGCACATCATTCCCTAAAAGAAAACTACCTTGTTGAACCAGGGAAATGCACTTGTCCTCATCTGTCCAGAGCACAGCAGTCAGTGAAATCTCCCTGTGTGAGTTACTGCTCAGAAGTGGAGCAGTTGGGAATGAACAGCAGGAACCAGCTTCTTGGGGATTGCCAGCAGGCTGTGCTGAAATGGGACTTCTCAGAGCAAGGACATTACCCGTGATGACAATCCTGTTCATGGTGGCCGTTAAGGTTCCTGGTCCATGAGGGAGCTGTGATGTTCGAGGAACATGCCAGGCTCACGTTCAAGGCAATAGCTGTCTTACAGAGGGAGATGTAACATCAAACCTCTGTAAAACTGCACCGTACTACCAGGCTTTTCTTTTCCTCTTTTTTAAACCTTGCAATGGTCAGCCTGAGAGTCAGATAAAAGGTAGCGATAGAGAGACTAATACAGCTACAGGGCAGAGTGCCCTGCAAAGAGACATGGCTCGCCTCTGCTCTGCATCGGGCTGGTAATTACTGCCCCAGGTCCCTGGGAAGGGAAGCAATAAGAAACACATTTCATTTCCTGAAGAATCAAGTTCTGAAAAATAAATAAATAAATAAATATGTAATCAATGGTGCAATTTGCTTCTAATTCAGAAACTTTCAAGGTCTGCTGCTGTGAAATAGTTTATAATGAAGCAATTTCTACAACCATGCTGAAGAGGAGAGATGTATGGGCCAGGAACAAATCGAAAGCCACTCTACCAGAATCATCCCTCTTGAAGAGCCACCAGTATTGCTGCTGAAGTGTCTTCAGTGCATGTGACTTCTTAGCATATATTACCCATGCTGATGCCATGCTAACCAGCCCCGCACAGGTCAGTGTATCACTGGCTCTGCCATGCTGTGCTGAGCCTGGGGCCCCAGACGGCATTTCAGCTCCTCTGTGCAAGGAGATGTGCAGGACACAGAGTATGAGATGTTCTCATTTGCCTCCCAGAAAAACTTTGTATCTAACTAATCCAGCAGTGGAGGAAAAGGGGGTTTTCGAACGCCAGCTGCTGAAGCCTGTGTCTGCAAGGCCTCTGCCCCACAGCGAGCGGCAGCGAAGGCTCAGCTGGTGCAAAGGGCTTAGTCCACGCAGGGGTGACAGCAACTCCTTGCCACGTTAGGAGGCCTTGCGGTGACCTGCCCGTGGTCACCAAACCCTTGGAGGTTTGCAGGATTTCCTCAGCTCAGCCTGGACCCTCAGGGCACAGGGATGAGCAGGAGCAGCGTCACAGCCAGCTGCCAGGATGGGCTCAGCTTCTGGACCTCAGCATCGCAGTGAGGCGAGCTTAGCACTCACCCTAATGAGCTTCCAATTACATCAACAAACCGCATTAATTTTAATGCGCTCCCATTTATGCCAGAGTCATTATGCTTTTGCACTCCATTTACCTGACGGTGTCCGCTGAGGCAAACAGCAGTTTATTATTAAAGCGGTAGCATCTCCGTACCCCCGTGAGCCCCAGGTCGGAGGACCAAAGCTCAGGCAGGAGCTCACCGAGACCCAGACGCAGCACGGGGGGTGCAGGGGAGGGTGGACAGGCACCCTGCTTGCTGACGCTGCTTGGTTTCCCCAGGGCAGGATCTGTGCTTGCATCCAAAACCATCCCAGTCCCTCTGCAGCTGCAAGGGGGCTGATGGACCTGAGCAGGATCCCAAGCGGCAGCGTGCTGGGGTTGGACACAGAGGCAGCCCTGGGCTCCTCCGTGGGCAGGCAGAGCCGCCCAGTCCCTCTCACTGAAACACACAGCTGGGAGAGGATGTCTGCTTTTCAGAAACCACAGTTTTCACAGGGAAACAAACAGGTGGTATTTTTCACTCTTTCCCACTGAATTTTTAAATGGAAAATACCACAATTTTCAAAGAAGGTCAAAGAAGAAAAAAAATACTACAAGCCAGTACATAAACAAGAATTAATAGAAGTATTTCCACAGGATTTTTAAGCATAAAAAGGTTTTTATAAATATCTGTGGAAAAATTACTGCTATTTTGGATCAGCTGTGGAGTCAGCATCAAGCAACAGATTTTGCTGAGCATCCGCTCCTCTAGAAACGCTTCCCAGGATAGAAAGCAAAGCTCCCAGACTTAGCACTCTCAGTTTGCTAATTTTGTCCAAGGAAATCTACCCACCAAGCTGATCCCTCTGAGTTTGAGACGGAGCGGTCCCAAGGAAGACCAGCAGCACTGCAGACACTTTGGTCACCGATCAGCCCTTCCCGAGGCTGCACTACAGTGTACGTACAACACAGTGTACATACAATACAGTGAATGTACAATATGGTGCACACGGCCTGACTGGGGTCTGCCAGAGCCTTTCCCTTTCCAAATACACATTTTTAACCATTTTAATGCTGATCCTCCCTGCAGCCCCTGAGCGGTAACAAGGGGCTGAAACACAGGCAAAGCATGGAGGCAGTGATGAAGCCGTTCACAAGGCGTTGGGGAAGCACTGAAATCTCCCCGAGAGCCCCAGTGGGAGCTGAGCTCCTCTTGGAACAAGCAGCAGGAGTCCAACAGAGCAGGACAATTCTGGGGAACTTCTTTCATCTGCCCAGGGGTGTTCAGCATCGCAGGCAGCTGCACTGAACTGGGGCTATCCTTAAAAAAAATCCAGCAGAGAGCATGGAGAACAAGACCCTTGAGAGAAGGTGGAACAAACTGTACGGCCACGGCTATTGACTAACGAACAGCGGCTTATTATCTAACTAATGATGAATTAGTGTTAAAGCACAAGGCCTGATCCATTCAACGAGCCAGCAGCAGCAGTGTCTTCCTTTGGAGCCTGCGGCACCCCAGTGCACATGAAAAGCCCTTTCTTCGTGGGAATTACTAGCAAAACCAGCAACTTTTCCCATGCAGACAGAATAATAATAATAATTTCAAATAGTGGAACTAATGCGATTTGACCACACGTTTGGGTTTTTCCCCTCCCCTGGATAAAGCCCTTGTATTAGCATTTATTTATTAACATGAGCTCTTACTGTAATTGGGATTAACCTCCTGCTTTGCACTGCTGGGAGCTGAACAGACACAGGGCGCACGGGTGCAGCACAGGGGACCCATGTCCGAAGGCACCCAGGGTTTTGTGCAAGCTGTGGGGACTGGAAGCGTTACCAAAATGGCACTGCCGATCACCGGGATGAAAACAACGTTGGCGATGTCCGTGGATGGTGCTGGAGAGGTGCTGGCAGCTAGTTTCTCCCCCAGGTTGGTACTGCATCTTCTGGCTGAAGACAAGCGCCGTTCCCTCGAGCGGGGCGTGATGCCCCAGGATCAGGCAGCATTTGTCCCGAGCAGCTCCTCCAGGCTCGTCATCGCCCACGCACTCACCCACGTTTTCTGCTTGTACCATGATTGGAAACAACTGCACTGCCGAGACGTCACCACATTGTCCACACTGGGGATGTGAGCACAGGGGAGAGAGCGACTTCCAAAACCACCACAGATTTGGGGCATAAAAATATTTTGGGGGATAAAGTAAATCAGTATACAGAGTCAAATCTCCCCATCTACTGAGAAAGCCTATTTC
Source organism: Aviceda cuculoides (assembly GCA_035590195.1). Classification (NCBI taxonomy): domain Eukaryota; kingdom Metazoa; phylum Chordata; class Aves; order Accipitriformes; family Accipitridae; genus Aviceda; species Aviceda cuculoides. Next base: position 14,484,805 of record JAVJGG010000039.1, read on the forward strand.
CTGACAACAGGCAGTATAGCAGAGCAGCATTTACTGTTAGTAATTCCAGCTAAAACAACAGAAATACCTAGAAAACAACTTAGTCCCAAAAGTTAGTTCATATTGAGCCAGACGGGATGAATGACAGTGTGGTTCCTCACTTGTTTCGTTGTTTTTTAACAAATGTATTGTCTGGACTTGAGTAACAATCCACAACCTGGACTCTTAGTATTGATGCATTTTTGGTCCAACCCTAAATCTGCTCAGGAGAGAAGGACCATTTTTACTGACCTTGGAAAGCGTTGGTCAGGGCTCACCTCCTGGAGGCTGTGCTGCCCCAGGCACGAGGCGCAGGAGGGGGCTTTGGTGCTCATCCTCCTGCCTGGACCAAAGCCAGCACCCACCAGTCCCAGCTATCACTCTGCAGAGCAGGAGCTCTATTAAAAAACCCAATTGATTAAGGATTTTACAAGCATACTTTTTTTTTTTTTTTTAATTTTCCAAAATCAGCTCTGTAAACTGTCAATGCTGCCACAGAGCTCTGCAAGGCAAGATGTTTGTAAGGCTATTTTAAAGATTTTAAAAATTGGGAAATGAGTTAAAAAAAAAAAGAAAAAGAGTGCCAGCTGAAAAGTGTAAAGCCAGTTTGCCAGCTAAATAATGCAAGGAAAATAAAAACTAATTAAAAATAAAGTATAGTAGGCCTTTAATACTACATTTATTGGACAAACCGAATATAGCAGCTAAATATAGCAGCATTAGACTAAAACACTGTCTTTAGCAGGCTTAAGTTTCAACAATTCATTTGCTATTTAGCATCTACATGAAGTCAGTCAGCACCTTGATTTTTTGAAACAAAGAGTGAATTTTTATCTGTTTAAATCACGGGGGGCTAAACGTAGAAAATGAGAGCGATACCAGAGAATGATGTAAAACCTAATTAAAGACCTTTGATTGCTACAGGATTGAAAACCAATTAAAACCCTCTTTTTGCCTAGAAAAGTCCCAGAAGAAATTCCTAAATCTTAATTTGCTTCTGTCCTTATCTCCATTGTGACAGGTCTCTGAAGCCTCCTCTGCCAAGCCAGGAAGATAAGAGAGAAGCGAGCAGCGGTGCACAGGCTCTGCCTCCCCCTCCGCAGGCAGAGCCAGCTGGGCCGTAATCTTTAATTATGGAGCACAATCAGATGCTCCATTAGAGAAAGGGCTTTTAAAACCCTATTTAAAATTTGATGCGCCCGCCTCGACACCTTGCTGCTAAGTATAGCCCTGGCGGACGACGAAGGATGACGTTCAGCCCAGGCCGTGCCTCGAACCCACCGACTCCTGCCAGCAGTTTCAGCTGCTCCCAGCTCGAGCCACTCTGGGTACATCGAGGAGGCAAATCGATATTTTCAAGTTTATTCCAAAAAAAAATGATATTATAAGGATCAGCTCACTTCTGCTGCTTGGGGGTAATGCCTCAGCACTTTGCCAGACACTTGATACCATTTTGTTTTATTACTGCAGAGAATTATCAAGGAGACAGGCTGAGAATACTCAGAAAGCCTTTTTACAGGTTTATATTTAATTTAAGAATCTAATCTAATTCCTTAGTAGCCTTTCCTTTTTGTTAAATTAACACTTAATTCCTTTCTTGCTATTTGAATGAATTCATATCTGTGGTCAGCCAGAGAAGATGAAATTGGAAATTACAATTCTGGGGGTGTTATGCTGCATGAATAATGAGAACTATGTTTTTTTTACATGGATTTTGACATTTATTAATTTTCTTTAATACCACTTTTTGTTCTGTATGACAATCTCATTACCACCTGGGGTTTGAGATTCACAACCATGGCAAGTGCAGAGACCAGAGGTAACCAGAGGGCTCAGTCCTGCTCCCAGTTCCACCACTGGGAAGCGGCAGCCTGCCCACTGCGTGCCCGCCGAGCACGGCAGTTGTCCTCCCGAGCATCGCCGACACACGGATCAGAAATCCCAGGCCATTGAGACCCTCTGAAGCGTGATCCAGGAGCTGGTGCCACGCTAGAGGAGGAGCATCCGAGGGCAGAGAGGGCATGGTGCTGGATGTGCTGGGGACCCAACGCGCCCTCGGAGTGATACAAAAACATCTTTCCTCCTACACATCTTCCTCTTTGAATGCACCCTTGCTCCTGTTACTGCACTCCTTTTTTCCTTCAGTTTTCTAGACTTCTAACATATTCTGTATTTTCCTTCCCACCAAGCCAGACTCAATCTTCCCTACCAGCGCTGAGCCACGCAGCCGGGTCAGCTCTCCCCACTGGGGACAGCTGGTGACCCTGCTCACACCGTCCCTCTCACAAGCACTAGTCTTCTCACCTGGAGGAGGGAGATAAAAGTTTTCTTAGCAAAACCCTACAAGATGATAGATGATGGATGACTGACGACTGCGCTTTACCCCTGGAGATCCCACAGGCATTGCTTGAGCTGGCAGCTTGCTGGGATTTTCTTGTTTTAGCGTGTATCCCTAAGCTCCCAAAGAGCAGCTTGGGTAGTGCAGGTCCTTTCATTATTTTTCCTGCTGAAGCCCCAGGCTCCATCCAAGTCACCAGCTGCAGAGAAGCAGCCTGCACCTGTTTAGACACAAGGAAATATCACAGTGCTGGTATTTACCAGCAATTACATAAAGCCAACTTTCACCTTAGGAACATACTGACGTTATTTAAAACGCATGCTCCCGGTGACTTTGCTCCCTTTGCTTGTGCACATCACGATGACGGCTGCAGCACATTGCTGCCGTGAGCATGCCATGCCCGTGGGCCTCTGTTTTCTTCTTGGTCCCAGCCCCGGGGCTCTTGCTGCCCACGGACATGGCTGGGTGCTCTCCCCTCCACCCTTTAAGTCTGCAGCTCCCAGGACGACTTATGTGTTTGGTTGGTTGCTCAGCTCAAAACCCTCAAAAAGAGCTGCTTTCTCCCATACGGGCACAATCTGCCAGGCCACACTGGGCACCGATCCTGCTGGAAACACCCCCTTTTGCCCAGGCGTCTTTCCCACCTCCATGTTTTGCAGTGCGGGAAGGAGGGTCAGGGACTGCTTCGCCAGCGCCCACCAAAGCACTGCCCGCACGGCCTCAGTGCGGGTTAAATGGCCCCCAGGTTTCCTGCAAGCTGCCGCCCAGAGAAGGGAAACCTCCTCCCTTAGCAGGAGGGGATGGCAGCTGTAACACAGAGAGAGGGCACAGGAAAAAATCAGCAGCAGCGCCCAAAGACCACAGAGACGCGTATCCCATCTTGAGCAGCTAAAAATCTCTGCAGAGAACTGGATACCAGCCTGGGCTCTTCCCCCACACAGGCCAAAGAGGGTTTTCTGCCCACGCGGAGGTTCACAGTCCCTGCCGTCGTCAGGAATGAGCACGCAGGGCTTCACCGTGCACAGGGACCTCGCCGCACACGCCAGCTCAGCGACACGGGGCCGCTGCTGGAGACGTCCGCGTGCAAGGGGGTGCAGGCTGGGACCCCTCCACACAGAGGCCAGGCAGCTGCAAATGTTCACTGGGCAGGTGCTGCTGTCTCGGAGCCCAGTTACTGAGCCACAGGGCAGCAACGTGTTGGCCAGCAGCAACTCTCTTGCTTGCTCATAGGTGTTATGCACCAAGATGAGTGACAAGAGCTGGAAAACCTACCCGCCCCGGGGCCCGGCTTTAATTGCAGCATCTTCCCCCCAGGACAGGGGCCTCGGAGGGCAGAGCTTTTCCTCCCCACGGACCAGCTATGCTCGTGAGCTCTCACCCTCTGGCATGCTGGGCAACATGCTCCAGGGCTCCGGTGGTCCTTTTGCTTCAGGTGGGTGCACTAATCATCACTTGGCATTTGCAACCAGTCCTCAAGGATCGTTCCATGAACCAGGATGACGAGTCATCTGACGCCAGTGAGTTTTGCTGCTGCACTCCTTGCATGAAAAAGGCAGCTTTAATTTGGGGAAGGCAGCTTTAATCTTGCTAGAGGAGAAAAGCCATCAGGAGTTCATTTAGTGCAGTTCGGCGGGAGCTCCGCATGTCAGCTCTCACGCCATCAGACACTTAGTAAGAGGCAACTCCAATTGGGAATTAACCCATTTTGCAGTTACTGCTAAACCTCAGGCCTTAATTATTTTAAAGAAAGTATTTTGATCCCCACTGCTGGTCTTTCTCAGAGATCTCTCAGCCTCAGAGCAGGTTCCTTTCTACAATGGCAACTTCAGGGCCTTCTCTAAGGTAGGTTGGATCCAGAGCTCAAGGGGCCCCAGGCCATCAGACCCATGCAGGTATCGCAAGACCATCAGCCTCAAGGGCTCTTCTACACACAGAAACAGGGTTTTGTTCCCCCCACCCCACCCCATCCCTCCATTGGTACAGCTGAAGTTTATTTTCCTTTATGCCAAGCCTTTATTCCTGAACAACAGGCTGCCCTGAGAGAAGGATGGAGAGGGACTGTCTAGAGGTTTATGTATTGTAAAGTCACAGCAGGCTTCCCCTGACGTAAGTCACTAATAGCATGGCTAGACACACTAAATGACATAAAAGTCTAGAGTGGACAATTAAATATATTTTCAAAGTGATACTTATCCTACTTGAAAAGAGCACTGGATTTACAATGTCTAATCCGTTGCAAGATGTCTGTATATTAAGTAGAAATATTTAATGCGACCACGTATCCTCTTGGTGATCTCTTTAGTCTATCCCCTTGCTAAAAATACTCTTGGTTTGTCTCTGGGAATACAGTAATTCTCATTAGCAAATCATAGTTAGTCTTATCTAATACAACAGCACAGACTAATATACATGGAAAATACATCAAAGAAACTAAACGATGGCTTTATGCCTTTCCAAGTGGTAAAAATAGTCAAAGCAATCAGCTATCTCCTTGTGAGAATATAACAGAAAAAAACAAGCCCAGAACACTACATGTAAAAGCTAGCAATAATCTTGTGCATGTATAAATTGGACCATACACCTCACCGTGCTCAGACCATGCACCGTATCCAGAGCTACGCCCTTTCATTCCCTTTACGGCACTGCTTGGAGGTCCCCGATATGAGCCATACCGACCTCGCAGGGTCATGTGCCAGCTGGAAACACCACCTCACCAAGTGCTTTACATATACGCCAGGCTCATTTTGGTTTCTTAAGTCATAGCTTTCCAATGTCTCTTCATCGCAAGAACTTGGCCCCTGAATTACAGGCAGTGGCTTGGAGAATTTCTCCAAAGTGGGTGCTGCTTTCACACCATCCTTGCAGCAGTGTTCCAGCCTGCAGGATGCAGCACGAGCCCTGCGTTGCCCTTTCACACAAAGGCCTAATTTGCAAAAGAAAAATGTATGTTTTACAGAAGTATTAAAGCAAGCAACTAGAAATTCTTAAGATTATGCAAAGCACCTCCCATGAGCGTGATGGTCTTGGGGGTGGTTTGGCTGGTTTGGGCTCAACCTTGCACAAATCAGGATCTCCCTTTCTCCCTCCCTGCCCCTCAAGGTCAGTTTCCTTATTTACCAGCAACTAGGCTATTTATTTAGATAAACTCTAACCTTTAGAGGCAAGAGAAAGCACCTACTTACCTTGCAAAATAGCATCAGGAAGACAAAAACAATCATACCCACATGTTTATTTTTATTGTCATATGTGGTGAGTTGACCCTGGCTGGACACCAGGTGCCTACCAAAGCTGTTCTATCACTCCCCTCCTCAGCTGGACAGGGGAGAGAAAATATAACAAAAGGCTCGTGGGTCGAGATAAGGACAGGAGAGATCACTCAGCAATTACCGTCACGGGCAAAACAGACGCAACTTGGGAAAATGAACTTGATTTATTACAAATCACCCAGAGGAGGGTAATGAGAAATAAAACCAAATCTCAGAACACCTTCCCTCCACCCCTCCCTTCTTCCTGGGCACAACTTCACTCCCGGATTCTCTACCTACCC
>JAVJGG010000039.1:14490807-14547379 GCA_035590195.1 Aviceda cuculoides
ATCTCCTCCTCCTTCTGCACTGACCTGGGGGTCTGCAGGGCTGTTTCTCTCACATGTTCTCACACTCTCTCCAGCTGACATTTTCCTTCTGTCCCAGGATCTTTTTCTTCCTTCTTAAAAATGTTCTCCCAGAGGCGTTACCACTATCACTGATGGGCTCAGCCTTGGCCGGCAGCGGATCCATCTTAGAGCCGGCTGGTATTGGCTCTGTCGGACACAGGGGAAGCTTCCAGCAGCTTCTCACTGAAGAAGCCACCCCTGTAACCCCCCCTCACTACCAAAACCTTGCCACACAAAGCCAATACATCACATCAAAGATTACCCATCGGTGAAGAAACGTAATGATGCTTTTTGAAATACAGGACGACTCTCGGGGGGCGGGGGAAACAACCAAAACCTAGACTTAGAGATTTTGCCTGGCAGTAGGACCCTCTTGGGATGTGGATAGATAGCAAATAACCACTTTGCATGCAAGAGCTTGTTTGCCTTCTCTGCTTCATTTAGCTTCTGTATTGAGAAAATGAAGTTACCAAAGTAATTCTTATACTCTCCAGAAAGCACCCACTTTGGAGCTCGCTCACGCAAACAGCGCGGCTGAGCGAGGAGCAGCCAGTAACAACGGAGGCAGCCCAAAACCGCGGGGCAGACGAGCGCTGAATCCCGTCCCTCTCACAAATGGAACCGGAGGCTGCGAGAGATGAAGCCGAGCACGCCTGCGGTGAGCCTGGCTGCCGGCAAGGTGCTCCCTTGCCTGGAGGAAAGCTGTGTCCCCAGAGGGTGTCGAAGCTCTGGGGTACCAGGCAGCCTTGCAGAAGGACCTGCACGAGGCCCGAGTGCTTCCCTGGCCCCCACTGCCTTTGAGCGGCAAAACCGTAAGAACCTATACAACAGGCTGAAAGGTAAGCAGTATTTTTACTAAAATGGCCTTAAAAATCACTGCAGCTTTCAAAAAACTCACATTTTACCACTAATTTTATCATACCATTTGGGGAAAAAAAAAAGCTCCCTCGCTGCTTGGCAACAGCCTCAAACAAAACTCACACCACCCTGTACCTGTAGTAACGCAAGGAATGCGCTCTGGATTTTTTTCCTCAGCCTAAAATTACTTGACATAGCTTTTCATCAAGACACGTAAATCTGATCTGTGACCCACACACAAACATCTCGCCTTGTTCCACATCATTCACTGGAGCTGGAAGGAAAATGGACCTTAAATGAACATAAAACATTGCATCTGAGTATTTAACATCGCATTTTTTTCAACTGAAGGAAACCAGTTTCGCTGTTACATCCTTCTTGTTTATCACTTAATTCGGCTGTGAACATACAATTACTGGTGACAGATATTCTAATAAGTAACCAAAGTTACTTTCAATTAGTAAACAAAGTTACTTTTATGGAATAAGTAAACTGTAAAAGCTTTCTTGGTTGCCTACAGAATGTGTTTTCTCTTATATTGTGTGCAATCATATTATTAGAGTCCTATTATGCAAACCTGGTAAAAGCAGCACAAAAATATCAGACAATTTGAAAGGTCTGAATAAGAAAAATGCTGCTGGTGAAATGGCTGGTGGGGCTGTACAGTTTCTAAGAACGTGTTGCCACCAAACTACTGCACCTCTTTCCAGGGTCTTAATGATGGAAAGCAAAGGTGGGAGCTTGTTGAGAAGTGGTAAAGCTTCCTACAGGGCTGAAACTGCCATGTATGTGCCACTGTAGTGTGCATTTTTACAACCAAATGTTGATGTATAAACCATCATGATGGAACAAGCACTAAAAATGGAAGTAAGGCCATTTAGCTGCTATTTAGCCACTCAAGTTTTTTATTTAGCCATTCAAGGTGGTTTGATTTTTGCCTTTTTTTTTTTTTTTTTTACACAATTTATTCCACTCCACCTCGACAGCTTGTTTACAATTTGTTTCTAGCCACAGAGAGCTGACAGATGTGATGTGATCAGCAAGACAAGACAGCCTAAATACAGAGCAGACAGCACAGCAGAAGACACGCAATGGAACCACAAGCTAATTCGCATGCTTCGAAATACCTACCGGTCTTGAAGTTTTCATGCGAAAGTAGAGATGGGCGTTAACCCCTGCAATTCCGGGCAAGGTTAGGTTTCAAAACTAACTGCATTTAGGAGCAGACCCAAGTTCTGTTGAATTATAGAGGAAAACGTAGGTGGCTTTCTGTGGCTTGACTCTCTCAGACAGGTACATTTTCAGCTCAGTTCCACTATCACTAGCAGAGTTACTAAAGCAATTATTGTAGTTCAGCTCGTATCGGTGACCTTCTCCTTGATGCCACCTCTGCAGCGCTGTGGTAACAGGAGCCCGCGCAACAGGCACCGCAGAGTGCCACAACCGCTCGGATCTGCAGGAGCAGAGGTGCCTGTGGGGAAACACTCCCCTCCAGTATTCCCAGTTGTCAGACACAAAGTCATCTGCGTATTTCCCAAGCAAAGGGGTAGGGACTGCGAGGAAGAGGAAAACCAAAGAAATTGCCTAACAAACCCAAATGAGTATCTCTAGTGTTAGTAAATGCAGATGCCTGGGGTCTTCCTTGCTAGGGTCTTGACGCAGCAGCGACGCGCAGCATTCTGGCAGAGGCACTAACCCGACAGGGATGGGTATCTCTTGGCTCAGAACGCAGCTGGCCGAGATGCCACCGCACTCTGAGCGAGTGAGGGAGAGGAAGCCCTCTCCCCCCGCACGTGGCAGTGCTATTTTAGCGCGGCTGAAGCTCAGCACCAGCCAAATGGGACACCCAGGCAGGCTGCAGCCGCCTCCCACACCTGAGCAGGGACGGGTCAGAGCCAGGAGGGGCAGCCTGCGCCGTGTTAGACTTTTAATCTGTACCACACCAGACTTTCAAGCACTTACGCCTGCAACAAGCCCGGTTACTTGCAGCAATTCAAGAACTGTTTTCATAAAACAACCAGTGCTTCCTCATGAGGTTCTCCTGTGCCTTCTGTGTGTGGTCAATACAGCTACTTGACAGCATAGTCTTTACTGTTGACATCAGAAAGGTCTGAACTTGACCCATCATCTACCTTCAGGCAGATCACAAGATGTTAGGGCTTTTAAGGAAAAAAAAAAAAAAAAAAAAATCAATAAGTCCTTCAAACCTTAGATGATAACCAGCATAAAGAGTGTCATAAATTATTTGCTCCCATTTCATGCATAAGGGAACACAGACTTTCCAGGTGGCTTAGAAAAGAAACAAGAAAGAAAAAAGTCTTCCTTTAGGAAGCAGGAGGATTAGGAAAATAAAGATGTATCACACCCTCCTACCAAGACCCAGTCCCTGAACTCAGCTGATGGGCAGCCAGGGCCAAGGGTGCCCCTCCAAGCCCCTGGCACTGCTCTCCCCAGATCTCCATCCAGAACCCGTTGCAGAACTCGGGCGAGCAGCAGCACGTGCTCCGGCGAAGCTGAACAGCCGCACGCTCGGGAGGTCACGTACCGCTGGAGGTGCATGATGCTCCTGCTCTCAGGGCACTGGTTTTGCCCACCAGCTGCAACATTCAGGGCTTCTTCTAGCAGGTCGTTCCCTTCAAACATTGTGCCAGTAAGATTGAGTAGTATAGAGGTTTCTCTTGCCTATTCGCTTTCATATTTGCATCTTGCATATTGAGCATTCCTCTGCTTAATTCTAACCCATTTCCAATGGCCGAGTAGCAAGATGAACACAGGGTTTAACGGCTTGATACTGCAAAGTCAGCCCTGTGCGGGGCATGGGGAGGAGAAGACTCAGAACAGGGGATTCTGTAAAAAGAAACTCCTGTAATTTTTGTTTGCTAATTGATGGGCTGATTTTATACCGCTCAAAATAGTAACTGCTATTTCCCTTCAGCCCGTAGACTGTTAATGAAGCTGGAATTTGTGCCAACGACCATATGGCATACATCATCTCTATCAAGTTATATAAATTCCAGAAAGTCCACATTTATAAGGGTATAAATATGGAAGAGGAAAATGAAATGTGATTCCTCAAGCAGCGTATTTTCCGGAGTAACCCTAAGCTGCAAGATTCAGCTGTTTATTGAATGGCATGGTTTCTCACACCACATGGTGTTAACAGAAGACTAAAAAAATTCATCTTAATTTGGAATAGACAGCAAAAATGAGGAGCGAGATGGAGAACATGAGACATCGTTTTAAAATGCCCAGATCTGATGTCTGGTCTAGTGAAAATGTCAGTTTACAAATAGGATTGGTTTTCTTTGAGAAAGAAGTAAGGACAGGGACAGCAAACAGGGCTGCAGCTTTTTTTCTCATCAGCATCCCTAAGTACAGGATACATGCTTGGTGGCACCAGGAGCTCTCAGTCACGTTCCTAACTACTTAGCCCCTGCATGCCCCAACCTGCCTGGAATCAGACACGCAAAATGTGTGAGAAATATTTAAAGGCTTGGCAGAAAAGAGGGGGGGGGGGACGACCCTGACCACCTCCAAAATCAGTGGCTGATGAGTGCTAAAACTGAGTGACCTCACCTAGACATCCTCTTACAGTGACCCCTACACTCAGTGATTGCAGCTCAAGTTTGCCCTATGCTTTTGGAGAGCCAAGATTCAAATAGTTCCTATGAACAATCAAGGATATAAAAAAAAAAAAAAGCCTTCTTTTATGCTGCCAGATGAAGAGATTCTTCGGGCTCTGCTGTCTGCACAGGAGCCACACCACGAGCCTTGCTCGCCCCTGCTCAGCCAGGCGCAGCCAGCACCCTGCCTTCACAACTCACGCTCCCTCTGCTCGCCTTCAGCTTTCCAGCTGGGGCAGAGGCGGCCGGGCAGCGCTCCTTGGCTTTGGGGGGCCGGGCAGCGCTCCTTGGCTTTGGGGGGGCCGGGCAGCGCTCCTTGGCTTTGGGGGGCCACTCTCACTGCGGGGAGCAGACCCGTCCCCCAGGCAGGTGCACAGAAATAGGATTTGAGGCTTGGTGCCTCGGTGCAGACAAGTGTGCACTGCTATTCCACGGCGTATGACAAAAGTCACGGCTCGGGGAATAATGCAAACACGTTTGATTTTTTCCTTTCGCAGCACTGTGTCACTGCAGGCCAAATGGAAATCTCCTGGGTTATTAAACAAGATAAATTTGACAGGATTGTAAATCATAAAATGGTCCCAAATTGCAGACCTGCTGACAGCATACACTATAATCCAGTTGGCATCTGATGTTTCCTTTTCTGTTTCTTCTTGCCACAGGAAGAAATCCCCTCCTTAAAACTCTCTACAGCAAAAAGAAGCAGCAGCAATTCCAAAAAACCTGAATGATGAACCAAAACCTGACATTTCACATTTGCTGGGTTGAGCTAAACACAATACTGCTATAACAGCTAGATATGGAAACTGGCTTTAAACAATGGTGATAAACTCCCCCCCAAAGTATATCCTCTTAATATTCTATATAATTTTAAAACATTATTCAGAACTGCCTACAAAGAAAACACCATGACTCATGGGAACTAGGGCATCATTCATGTGATTACAGCGGAAAAGTGAGGCATTTGTTATATATGAGCACTTGAGACATCCCATATATACACGCAGTCAAATGTTAATAGTGTTGCATATCAACAGAAGCAGTCTGTCTCTGTTTTGGGGACAGACTCTGGGGACGGACTCAGGGATTTATTTAATTGTCTTTATTTACAGCAACAATCCTTTCATCGTTAATACCCTGAACTCCCAACAAAACATGCCTAAGGGATGGCAACTCTCCCTCCCCTTTCTAGAAACATGGGCTTTCAAATTGAGACATTGACTTTCCTTTCTTAACTGCAATTAAGAGGCCGCTTTGATTTTCCATCCAAGTGAGTTCTCCTGTCCCTGGTGCAGGTTCTTTAGTTACACAAGGTTGTTCCTTTGAAGCTGGGAGAGCATCGCTCCCAAGGAGCCTTTGTGGACAGAAAGGGAGCCTGCCAGGCAAAGGCTGAGGAAACCTCCCAAGCCAGTGCTCTACCCAGCTATTAGCAAGGAATACGCACTCTCCAAAAAGGCTACATAGGCGCTACTTGCTAAGAATATAACTGAAAGAGTAGAATGTTCAAAACTCAAGCACCGGCCAAAATAATCTGCATTTAAATGCCTGATGTAGGGCAGGCCTGTTCTCCAAAGCTAATTATTTTTTTTTTCCAGAAGCATTTAATTGTTAAGAAAAGGGATGACCCTTCTTCACCATACAAAATGATGCAGCACAGGAGCCTGCACCCTTTAGCAGGAGTTATATGACTTTGTAATGATATTTATTAACAGCTGTCAAAGGTTTGGGTAAAAATATGGAAAGATACACTGGCAGGCACTGCATAAGAAACATGGGGAGGGGACTCAGGTGATCAGTGGTGTGTTTATTTCAGTGCATAAAACAAGGAAATTTATTTCCACACTTCTAAGAGAAGGTTACAAGCAATGAAAAACACATGGAAAAGAAACCAAGCAGGTTTTTTTACAGTGATGTGGAACAAGGGAGGTAAAGGCAACCTTGTTAATTCAACAGAGGCCAAGTATTTTGGAACAATCCTGGATATGGGGAACACATGTTAAAGTGGAGCAATTTTAATTTTTTCCTTCATTAATTGATACTGTTCCATGAGTTAACGTTTAAAATCTGAACTGTTCCTACAGTTCTTTCTCCCCACAGTGTTTTGCAGACAGATGAGAGTAAACAAGCTTGCTCTCTACTGAGATCTGGAAAGCGTGACCAAACCCTGACCCTCCCTCCTGCAATTTCCATACGGCACAGAAGAAAGAAAAGGCAGAATCCATGGCCAAGAAAGAAGTATTGCATACCAAAGAGTCACCGTACTTATCCCCTTCCAGAGGACTCAGCAGCTCTGGTACACAACCCTCCTTGAAAAGAGGACGAGGAGATTCTGGTGGTCTTTAGATGCCAGGCTAACTAAAATTTTCAGTCAGCCTTAGAGATTTGCCTCCTGCACACAGATTTTTGCTGGGTTTGGGAATATTTTGCAGAGCAGTAAGGGACTGGCAGGTAATTAGATGTCCAAGCCATGGTCCTCATTCCACAGCTCCACATGATCTTTAGCAGGCCAGAGCCACAATGTACTTTAGATGTAAGAATCAAATTTTATTTCGTAACTCAATCAACAGGCAGCATGGAAGACAGAAGAGGTGCTTTTACATTTGCCCAGAGAAAACAGACACCTGCCAGTGCAGAATGTTGCAGTCTAAGGGAAAACACAGCGACAGGCCAGCCAAGAGTGCAAGCAGGTATGAGCAACTGAGCTCTGCTTCATCTAAGCCAACTATAAATTATTAAAAAAAAAAAATCACTCCAGACAGTCTGTGGGAGCTCAATGTCCGAACAAACCTCTGAACCATGCCAACAAACTCTTAAAAAAAAAAAAAAGCTTTTTCTGCCTAGAATTATAATTTTACTCTGCAAGTTTACTAGCTTTGTGTGTTTCCAGTCCCAAACACATTTTCGTCTGAGATCTTTTCACATTGCAAACTGAATTCTTTGGAAACAGAGCCCCAAATAGAAAACTTTTTAATGAATGTGTGGATAGCCTGACAGCACATAGCACAGAAAGAACCAACTGAACCTTTCATTCCCACTACAGATTCAGAGAGGCATTACTCATTTCATGAATAAAAAGTGAAAAATCCAAACAGCAGCAATATAAAACTCCCCAAACGGGGGAAAAAAAACAGCATTCAAGAGCAAAAATAATACACAGATGGGGAGGCAATCCCCATTCCAGATCATCCCTTCTGGAAAGTCAACCACACACGGCTTCTGCTGTAGCACCATCCCCAGGTCATCTGGGCTGCATCTTCTACAAATCACCTGGTCGTTAAATAACTCTGGAGGACTCCTGTGCATCACCGATGCTGGAATTCCTGACAAACTAGGCATGTTGTTTTACTGCGCAAGATAATTGTTGTGGACCAAATCCCACCACATTTTCCCCAGAATAGGTAATCAGCAGGTCCAACAGAGCTGGACATCAAAAGATAGAGCCTAGGACTGAGAACAGAAGTTCACTTAATGATGCGTAAAAGACTGGCAACGAGAACACATAAACTAGTGCCAGTCAGTAAAGTCATCCTAATTCCCTAGCTTGTTCTCAAAACTGTGATCACCTTTTCACAGCTGAACAGGTCCTGCAGTACTCATGGGACCAAAAACTTTATCATTAAGCAAAGCATACATAACTTTGCCTTTTAAGACATATTTTTGTCCTTGACCACATCTGTACACAAAGAAATATCATTCACATTTTAACTAAAATACAAAAGAAAAAAATACCTGATAAGCTACATATGCTGTGCAAGTAAAGAACACTTTCACGGAGCGTGGAAAGCATAAAGTGCTACATAAGAGAGTTTGACTCCCCCTCCAGATCTCTGGGTAACCTATCACTACACACAACCTAAAACACCACGTAAGGGGCAAGCCAGGAGCAAATGGGACATGCGTTTCTCCTTCAACATACACATTCCTTTTACTAGGTTAAAACTGCTTATATATTTCCAAGTATGCACAAACTGAATTATGATAACATTTATCAAAAGTATGTTACATACCAGCAGTGGGCTATTTTCTCCCTTGACATGAGGACCATGCCACTAGAAAAGCTTCAGCTTTATCGGTTCTGATTAGGAGCAGAGGAAGTAACAAAGATGCCAGCTACAAAAACGAAGAATTAAAAAACTAGGAACCAGCAGAATCAGACACCAATGCAATGATGAGGTAATTACCAGCTGCAGGGTAAATTAGGAGGGAACAACAATTCTAGTAGGTAGAATGAACTTTGCAAAAAAAGTGCTCTGATCTTTCCAGATCAGATAATCCCCAAATCTTTGGCTATTAACTTCTCCAGACGTTTGTATTGCACTTATTGCTGTGGCATCAAATTATTTTTTGATGTCCAACCAGCCCATCAGATTAAGGTTGAAAGCCTTTGGGGAGAATTTTATTCATCTGTATGCAAACTGCCCTAATCCAAGATTTCCATTATTCCACTAAAGAATCAGACTATTGGTTTGAGCTTCCGACTGTTACTAAAATGCTACTCCTTCGAGTTCCACCCCCCCGCCCAGAAACGGAATGGGCAATTAAAAACGAGCACTGGTATAAGAGAAAAAACTCATTTTCGTCCTGGCACCAGGTTAAGACTCACAGTGATTCTTCAGTACAAGGGAACTCCAGAGCCACAGGTCAGGCTGTCGGGCAGCTGCCTTCTGCTGCTCCAGTTCTGACCCCTTCACGACAACTCTATGACCCCAAGAACACCACGACTGCAAATGCCCCAAGATAGAGAGGTTGGGTCCTGCCACGAACTGCTTTCCCTGGGCCAGACTCTCAGACTTTATACGACTTTGAGGGAAGCGGAACCACTGAAAACTGGACAGCTGCAGATAATCAGCTCTTCAATGTGAATGGGGCAAAGAAACTTCAGATAACCTGGGGTTTCCCAGGTTTTCTTCTCCATCGTTCTTGTCCTGTTTCAAAACACAGCACAAGGGAAAGGTCATCCTAGACATCAAGTCATTCAGAGTGCTGTGTTTCTTTGCAGGGATACTGGACAGGCCTTTTGACGAGTTGCATATGGAAGTGAGCACTTCTGGCATTTGCTACTAATTAGGCACCAAAAGCAAAGTCCAAATGAATTCTGAGATTAGAGTGTGGGTCTGCCATCATCAGGAGAGGGCAGACAGCTCCAGCGGCTCTCCCTGCGAGTACACTAATGTAGTCTTATTCACATTCAGGTCAAATAGCTACTAATTGCTTTTTATCCAGATGCTTTTCTAATTTAGGTACTATAACTACAAAAATGAAAGCAGTCAAGATTTATGAAAAAAGAGGTGGCTTCTTATCATCTGGACACTGCTAGCTCTAGATACTATGATGGACTTACTCTTCATAAAAGCAGCCTTACTGAAAATGGAGACTGAATATCTGCTGTATCTATGTGTACACCTAGAGCTGTAGATTCAGAGACGGAAAGGGTTTGTTATGCTATGGTTAAGAAAGATGTAATGAGCATCAAGTCATTTTACACTGCATTACAGTAGAAAACAGTTTGCAGTTTTTGGCAAATCTTTGATGTTTGCATTTCAATCCTGGTATATAGATCATAATTAATGTCATTACGAATACTTTAATCCAGAGGGAGATTTAAGAAAAAAACCTCAAAGATTAATTTGATTGAAGTGCTACATTTAATCCACTATGCTGCATCCAACACTGATGACAAAATGATGTTCAAAAAGAATTCTTCCACTTTAAGTCGAATAGATAATGACTCACTAAAAAAAAAATAATCTCCACATTGTGGCCATATACCAGCCCCAGGCTATTCTCAAGGCTCAGACACAAAACTTTGACATCCTGACTTCTAACTGTCTCATAATCGTTAGAACCTACCCTAAGCTTCTTCCAAATGGAGAATACCAGTGAAGATATTCCCTTTTAAACAGCGCATCTCTTCATTGCCAGCATACAGACAGTAGGATATATTTACATTATCCAAAAGGAGTTGCAACTACTTCAACTACTTTTTAGTTTCATTAATAAAACGGAAATGGAATATGGATTTCAGGGGATTTAAACTCAAGCAGGCTCTAAAATCTGGTCTGAGCTGGAAAAAAAAAAATTAGTAGCATGTGACACTTCAATGACTGACACATACTTAAATGACAGAGCAACATTTCCCTATCTGGTGCTTTGCACAGCATTAGAAGAGTATTCTTAAGGTGATGAATCAATTCATTTTGACTGGCTACCTTCCAAGAGTATCCACTGGTGCCACTATTAACACCTGTAACAACCTCACACAGCCATGCAGAATTAAGATTATTATTTTTTTAAAGAGGAAGAATTACTTTTGATTTTAACCAAAACAATTATAAAACTTAAAGCTTACATGTACATTTTGGTAGTGATCATTACTAGTAAACTGAACAAAGAATAAATATCAGTACTTCCAAAATTGACACCATAGTAATACTGCTGCTTGATGCATCAAGCAGGGACAAAATACAAATAGCATACTCCCAACAAAATTCTATTAAGCTTTACATGGTTATTGGTAACAGGTAGCACAATAAAATAAGCTAACCAATTTAAACAGTTTTCCCCAGATGATGCCCCTCTGACTGTGTTCATTAACAAAACAACTTGTAACGTATGATGTGAAGTTCAGAACAAGCACGATGATTATTAGCCTTCTATGAGCACTCAGAACTGCAATTTGTCAGCAGTGCACTGTATTTTGGAGCAGATAAAAGATTTCTGTAAATTTGCATGGCTGCACACATAAGCAGTAGTTCTCCAAGAAAAAAAAATTAAGACTGTTTGTTGTTTTGTCAGTCCTTAACAATAAAATGAACACATCAGGCCAAAATAGTTTCTTAAAAGTAGGTCAAAAATACCCATTCATGACCACTTCTGCATTGGTTTCCTAGCAAATTAATCTACCCACACAGATATACGTAATGCGTATCCTGGAGACAGTGAGGCAGAGGAAGAAAACCAAATACATTAATGAGGTAGCTTAGACTGAATAACTGCAGTTAAAAGTTTTATTGAACAAAAGAAGGTAAAACGTGGTAGTCCAAGTTCACTGAGCAAAAGCAGCTCTCTCGCTGAAGCTGCACTTTGTGCTAAATAACCCTATTAACTGAGACTATACAGAGGACACATTATGCAAGTTATCTCAACAGCAAAGGAGAAAAATTAGATTAAATTTGATCTGATGGAACAATTTGGTCAAATTCAGTGGCTTAAGTTTATGTTTCTAGCCCTTATCTACCTATATTCAGTACAGGCATACAACAGAATATAGAACTGCACTGAATTCCCATTTGTTAATAGTATGTGCTCCCATGCAAGCGGAAGCCAATTCCTGAAAAAAACCCGAATTAAAAAACCCAAACATTTTAAGTCTTTTGTTTGAAGCATCACTCAACCGACTCAGGAAAAACATTCGATATATGTTATAAAAAAACCTCCCGGCCTCTACAAGGTCCGCTTCCTGTATAGTGCTAATATTTTAAAAGTATTTTATTTCTCCCCACTGCCTAAGAAACTTCATATGCTCTGAAAGCACCCACGAAGTCAGGTGGGTAAACAGATATGTCAAAAATACTCCGTGAAAAAAGGGAGGTAGTGCAGGCCCCTTGGCAACCTTCTGTCATAGTTCACATTGATGTGGTCTACCTCCCCTTGTAATCTGCAGTCAAAAATGAAAGGAAAAAGGATTTCAACTATGAAATTTAGTGAAAGAATGTGTTCAATACAGTCTTCAAATTTGAATCATTGGGCTTCCAAATGTAAGCTATAAGGTACCTCACACCCAATACACAACATTAATAACGTACCTAGTTCATACATTTTATAGACAGTATCTTCTCATTTGTTAAACATTTGGCTCGGGTGAGTACATCTTTTTTTGTTAACCACTTGACAAACATTCTAGGCCAAACAAACAGCACAAACAATGTCAAAGTCTTTTTTTTTCCAGTAATTGTACGAAATGCTGTAGGCTAAGCCTAACAGAAACTACTGAAGAAAAATAATAGACTCCATGATGCAGTGCAAAGGTGTTACTACAACATCATAAGTCAAGGGATGTTTCTAAGGTGCTGAAAGAGGAGATTCTCTAGACGGTGACCCTGTGTTGTCCTCCGGTGGGAAAACAGTAAGAGTGCAGGCTCGAATGCCACCAAGTGATTCTGGAAGGTCAAATACTTTATGCCATTCATCTTTTTCTGGATCATATTTCTGAACTATTTCCACCATACACCGATTATTCCAAGAATATCCACCAACAACATAGATTTTATTTTCAAAGACAGCAACCCCAACATCACTTTGCCCACGTAACATGGCAGCAATTGGAGTCCACTGGTCTAGAGTTGGTGAGTAATATTCACAGCTTAGAACATCATCATAATCACTTGTTCCTCTAAAGTGGTTGCCACCAATAACATATAGCTTGTCTCCTACAGTACACATGCAATGCAGACCTCTGACTGTTGTCATCGGAGCTTTCTGAGTCCATTTGTCTGTGTCAGGGTCAAAACACATAAGTTCCTTTTGGAAAGTATCATGGGTAATTCCCCCTAGAGAAATAAAACACATGTTAGAATAGTGCTCACCTTTATAAGCATAAAATAAGCAAAAACTTCTTCACTTTAGCTTGGATTACTATCACATTTACTCCATTTCAAATGACATTTTTAATGTACCTTGTTCCTTTAAACCTGAATATGGAAAGCAGCCATGTCTCATACAGCACTTCATTACGTAAGATGATACCAGCAGATTAAAAGAACAAAAAATTGTTACCTATGCTTCATTTTGGCAAAATTATTTCTTTGCTTACATTTGTTCAGTTTGCTAGTTTTGTTTCTCACCATCAAGAAAACAGGAATCCGTTTCCCTTTCAAATTTTGATACTGTGCTATTGTATTTTAAGTGGTTCTAACATATAGCAGAATTTTCTTCAAAAACTTTTTTCATCAAATTGAATTGAAGAGAGAGAGAGAACAGATTTCAAGTATTCTTCCGTTAATAGATGCCTATGGTTCTCTCTCTGTTTACCTTCTCCATGGTTCCCTGCAAAGGCATTTGGGGAGGCTTCAGGGGAAATCACAGGACTATTTCCCATCAGTGGATGAAATGTCCTTTCCACAAGGTCACTAGGCAGGTCAGAAAGCAGTCACACCAATTTCAGACAATGTAGGCTTATTAGCTATGGTTTAAAACCATAATGCAACTATATTTGAGGTGCTAAAAAATATGCAGAGAACACACTGCTACTGAAGAACCTCCTGCTGGGCTAACTAACCATTCAACATTGAATTATCACGCTTGGATAATTAGCAGACAGGGATGGCATGGCATCTACAGGAGTTATGTAAGAAAGTACTTAAATCTTCAGTTGGGCAGTAAGAATTAAATACAGAAAACACAGGAGGACTGTCCAGCCCTGACACTTAATGACAGCCACAGTAGTGGCAGTGCTTGGGAGCCTGTCAGAGAGATGAGGCTTTAATGGCAAAGGAACCAATCTTTACATTTTCAACCCCAAAACTGCCTAGACTCACTGGGATATCTGAGAGAACAGGAGGAAAAGAAAAAGCTGTGAGAAATACACGGCATCTACATGAAAAAACACAGCAGGGAGCATATACACGTGCTACCTGCATTAAAACAAGCAAAATGGGCAAAAAACTAGAAATAGCAACACGATGATTAGAAGCTAGCTTAACGGACTCACTCATAGAAAAATAAGAAGCTGTACTTTATGGTAAATTTTAAAACAAATCCTTCCTAGTCTACTGGCATAAGGCCCCCTGATTCAAAATACCCCGAGAATCAATCTGCTCCAGAGCATCTCCCCACCAGTTCTTTACAGCTAAGCAACCTTGTCCCACCTCCTGCCCTGCATTTCAGCTTGGTTCTTAGAGGACGTCCTTTAAAATTGCAGGAGAACATACATAGGTCTGTGATCTCTGTAGAGAACACTGACAGACAAATTGAATCTTCTTTAAAAATTGACCAGATACCAGATTTTCAGAAAACCTATTGCCCCCAGCTTGGAAAAAAAAAAATAAAAATGGAATGAAACTACAACCTTGGTGACATATAGGACTGAGCACATTACAAATGAAAGACTGGTGAAAGTATTTATCCCTTTCCGTTAGCTCAATGAAGGTAGATGTTGTTCTTTAAAGTATTACAATTTCCAATGCTTTCCAAAATGTATCAAAGAAAATGTGTTTAATGGTTATTGCTATATAGATGTGTATATGTGGTGTTGACACAGAAAAATGTATTTTGACAGTTAAAGTGAATAGCTGCTTTGGAATTCAGAGCTGTCATTTACTATGTAGATGCACAATATTATCTAAAATAATTTTCTCAGGCTCTGCAATATTTGACTGGCTTCATATGAAATTCCATGACTGCTTATGCCGCAGCAAACCTACTGCAACCAGAGACTAATTTTTATTGTCTCCCACTGAAACAGGAAAAGTTAGATAAGTGTTTCACAGAGATGATATGATCATAGCAATTATTTACCTGAAATATACATTAATCCCCCATACACAGTTCCAGCATGACCATAGTGGGGTTCGTTCATTTTTGCGACATAGCTCCATTCATTCATTCTGGGATTGTAACATTCCACAGTGGCTGTTTAAAACAAATGAGAATATGAAAATGTTGAAACTAGCATGGCAATTTGGTTTTGAGTACAGTCGCAGTGGCAGTAATATATTCATGAACAGAGGAAGTATCAATGAGAAACACTGTTCAGCTGAGAAAGTGTCAGGGGAATTATCGAGCATCATGTCAAGAGACAGTACAGAAAAACCTCAAGCTTTGTCCCAGAGGAACAAAAAGGAAGAAAAAACCCTCTTGCATTCTTGCCTTCCACTTGTCTCGTTCCCACTCCTGCTTGACGCACAACCTGCCCCAGCTCGGGAACCCTGCCAGAAGTACAGCTGTGGGACAGCAGAGAAAATGGCAAAGAAGCTGGGTGAATTCAGCATTTCTACTCTTTCCTCTTGTACAACTCCCTTCAGTGTCTGCTGTGGAGAGACAGGGAATAAACTTAGAACCTGTCTCAAAGAGGATCTGGCAACCAAAACAGACCCATGTCTTCAGCAACATCCCACCCATGCAGAAAGTCAGGCTAGATTTTCTTCTTGGTATTTCACATTGAAAAGGTCCTATGCCCTCAAAAGAGGGCAGCAACTGTTGTATTGCCATGTTTTATTAAGTACTTGCACAGCAACATACAGCACAACATACGCAAGTCACAAATTCAAACAGTTTACAAAAGCGAAGCTTAAAAAAAAAAATACAAGATGAAACATCACCAAATCTCAAATGGAGAGAAGCAGTGCCTGTGTCGATACACAGCTCCATTTGTGGAGTTGTCTTTGTGAACTGGAGTGTTAAAATGATCAAAGGATTTATCATATCAGAAATCGCTGAGGTTAGTACTAAGTTAAAAAGAAACCCAGAGCCCAGGCATCCTTGCAGAAAGCATTTCTGAGAAGGAATCCTCTCTTCGAAGTGAGATGCAGGAGATGCGTGGTTGCAGGAAAAGGGCTATGCAATAAGCACAGAGGATAGAAATAGAAAACAGATTTAATAATAGATCTGAGCAAGCTGCAGAGATTGGCAGCTTGAATAGTACAATATGACCAGAGGTGTAAGAGATCCTGAAAAACCCAGTAATATAGCGACCTTATGATGCACAAAGCAATTATTGATAATTGTGTTATCTTAAAGACAAATTAAATCTCATTTTAAATAATTAAAATTAAGAATCAGATTCTAATGCTTGTTATACAATGCTTAGTCTCTGAAGAGAGATGTTTACGAACTATGCGTACAAAATTGAATCTGTCCTTGAAAGTGACATTTTACTTGCTCTAGAACAAGCTTTTTATTCAATCAAGGGTAGAAAATCTGAGCCAGCTGTATGGAATCAGTGATGGTGACAAAGTTCAGGATTATACATCAACCGAAAGAGACAAAAAAAAAAAAAATTTAGAATCTGAGAAACTTGCTATTTTAAAAGGCAGAAACTAGTTAGCGTTAGTATAAGCCTGCAGAATTAGCAGCACTGGCCAGGCCAGTAAGTACATCAATCAGTAACACTCATACAGTGACTACGAGGTACCTCACCCTAACTCCAAATCTGTCTTTTTAAAAAAATCCTTTGGGCCATTTTAGAAGAATAAGGTATAGCTATGGTCTCAGACTACCACTAAAAAATCCCTAGTCATGGAAAAATTTAGCAAAGAGCACATTACTGTGACCTTCTGAATCATCTTTTAGCTGCTGTAAAATGTACAACCTCCTTATTGTTGCAGAACGGAATGATATTTTGTAATTCCATGCAATTAGTATCTCAAGCAGACACACTCAAAATAGAAGCTTCCGGTGCCAGTGCCAGGAATACTGTTTGACAACCAGTTCAGAAACATCTACGGTTAAAAATACTAAAAAAAAATTCTATATTGCACATAATAATCACTAAATTGTTACAGCACTCTGGATTTTCTTCAGCTTTTCCTCAGCCAGGAGCTGAAATTTAAATTTAAGAAATACAGAAAAGTGCTGGTCCAGAACATTAAGTTCATGATATAAGGCAAAACACATTAAATTCCTATTTCTTTCAAAATTAATTATATACATTGATTCACAGGTATGAAATTATTAATTTCATATTCTTGAAACTGTTTAAAAATTATAATCAAAGCCTGAAGTGCTTCTGGTTTTGTAAGAGTGCCTTGCACATGGACTTCCAGTTATGCCAGGCATCTCAGGGCTTTGTACAATGGACAAAAAATAAAAAACTGATGCAAAGTAACTGAAGTCAAGTGTGTCTATATACTATTGTTACCCTGTCAAATTCATGATTTAAAAAGCCTGCCCAATATGAGCAAGTTCCCGAGTTTACTCTAAGAGATCAGTTCTTCACGAAACACTTTTCATACCATCTAGCCTTTTGTTACTGCATTTCCTACCTCAGCCATTCGAAATGAGTCTTGAGCTGCCTTTCACATGACACACATGTACAGGTAGATAAAAGTCTGCATAAGGGAGGGTACAAAATGGCATTCAAGCATTCCTCTACAATGAATATTTTTAAAGTCAGGCTTGATTTTTTTTTTTTTTAAAATAAAGTCCAAAAAATCATCCTAAAAAATTTGGGTATTTTTCCTATTTGACAAGCTGCAGACTTCGTATATCCATCAAGGACTTACACAGCCATAAAGCCAGTGAAGGCTGGACAGCCTCTTGCCCAAATAAAGGTATAGGTACAGAGAACTGATTCCACAAATTACACCTAAAATTAAATTTATGAGTTGTATTTCTGCGTACTGCCATCTTGACACCACATGCAGTATTTGCCCAATCCCCAAATAAACCCAGGCTCTTTCTTCTATAAATGTATTCATCCATTCCAATATTCTTTTCTAAAAAGGCAAGCTCCTTTCTACTCCGCTCTATTTAGCAATCAGAAGAAAACAAAGATGTGCAGAAATTTCAAGAACAGAGAAAAACAGATTTGACATGCAAGTAATTATAGCTGTCCCAGTTCTACCCTGACAGCAGACCCTTCCGACCTGCTGTTCGCTGCACCGAAATCATCATTCTACTTGCTTTCACAAAAACAAAGGCATCCTCTTTCCCATTGCACTTCCATTCTGTGCTGAGGTGAGGAACTTAAATTTCTAATGCACTATAAAGGACAGGAAGAGCAGAGTACGTGCAAAGCAATCGCAAAGCCAGCAGCAATGAGATTAACGTGATATTAAATGCTGGACAACTGTTTATCTCACTCTGCAGTACCGACTGCATTTAAGAGAGTAGCCATAGCCAAAAAGAGCACTTTAGCAAGAGAAGATAAAACATGCAGAAATTGGCAGACATTACTGCCATCGCTATCACCTTCAGTTATCCGAGAAGGATGCTGTTGAGTCCAAGATCCCTCACTTTCTGATGTGGCTTCAAAATTATCTCGAACATCACCAGTAGAACTGAAGTACTGTTTGACAGTATTTCAGAAAAATCATTCCAACTCAAATCTCAGATCTACCATGCTCTAAAACAAAGATAATTATTTCCCAGCTGAAAAAAACCCTACTGTTCCATTTGGTTGTTCTGAGTAGTTGTTTCCCTGTTTCCTTGCAAGGTCATTCTACTTCTCTCTTAACAAGAACTCCCTCTGCACTGAAAAGGAAAAAAATATTCAAAGTTTCAGCTATTAAAGGTGCCCATCAATTTAAGAGAGGGGTCAGGATGGTCTATACATCATCTCCAGACAGCACAGTTCACAAAACACTCAAAACCTGCTACTTTACTGAACCTAAGCATATATCCGATATAGCATGCGACTGAAGGACTCATTCTCCTAACAACATGAATGATTCAAATCAGGCTTTATTTATGTTTAACAGTGGAACTTTTGATCTGTTCATTACCATAACCCAGGGAAGACAGGCCTCATTTTAATAGAATTAAGCAATCTCAAAAAGACACAAAGCTCTGGCAGTCCCAAGGGATGCTCAGTCTGCACTCATTTTATAGTGCCATCTGTGATGCTATTTGAGGAGTATACAGATATTTACCACTTCTCCGTCAGTAGCTTCTGATGCGTCTTGAGGTTTATTACAGCAGCACTTAGCAATGTGTGTGTGATGTCCCAAACCCCAGGATCTTCATTTTGTTACATTATTCCTATAATACAGCTTGCTTCTGTAGATCTCAAAGCTGACTTGGTTAAACAGGGCCCTGAGTAATTTTGTCCTTAGCATAGCAAGGAGTCGCTTCAACATAAGCTCCTATGCAAGAGGTCCTCCAGTTCCCACTTTGCTGTGTTCACACAGTACTAGACAGACAGCAAACAGCCCAGCTGGGCAACGATGCATATTTTTCTTCTTAACCAACATTTAAAGTATATATCTATTATATAGACTCACCAGAGAAGTTTTTACATAAACAAGGAGTTGTTTGAATTGAGGGTTAAGCATCATAGAGGGCACCTAGAAAATAAATGCCTTCCCACTTTTTGGGCAGGGGGTCAGAAGAACACGTAACTGTCCTGCCCTGGACTAGGCATCTTCTCTTTCTGTCCTTATTGCAGCATGATGATGAAGGTATCAATGAATCTGTGGTTTATTCACAACCCAACATCCCCTAAAGTGCTTCAGAAAAGCCCATACATAAAAATCTCAAACTCCACTCAAACCTATCAACAGCAGAGCCTGAAGTATCTGGAAAGCACCTAACTGCACTTTCTCATACCTTCTCATACTTAAAGGCACAGCTTCTGCCCTCACCATCAAGCACCACGACTGAACTATTTCAAAAATGAGCTACAAAAATCTACTTGTCTGAGAAAACAAAACAGTATCCAGTGCTCTGCACAACAGCACAGATGGAAACTGCCAATGAGCTTTGCTTCATGAGTATCTGTGAACCACATCTGGTTTTCCTTTCGTCTCCTTCTCCAAAAGTCCTGCCTTTTGCACACCTGCCCTCTCCAGGCTGGTCTCATCCTCGTGCCGGAGTGCTCTTCTCCCTGCCTTCTAGGAGTATCTTTGGCAGGTGTCTGCTTTGACATTTAAAAAGAACCAACCAGAATCATGCACAATCCTTCTAGAAGCGGTGCGAGCTTCTGTGCAGCCCCAAGTTGTCACAGCCTTGAAAAATCTGAATTATAATCTCGTAATTCAGTATGTTTCAAAGATACATTTACCACATTCCGATCCATGTACCACAAGCAAATTCACTCATCCTTACCAATGAACCAAACTTTTCTCAGTAGCACGCTGTTAAAACAGTAGCTGTTTATTACTGCTAAAGCACATACTACTGAGGTAGGAAGTCGTATTTACAAAGTTCTCAGAAGATTAAACATCTGAAAACTGTTTTAGGAAGGCTTGATAAAAAGCCTCAAAAACAGTGTAATTTTTATTCCAATAAATGTCAGGAGAAAAAATAATAAAGACATTCATTTTAGTAACTTTAATCCTTTGGCCCTTTTCCATTAGAGCTGCTCTCCTGGAAAGCTGAATTTAGCTTTTGGGAATTTTTCCTCTCTAACAACAGATTGAAATTAGTTTGAACTCAAGGGCAACTTCTTTAATACCTGTCCAACACATTTGACCTTCTATGAAAAGCTTGAAAGTTTTTCTTATCTGAAGAGAATGGGAAGTTTAAGCTGGATTTCATCTTTCAGTTGTCAAGGTTTATGAAAGAAACATGAAAATGAAAAGTGACTTGCCTCACAATTAACAAGAAAAGAAACTGAAGCCCCAAATCAAAGCATCAGACAGTTACAATATTTAGCATTTATAGAGTGTTCTTCCCACAGAGTGATCCAATGACATTTTTCAGGTCTGTGTGGAAATCATTGTGGCATTTTAATGATATCCTTACAGAAGCATTTTAGACAGGTGAAAGATTTTGTATTTTAATTAAAGCTGCAGAAGAGTTGAGGTCAGCAGAATGATACTGCTTGATCTAATTTAAGAAAAACACTGCACTTAAAGCCTCCTGTAGACACAGGTTGCACTGGCTTAGTGACAGTATTATTTCATATTGATTTTGCTAGACTTGCAGCTTTTTCACTGAGGTTCTTAGAACCCTACTCTGTTTAGATGTACAGCATACAAGGACAGCAATTTGATTATCTGCTATTAATTCATACCGTTAGAAAACGACTCAAAGAAGGTCAGGTTTTCTAATACTCAAGATAAAGATCAATACAGGTTAGTTTGTACATTTGGTCTTTTGCAGGGTATTAAGCTTGCTTTCAGAATGTATTTTCAGATAGATAAAGTGGCACGTAAGAAAAACTCTGAAAACCTCTGGATCTGCATCAGAAAATGGCTAAGGAAAACAAGTTACTGCAAAACAGTTTCCCATGTTGTTTGGAAACAGATGGCATTTTTAAATGTTTCATTTCATCAAATATTAGAATGGATTTTAAACTTCTAGCAAAACCAGCCCGGTTTTGTGTAGTGGAAGCAATGTACTACATGTTTCCTAAGGAAGTCTGCAATATGATCATGAAACAAAGTGTGTATGTGAATGACTGAGACATATTCGTTAAAAAAAAAAAAAAAAAAAAATCACAGATGCTGCAGCACAAATTAGGTTTTGTATTGTTTCAATTAAACATGTTTCTCACTGCACTTAAGAGATACCAGTGCATTTCTAAAAAGCAAATCTTAGCAGAAAGAGATACTGCCGCAAAGACTTGACAAGACATGGTTAAGTATTGGGCTGAAAGCAGCAAACAAAATAATGAAATGTTACATCTGGTTTAGATATAATATTATGCTAAAATTCCAAGCATAATCACAGTAACATTTCAATTTTAAAGCACAGACAAATTTACAATTGAGTGTACACTCCCAGACTTGACTGCAAATGCTAACCACTATGTCTTTGGAAAATGCAGTGGATTAATACTGGTCATCCTCTATAGATTTTTGTTAAATTAAAAGTTACCATGTATTTATGCTTTGTCTCCAACCATCTTATTTCCCTGAAATGGATTATTTCTTTTTTTGGTCAAGTAAAATGAATCATCGTTTGCAAGGGGCGAAAAAAGAGGCAGCAGCACGAAGTCATTCATATAAATAAGTTAACTGTGTAGTTACAAAATCAGAGATCACAGGCAAAATATAACATTTTTAGTAATTAAAAAGTCCAGAATGTCTGGACATCTGGATCTCACCAATCTGCGAGTGAAACAAATCACTCAGTCATTAGCCTACCTTTAAAAAAAACCACTAGCATTTCAAAATGACTGTTCAGAAAATTGGCATCTTTTAAAATGCAACCTTCACTCAACAGTGAGTTTCAGTCAGAAAGTCATGTATCCCTTAAGAGCGAAAAGAGTGGGTTTGGTTTCTCAGCTTAAGTAATGATTTTTTTTTTATATAGTTGCACTTATATGTACACACACACGTTTAAACAGGTAGACACACATGCTTACTTCACGGTTGATGGTAAAGACGTTGGATATTATGTATCAATACACAACTTTTTTTTGCGGAAGGCCTTTAACTGCTCATACTATCCAGATAAATTTCTCTATGCATTTGCAGTATTTCCAGAAAGAAGCTGCACGGCAACATCTTCAACTTGTTTCCTCTCCACCCTTCCACAGGGCAGCACAGTATTTCAAGACCTAAAAGGCAAGGCAAGCCGCCACGCTTCTGGAGAAACACTCACCTAGCTCACCCGCTGCATTTCGACCACCGACTGCGTACAAATGTCCTTTGAGGGCACTTAGGTGGAAGAAGGTGCGCTTCTCATTTAAAGATGCGACTTGCATCCACTTGTTGTAGCGAGGATCAAACCTAAAGACCGTGTCGACCGCTGTCTTTCCTTTCGTGTCGTAATTGCTCTGGCCCCCAACTACATAAAGAAAGTTTCCAATCACGGCGATGCCATGCTGGTACCTTGGTGCATCCATGGGAGCTAAGGATTTCCACTCGTGGGCCTTTTCGTCATACATCCGTAACTCCTTGCTGACAACCAGCTGCTGCCTCAGCACTCCCCCCAACGTCACCAAGTGGGTACTGTCCGATCGAATGGCCGTCCTCTCCGACTGCATAACCGGCTGCATGTATGGCATCATTTGGTAATTGCTGGCTTCCAAAAGCAAGTTTACACAGGTATTATCAGTTCTCATGAAGTCCACCGTTTGAACATAGTTAATAAGATCCTGGGGCGTCATCAGCGGAAACCTGATGTTCTTCATTAGCTTTGCGGCGTACTCCATCCGAGGCTCCTCATACCGTAGCCAGCGACAAGCCGCCTTGAAGAGTTCAAGTTCAGTGCAGTGCTTAAGGCTATTACTTGAAAGCACAAAGGCAAGACGTTCAAAGGGGAGTTTCACAAATTCACCAGTACTTAGTAATGCAGGGAAGTTCTTCAGGATAAAATTATTAACATATTTATCCACTTCTGTGAGATTGTATGTGTTGGCAATTCGCCCAACCTCAACACAGTTTTCCAACGAAACCTATTAAGTAAACAGAAAGAGGAATCAAAACACCTTCTTAATTTGGTGCCTAAATGATAATGTAGAATTTAAAGAATACTACAGAATCAGCAATATTTCATCATTTCACAATGCTCAAGGTGATTTACACATGAGCAAATAAATATTCAATGTGATGTACATATTCATGACTGAAAGGGGAGATCCAATGTATTCCTTATTTTGAAGAAAGAAACGAGACAAGTAACAAGCAGATGGCATATATTAATTGTGTCAAATACATTATACAATGATGATACACAGCAATTATACAGCATTTCATCTTTGAAAAGCTCCGCAAACATCTTTGTGAGAAAAACATGTAGAAAGTTAAGGGAGAGGTGACCAGCCCAAGGTTACAGAGAATAACAAAAAGTAGGTCTTGCCATTAGACATTTTCTAATATTATTAAATTTGTATTGTCAAAACGCAGCCAAAGAGAATGGCACAGCTACCTCTCCAAAGTCACAATTTCAGATAATTTATTTACAGTGTGCAATCCCATGAATACATTCCTTAGAAACGAACAAAATTGGATCTTTAATAAATCAAGGTGGTGCTCTTACGGAATATATTCAAAATTGAATGCATGTCAAAAATAAGACAAAGGTAGTGATTTTATTTTATATATATATTTTATTATTTTTTTTTTTTAGTAATGAACCTAGGAGGATTTCCCCTAGAAATACCCAGTACATGAAATGCTCTAGCAGCATGGATCATACCCTAATTTAATTCAATACCCAAGTGGCCCTATCTTAGTAACCATCTCTTTTACACTGTTGCTGCATCTACCTTTGTTACATCTTTGGCTCCTACATTTCTGAGGTCACTTGGGATCCAAGGCAGAGGGAGGAAGAAAGATGGGAAGGATGGGACATAACTTAAAGCGGGTCTCCAGTGAACCCAGCCGATTCATTTCAGCAAGCTCTATGGTACATATGCAAAGCAAGTCAATTTTTAAATGCTTCTTGCTGAGGATTGCAGCTTTATTGCACTCCATCCTTTTTCTAATCCAAGCTTCATTTACACATGCTTTCTAGTCTCTGTGCATGTCAGTCCTACTCAATGTTGACAATTTCCACAACTTTGTGATTCTCATTATATTTGTAATGCCAAAAGAAATTAAGCTTCTGAATCTCATAGTTATTTTTAAAAAGATTATAAAGATTGAGGACTATGACCTGATTGCAGCCTAAGAATTCAAAAACCTTCAAATGACCTTCTGGTCATGACAGAGATTACAAGATTTTAATACTGTATAACTCAATCTGATCGTTGCCCTTTAATACCAGACAACTGAAAAGTCTAATGAGTATGGGAATAGGAGATTTTTTTAATTCACTAGAAACCAATCTAACTTGCCCTAGAGTTAAGATCTGCAGTCATCAAAAGTCTTCATTCACACATCCTGAAACACCTTGACACAGTCAAAGGTTCCAAATCTTACTCTTCATCTCCAGGAACACTAATTCTTTAATCAGGTCCTACCTAGAAGATGAATGTGTGGCAGACTGTCCAGAGTTCTATTATAAAATATCTGCGCAGTATATACATGGAAATTATTTTTGTATTAGAAGTCAAATTGTTCTATAGGACATTGATAGCTGATTTGATTATCTTTTGATATAAAGATTCTCTGATGCTTAAGAAACATTTTTTCTTCTTTTGACTGTTTTTGAGAGTCAGTATCAAACTAATTTCTGTACATTTCATTTCAGGATTTTTATTTTACATAAATTAACTGCATAATGGAAGTAACAGCATACCTTAATTTAAGTAAATGAAACAGGGCATTCTTACTTCTAAAATTTCTTTCAGGCTGTATAATAAAAATAAAACAACGGAAAAATCACCTCTTAAACAGCTAACCACAAATCTTAACTCTTGCTATACAGTTATTGTATTTAAAAACTACTTTGGAACACATTTACTAGCATCAAACTACAGCAATGCAGCAATTTCTCCATATCAAGGTGAGCAGAGAGAAGGATATTATCACATACAGAAAAGGCATGCTTGAAGTCAAAAGGTCAACGCAAAAAAGGTACAGATTACATACCATTGGTACATGGCATCCAG
This sequence comes from Aviceda cuculoides, assembly GCA_035590195.1. Classification (NCBI taxonomy): domain Eukaryota; kingdom Metazoa; phylum Chordata; class Aves; order Accipitriformes; family Accipitridae; genus Aviceda; species Aviceda cuculoides. Next base: position 14,516,452 of record JAVJGG010000039.1, read on the forward strand.
GTTGCAATGAATGTTTAGACCTATTGCAGAATGGATGCCAGTTATCAAGTGCCCAGCACGCATCCAGTTGATATATTATCATGACTATGTTACACTGTAAATCTATGCAATTGAATATATTCCTGGAATGCTTACATTTGAGAAATTTATTGACACATTACACACTGTTAATGACTGATGAACATGACATCAGCCATTTCCAGTCACCCCCTAATTTGCAGAAAATTTATCTTATACTACCTTAATTAAACCACTGGAATTGTACTGCACTCAGGGTTGGATTTTCTCATACTACGATTGCAAGTACTAACCATTATGCTTATGAAATTGTGCACTTTGTTTGGCTCACTAACAGATTCCACCACTCACCTCAAATCAGGGTACCATATTAAATATTTTCTTAAAGGTTACTTTCCTTGCCAAAAGTACCATTACCAATTTTATTGTGCTCTAGGGTAACAACCAATGTACCAGGCTAAATTATATTGCAAAGATTTCACAGTCATAAAAATATATACTCTAGAGATTCTTCAGTCTTAAGCCAAAACATAATCCTTCAACAGAACGAAATGCAATAGTCAATTCCACTTAAATATTCAAAATTGGACAGTGTTAAAGTACAATAATGCTATTTAAACACTTAAATACTTCAGTTACTCAAGTGTTGATTTTCAAAAAAAGTTTGACTTATGCTATGGTACTTATGAGAGGTGTGGAAACCATTCTCTATGGAAGTCAGTCAATCAGGAGCTCATCAACAGAAGGAACCGCTACTTCGGGAAATCCCACTGAAGTGAATGGGAGGAATGGAAATATCAGATGAAAATGTAAGACTAGCTGTACAGTGAATCCAGTAACTAGTAAAGATATTCACACAGAACTAGCTAAAATCCATAACTGGTCAAACAGCTAAACAACTTCTTATGAAGTTGAGAATTTTAAATAAACCCTACATTCTTCCTTGGGCTCTGACTACTGCAGAGCTGCTCATTCACATTACTCATTGTAATTGCTCGTTACAAAGCCGAAGTAAAAGTTTCAGAATACACTAAAAAGGTTTTCAAAAAAGCAAGGTCAAGCACAGCACAATGTTATTACAGCCTGAAAAACCAAACCAAATGCAAAAGCCAAGGTACTTTCTCGAAAAAGCAGTTGACTTAATTCTCTGAAATTTTGAAGCAATCACCTCCCAAGCTCTGGTAAAAATTTAATTGACTATAAAATACTACAAAACTGAACACACACCAAAATGATTGCAAGCATGAGAACCCTGGAGAACAATTCAGGAGAAATAACATGCACAGAAAATCAAGTCCTCAAGCCCAATACCACAAAATATTTAGGCATCTAACTTTCTTTTGTTTCCATGACTGTTAGACATTGAAGGACTTAACATGGTGTTTCAAAGGGTCTAAGTTTAAAAGAGCTTACATTCCCCAGAAATCCTCAGTTTTTCTGTGGACTCCCATATACACAAGTCCAGAAATAACAGCACAGAAATTTGACCAGGTCAGAAAACAGAATCAATCATACTCCCACATTAGAAAAGGTGGATTTCTGGTGGGTGGCAGAATCAGCCCTGGTGCGAGATCCCACAGACCCCATGCCCCCACAAAACTGAGACCATCTGGCTCCATCCTCAGTTAACCAAGTTCTTGTGACAAGACAGACTTCCAAATATTGAGACCTCAGTATTTGACAATTTGCTAGTTGTTACAAAAATGTAAAGCACAGAATCATAGAAGGAATAAAATTTTCTTATGCAGCCAAGACATTAATTTCCAGTGTTTTGAAACGTTTTCTTTAATTACAGCATAACATCCCCTTCCCCATTACACCGCGATTTTCCTGAGTGTTATAATTTACTTGGATATGTTTCTCATCTTTCTCTGTTCTGTACAGTGCTGCTACTTTTGCAAAAACATTATTGTGTGTTCTCTGGCAATCACTACTCTGAAAACATTTCCATGGCCTTTTTATTAATTTTAATTATATTATGGCTCCTTTAGATGTGAACCTGGGAGTAGTCCTAGCCTATCATAGAGCTGTAAATATTTAAAGCCAATACTAAAAGTGAGACTGAAAACATCTTAGGAAGTGTTCCAGTGTTTCTCTGGGAGTCCGTTTGGCTGCAGAGCAAAGATATCAGAGCAGTGGCCTACTTGACAGGAGGGGTGTAAATGCAGAACAAATAAAAGAACACTTACAAGTCAGCTACAACATATATCATTCTTTGAAGAGGCCTCACTATGTTTTTTTTACACAAATTCAGCTGTTACCTTAGGCTTATGTTTTTCTTTGTAAATATTTCCAATACCCTCTTATGAAGTAAAACAGTTACACTATGCTTTACACAAAATGACTTCTATAATCTCTTTAATAATGGACTCCCTAGACAATTCAAAGACAATTAAGTATTTGTCTGGGAATGGTTACATCAGCTCCCAGCTGCTACTCTCAGTCAGCTAATTTCAATAGGAATAAGCTCAAGACTTGCTCAGAAAACTCATTTACATTACAGAAATGGTCCTTCAAAAATGGAGTGAAACTAGTACAATGGGGAGTAATCTTTGTAAAGCTAAGATATGGTAATTAAAAAAGCAAAAAAACCCAATCCATTTACCAATTCTTGTTCCTGTTCCAACAAGTTCAAAAGTAAGTTCATTCAAAAATTCTTTATACAAGGATGCTGAGAACACAACTAGGCCAACAGCGCAAACCTAGTTTTGTACTTCCTCTACAGTTATACAACGAATGAGATGATGTTCCCTTAGACATCAGTATAAATGAAAGTATTTCAGAAAAGAGAATAAAGTTATGAGAATGAATAAAATCTTCCTGATTCTTTCAAAATGTAGTATCAAACAAGAAGTTTCTTACTTGAGTCAAAACAGCAACTGAGGCAACATCATAAGTGAAGGAACCTTCAGAAAACAAGCAATTTTAAACAATGAAAAAAATTCTTCTAAATAACACAATTTAAGATGAAAGAAGCTCTTTCGCTATGAAAGCAAAACAAACAAGCAGCTGCCCTACCCAGAGAGGGGAAAGGCCAACACAGTGTCCCTGGAGCCCACCTCCCGTCAGAGAGGGGGGCTGCTCCAAATCCCCGACTCAAAAGAACACCAAGACCTTATTCCAAGTTGGCATTTATAGCAACGTCAATCCTAGAGAGGCAGACTGCATCATTTGGGAAGGTAAAAAACCCCTGAGCAATGTAAAATAGGTGGTGCAGGATTTAAGAGTATCAAGATTAATGAAACATTATCGCAACGTTCCCAGAGAACTGGCCGATTAGAAAATATGCCAAAAATAAAAGCAAAACGGTAGCATTTCAGAGCCTAAATGCCTCTTAACGCTTTCCTTATGAAACACGATTGCTGTTGTTAGCCGCTTGGAGTTCTCTTTGCACAAATCCCAGTACATGTCTTCATTAGAGAGGTCATATTTCTGAGCCTGTACTCTGAGGAGCAATGGGAACACCTGCTTCTTTATTTCACATTACAGACTATCAGAAAGCTGAATTCCAAATAATAATATAATTTCTGTAGAACGCACTAGTTTCCCTGTTAGAGGTAAAGTGAGATTTCTAGTAAGGTATATAAGCAATTAACATTAACATCAGAAAACCTCCAGGAAACATTAGAAATAATGCCAAAGTGTCTCTCTAGGCAAAACTGCTTTGACAGCACAGCTCTTACAGCTCTCATTCTGCAAGCCACAAAGCAGGAGCTCCTTATTGTTGGCAGGACAAAGAGTTATATCAATACAAGATAGCAGGGCGAGAACTAGGAAAGGTATTGAAGCATCATATACTGGCATTGCTTAGACACTCTGTTTAAGTCAGAAAACAGGTAACTGCACCCATATTCTGATTGCACTGTTTTAACTACAGAAATAAAGTGAACGTAACCGAAGCATACAAAATGTATGCAGTAAGTTGACTGTAATGCTAGAATGAGTGCAGTCATGCAGCGAGACCCTGAAACCTCCGATATCTGAGATTTAAGAAGTAAAAGGTATTCAAAAAATACAACCTCTGAAAAACAACCCAACGAGCTGATCAAATGGGTATGTGAGCTATGCCTAATAAACAACACGATTAAACAGACTAGTATAAACCCAATGCTTTTAACAAGAGGTTAGAGCCAGATAAATGGAGTGGTTTCACATCACATCTCTTTCCTTACATGCCTTTCCCACCCATGAAGACTGAACCCAGGAAAAAGCTATCACAGGAAGCCAGTTACTACTTAACAAGCTGAATCTTTAGCAGCGCTCTTGCTTTTGTGAAAACAGAAGTTTGTTTTTAATACAGAGAAAACTGCAAAACTGACATTCAACTTGAAGGGAACATGGCATTCTTCTCCAAAGCACAGCCTCAAAACAAAACAGGACACCAAGTCTGAAAAAGGGAAGGAAAGGAGGAGGATAAAAGGTTGTTATCGAAGTTTCCTCTCCCTCAAGAGCAGGTTCAGGACCTGAGACTTTAATCTAATAAATTAAAATCAGCAGGGCAACTCTAAACAATAAATAGACTGTACTTCAGTATACTGCTTTGCAGGGCAATCTTTTTGTTTTAATTGCACAAAAGCAACTGTGCTACATAGGTACTATTCTTTTAACTAAGGAGAGGTTTGCTACTTCGGTGGCTGTCCCCTGCTTACAAAAGCACTTATTTTGGTGATTGTGAAAGAATATTTCCCAGTAGGCAAAGCCATTTTTAGTTCTAGCAAAATAGAGCAATCAACATAAAATCCCTGTAGCTACTTTTCTCATATAACCAAAATTTCTGTAACATTCCTATTAGTAAACCCTTTAGAGAATGTACTACTCTAAAGGACTGTGACCAAGTTCACATGTTTACAGAGAAGATGTAATGGTCTCTGATGATCACTACAATTATGGCCTTCATTCCTCAAAACAAAAAGGTTTCAAGAAAGTGTATTAAGAGACAGCAACAGAAGCTCGCCTTTCTTATGGAGGGATGTAGAGTGTTAGGGCATGAACTAAGAAATCCAGTAATGAATCTGGGAACTGTAATTATCATCACTGCAATATATTTAGGATTTGTAAGAATTTTAACGTGTTGTAACGTTTTTATCAAACTCACACTGTACATAATACTCAGATGAAAAGAAGTTTTCACAAAAGCTACAAGGCAAACTTGTTCTCTGTGAATCCAAATTATGAATAATGGCAAGTTTTAGACTTAACTTTGACTATTATATAGTCATTGTTCTTATTAAAAAAAAAAAAATTATACTGAGGCCTTAATCATTGTAAATGTGAAACAAGTAGTAAGTCTTACCCCAGAGATAAGAAACACTTTACAGAAGTCCAAAACAGGTAAAATCTGCAGAAAACTGGCAGCTTCCAGAGTGTCCTGAAGGTTGTCCATGTTAAGGGAAAGTTTTGCAGTATAAATGAAATCAATGATCTTCTTTAGGCCTATTTTGTTCACACCATGAAGCTTAATGCACATTAAATCCTGTTCCTTCATTCCACCTGAAAAAGGCATGTAGGTAAGTTTATATGATCATTTTGATTGGGTTGAAATAGTTTCATAAACTTATACAAAATTAAAATGTAACTTTAAAGTTTAATTTAAAAACCCATATGCAACACTGAACACGTGTCTGAGCGTCCAGTCGATGGCAATTTGGAGACAGCTGTATACATTACTTTAACAAAAACACCACCTGTGAACATAGCCTTGAAGTAATCACTTGCAGAAGCCATCATTGCTCTGTGAACAGGAAAGACTTCGTCACCATCTCCTGGAACAAGTGTCACATCACAAAGCAAACCTTCCACTCGCAGTTGGTCAAAACCCTGCAATAAGAGCATAATGCGAAACATCCATTCAATCTGGGAGCAGGAATCTCTTTCATTTCCTTCATGTAAATACTTATTTACTTTTATGCACATATGTACTGTAGTTCCATAAAGTCACCAAGAAATAATTTGTCATCTTACAACCATTATCTCTAATATATTCAATTATAATTATTCATTGGAAAACAAGCAGAGTAATTATTTTCTAAAAATGGCTGAAGAATGCAAAGTACACTGAGTCTTAGAAAGTAGCTTTATTCCATTAATTAAGTTATTTTCAGGAAGGAGTTTGTTTTGTAAGCTTGCACTCCAGCAATTGTTTCAGGTAGGGATTGATACCTTTTTCGGACCTACCCTTTCTGGAAACATATGCATTCTAGACTTATGTCTGCTCCACACCAGTTTAAGTGCTTTGCAATCCAAGAGGCTGCAAAATACTGGGGCCTGAAAGGAAAGCTGTCACCTGGTTCCATGATTATCAAATTTATTACCAAAGTTTACATGGTAAAAACTCCAAAAAAAGCTCACATTATATATCTGATCGTTTATGAATTACTTATAATGGCTAACTGTAATAAAAAAGTCATCTACAACAGCATCCTAGAGTAAGAATTCCTCTAAAGATATGCCTGGTTGGGGATACTGGAGGATGGGTGGAATACTCACCTTCTTCACACACTGCAGAACAGAAGCTCAAACATAAAACCATTTCCTTTAACCAGGCATGTCTGATGTTTTTCTAGTACTAACAAGAATATAAATATTGTCTTTATAGATTTAACACTTCAAGAAGTCTTGGCATCAGCACTCATGGTTTAAAATTTAAGGTATCTTAAACCAAGGCTGTATTTTTAAAACTGCAACGGTAAGTAGAAATTAACATTCAAATTTGTTGCTCGGAAAAGAACAGAGTGCAAATGAAAAAATGAGTTATTAGCTCCAATAAATCAGAAGCCAAACACAGGATTATATAAAACTAATGTATTTCAATAACTCAACTAGCCTGTAGTTCCTACAAACAAGGCTTTACAACTACTGGTTCTCCATTTGCTCATTTTGAAGAAAAAAAACTGAATCAGGAGGAAATAAGCTCTGCACACTTTGCCTAGCGTTCAATGGAGAGCTATGTGCAGATGCCCAAGCCTTACAAAACTAAACCGAAAGAATCACTAGCTTCTCTGAATTAAAAAAAATTAAATTAAATTAAAAAACAATAAAATAAAATAAAAAAAGAGTCAAATTTTTGTCACAGAACTTAGGCAATATATTTAGGCAGCAAATCGAAAAAAGAAGTGGCAGTTCTCCAAGGAGTAATGCCACACAGAAGTCGTCTGCGCTCCTGAGAAAGACTGCATTGGAAAGCAGCAAGAGCTATGTGAGCTGTAAGCTTGACTCTGTGTGGCATGTAAAAGCTCCAGCAGAAACAAGAGGATAAAATGACTTTACTTCTAAATTCTTAAAGCTTCAGAGAGGATAACATTATTATCCATTAGAGGAATGTTCTACCATATGGTAGCGCCACACAGGCAGACCCAGCACAGGGCACTACACTAAACCTGGCAAGGCTCTGCCACCTTCGGGACACGAAGAAGGAGCACGGAGCTCTCCGCATCCCTAAGGCACCTTGCACACAGGAGATGGTCCAACTGTTCTCCTAACACAATTACATGATTATATTGAAGTGAGCTTCTTTGATACAGCTGTCACTTCATAGTTTAAGCAATATTACCTCTTAGAAATCAAGAGTGGACAGGGATACAGCTTAAGGAAAAGGCCGGGGGGGGTTTCTAAGCTGTTGCTAAAAGTCAAACCTTTAACTCACGGTACAAGAAGTTACAAGCCGTGCTTGCTTGTGGGCATTGTCAGCACAGCACACTAACATGCCTTTTTTTGAGGTTTTTTAGCAATTACTAGTCTGATAAAGTCTATCGAGTGGAAGCATTGTTTAGAGCAGCCAAAATCCTCAGTACAGATCAATACTAACACAGGAATATTTAGTTACCTGTAATACCACAGAACTGTGAGTATTGCTGGTGAAAAATCTTGTGGTCCCTGTCTTAGAAGACTGTAGATGGGCAGAGACGCCCATATCGCTGCTACCAAGAGATACTTTCATATGAGGATCCTCCTCTTCCACCAGAGATCTAAGAAGATTAGAACAAAGAAACCTTAAGACCAAACTCATTTTCATTCAGTGTTCTTGTGTGTTAAAATCACAGTCTTCTGGGATGAAATATAACAGAATGGAGGCCTTAGGTCAAAATCAGCAGGTGACAGAATCAGTCCTTAATGGTCCCCTTCAGCTAATCTAAGCAAGTGAAGCATTAACAGTCTCTAAAACAGCATAACTCAAAAACTTAATTTTCAGCTAATAATTTTTTCCTTTTCCTTCCACTCCCACCTCCCTGATTAAGACTCTTGCACACTATTTTATTTCTGTGTGTGCTTCCAGCATTGTAGGATGCTTGCAGGGGTTTCATCCAGTTTTCAAAATAAAGTATCTTACCAGATTGCCAAGGTAAGCTAAAAGATTGAAACTCTAAGTGTAATATTAAAGTTCAGTAATCTCACTCTTATGGCCTCCATTATCTTGCCCAAGTATAAGCATAATAATAGAAAATATACATAGTGGAATTTCAAGCTGTAACATTAAGCTACCTTTAGAAATACACAACTAGAAAAACTCCTTTAGGACATGATATCCAGTATTTTGCCACTGCAGGCAACCACTTCATAAATTTAATTTAAGATTTGTTAGTGTGAAGTCAATACTTATGTTTTTGATTCCAAGCAATTACTGTCCAAATCTAGATAGGAAGGGCTAATTTTAGGGAGAACTGTTAAAGAATTACTGCACTATTATTAGCCTTCCATTTTAATCTTGAGATGTAAATTAGTTTTACATAAAGAGAAATGCATATGAGATTCTAACTACCCTAACCTCTAATCATTATAAAATGTAAATAAATTTCATCTCCAGAAATATTAACAATAACTAGTTCCTGTAATTTCTGTGATCTAATGTACTACCTATTAGCATGCATAGCAGTACAATGTGTATATACACAATATTAATTAGCAAACATAAGCTGTTAATCCACCCACGGATGAGGGCATCTTCATTATTAATAAAGACTCCATGTTTCAAAAAAGATTCACAGCAGTTTGACATAATTGCTGCAAATCTCAGATACAATAAGTTTTCCAAATTTTAAATGTGTAGGTTAAAACATTGGCCTCCAAGCTAGTTTCAGAAATTACTTTAAATAAGTGACAAGCATGTGCTTAAATTCCACCCCACTACGCCCAACTTTGACTGCAATCACTATGTAAGGACAAATTTGTAATTTGCAGATGAAAAATAATTTTCATATTTTTCCCCTCAAAAGAGTTCTGTTTCTTTTTTTAAAAAATATTTACCCCCACCCTCTGTGGTTACATGGACTACATAAAGCAGTTTCTGAAACTCACACATTACCCTGATAGCACTGATGTGCCTTGTTCAAACCCATGAGTGCATAAGGTCAGCTATGAAAACATATTCAAAACAAATTCACCATTCAACAGTGTACGTGGGTTTGAAACAGTAAGATATCATGCACACAGACATAACAACAAATTATAGCAACAAGGGTACATCTAAATAGCTTTGACTTCTAATGTAGCAACCCAATACTCAGACGTCTGAAAAATTAATGAATGTGGATGTACTGCAGCATACAAGAATTGTGTCATTGTTTAATCAGTATTATCTCTATTTTATAAAACAAATCCAGAGTGTAATTTAGATAAAAGTTTTACAGGGTGTACCTTAAGAAAGTGTTCTCCAAAAAACCATCTTTGACATCCAATAAATGCATACAACAATGTAACACAGCAGCAAAGCAGTTGCTAGCTCATGACCCAAAATATTTTTTTTCTCCTTGTTCTAGGGTGGTTTGGGTTTGGGGGTGGGGGTTGTGTGGATTTTTGTTTATTTGTTTTAGTTTTAATACAATCACATCAAGGAAAGAGTCTAACATAATTTCAAAGGACATCCAGCCTCTAAATTTGTACATGTCTTTCTAAGAAGAAATATAAAATAATGTGGGGAGACTTGTAAGCATGGGTGGGAAGGAACCACAGATTCAACTAGCATGAATCTGACTATTTGCTCTTGAAATATCTTCCTGAAATGTCAGATCAGATAGCCATTATATGAAGGGGCTTTTAAAATACTTCTTCTAAACTCAGAAGAAAATAGATGTGTACATCAGTTAAAATCACTAGGAAAAGAAATGTACAAGCACACCAACTTCCGTGGCTGTTTGGAGCGGGCTTTTTACCACGTTTGCCACATGCACCATGCTACTTTATTTCCCGACAGCCAGCATACTTCCTAAGTTTTACAAATGAAGACAAAGACCTTGAGCACAATTCATTTATTCCAAGAATGGCAGTGATAATGGAAGCACTCTTCTGAACAGGCCACATGACATACAACTCCCCAAGCTTTGTCCTAAGAGGTCCCTCTATAGCACAAGATGCCTTGTTACAACTGCACAGCCACCAGAGAGGACACAATATATTTCAAAATACTTGCAATACTTAAAAGTAGGCATTCAACATGCCAGGTTATAAGCGGTTATCTCCCCTACCTGATTTTCAGTACATAATGGACAGTTGTCTAATACCTGTATCACACAAGCTCAGCAGCTCACAACTTGATGCTTTTCTGCAAGAGAGATTTTCACTATTTCTCTTCCGTACTAGGAACTTGCATATGTGAATTAGACATTAAAAATTGCGAACTTACACATTACAAAAATCCATGAGAATATGAATGTTACAGTTCTAGTCTCAAACATTAACTTGGCTGCATATGACTCCATGAGAAACTCACTAACCAAATTGCATTAGTCCTATACTGGGTTTTCCTTTATAGCTAAACAACTATGACAAATAAAAAAAAAATTGTGGTTTTGTTGTTGGGGTTGTTTTGTTTTGTTTTCAAAACACACCACCTTTTTTATCTACAGCGTAACAGTGTAGGAAGGCAGAGTACCTCTCCCAGCACGCAGAAAGGGACATTCAGGAGCTGGGTTTGGCAGAAGTTACAATGCAAGTCAGTGATAAGACCTGGCGACAGCGTGCTGATCCCCTGAATCCCAGCCTCGTGACGTTCAGCGAGAGGGAAAGAGCACTCCCAGAGCGACCAGAAATTATGACTTTGTCATTGGCTTTGTATCAGGTTCAGCATTTATCTTGACGCAACAAGAGAAACCCATCTTTGTAAGACAAAGTGAAAATGCAACAGCTCTTACGGACTGCGTTAATACCAAGACACAAAGAAACAGCAAAACCCAAGCACTACATCATATACAACAAGAGTAATTTTAAACTACCCTGTAAAGAAATTTTAAACTATTCAGAATATAACTTCTGTTTGGGGGGGGGGCTGTAAAGTGAATATTCACAAGTAACTACCATTCACACCCAGAACAGACGGGTAACACGCTTTATATCTGACTGAATTCCTAGCAAAAACACAGTAAAGTACATCTGTCTTGTTTGGATACTTACCAAAGGCATTATTTACATTCATTAACATAGGTCTGCTAAGCACTATAATTAATTAGATAATAATGAATGTAAACATATTGATTTTTTTTTTACTTTATTGTAAGTACAGTATATCACAATTAAGCATACTACCAAAGAAGAAAGCTAATTCATTTTCTAATTAATTTTATTGTTCTGATCAATAGAAATCATTAAACAAGCAGTGCAGCAGTAGCATTTTAACCAGGGTTAAAAAAGAAAAGTTGGAGGAGACAGTTAAAACTACAACAACATGTAGTGATAATTCACAACAAATTGCTCTAAACGCAGATATTAACACCACTTTCAATGCATACACTTGGTCTGGAGGGGGTTGAACATTATAGTGTTAAGAACAAGGGAAAGTTGAAATTTAACATTAAATTAATAACAACATTGCAATAGTAAGCTACCTGACTCTTTCTGCAAACTTTGGGAAGCAGTGGCTTGGAGTTCAGAGAAAGGCACTGGAGGTTAATTGGTTGTTATCACAGCCTGTCAGTCAGAATTTTCGTTCTAACCTTATGTTGATTCTTTCAAGTACAGCCAGTTTTTTCCTAGCTACTACATCCAAACATGCTTTTCTCATTACTCCAAGTTAACCCTCCAAGTACTTCCAACTGGTATTTTTTTAGCAATGAAATATGGAGTGTGCATTATATGGATATTAATTATCTTAATTTCCTAACTTCCTGCCAATTTTGAAGGAAGATAGCTTTGCTTTTTACCATTCAAAAAAAAGATATAAAATTCAAGTTTTCTTTCTGTAGACGATTGCCCACTAGATGCACTTTCATGTATTTTCTCTCTAAAGATATTATTTTTAATCTTGTTCATCTACTAAAAGGTACCTAACACCCCCTCTGACAATCTGTGCAACTACTTTAGAACTAGAAAGAAGACCATAAGCCAAATGTCGAGCTACTGGGGGGGGAACAGTTCAATAGTCTTGCCAAGCTAATGTGAAGCTACACTGACTTTTGGGGGGTTTTGGTTGTTTTAGGGGGGTTTTTTGTTTGTTTGGGGTTTTGGGGGGTTGGGGATTTGCAGCACAGGGAGAGGAAAACCATAGCTAAGCACCACCCTACTGGAGAAAATAAGAGTTCAAATTGGAACAATTCAGTCATACTTTTTAATATTCCATTGATTTGAAAGATACGAGTTCGGCGGCTTTTAAATATTATCAAGTATATACTTTGCTAAATCTTGTCACAACACAGGACAAAATATGGTGGGGTAACAACAAGAACAGTTGACTTCTGTTAATGAAAAGATTGGAAATGATCTCCATGGGTATCCGTGAGTTCCTAGGTTTAATTGCTAGCCCCTGCACACAGAGAAGTGGCACAAGTAAACATCTAGGCGAGCACAAACATTAAGGAGCGTAGTATTCCAGGAGAATACTAAACAAGCAATTTGAAAACACACAGAGTGACCAAAGTATTTACAGGACTTCTGTCCATTACTGCTCCCAATTCTGTATGCAGTCTCTATAGATTACTTGCAGTGAATTACAGAAACTGTGAACTGACTTTAAAGTAGAAACTGAAATACGTACACAGAAGAGCCACTAAGCCTGTGTCGAGGACAGGATACCAGACCCTGCAGTCGGACCCAGAATTTGAACTTGACTCAGTCAATCCTTGGCTGAAGGCTTGCTGACAAACATAGCTGCCCACATCTCTAGCATAATTGCTATTTGTACCTTCCTTCAAAATATGCTTTAAGTACTGGAACTTTCCGGCAAATACTGACAAATATTTTTTAACTGGCTGGAGTTACAACATGATTCACAGAGGCAAATTGCTTTCTAAAGCACTTAGCAAATATTAACCTGTTAAGAGTTCAGAAGCATCCAGGTGACCCATGATAAGCACAGATCTGTGGAAACTATGACATGTTTTACTCTCAATTAGAATATTCAAAGTATGGAGTTGCCAGTTTACAAAGAGTTCAGTGGCAGCAATGAAATAAAACAACATTCTGTTACGATGTTTTCTTCAAAAAGTAGTTGAACTCATTCTGATGCAAGAGAAACAAGGCAACTATGAATATTATTTGGGATTTGTTAATTTATATCAGTAAACCATTGATCTGCTTGACATTGTCAGAGCATAGTGCAGTCTTTGAAAACAAGCTAAAGAGATCTAGCTACAGACACTTTAGAGTGCATGTTCTCTGATTTAATACTCACAGACTTTACATAACTCAGTAAAAGCTTCCCAAAGCCATATTGGCCAGACAGTGAATTCATAATTTGGCGAAGCTCAATAGTTTGTTTTTGAAAGGATTATAACCTGATTTTCTCTGTCAAATTACTGTTCAATGAACAATGACTGCAAGTGTTCTGGTCACTGGTAAATGGCATCTTCAGCAATCACTCCTGGCATGTGCCAGTACCCTGGTATTTATCAGCAAACAAAGAACCAGATTTCAATTTCATATTAAGATATTCTTATTACAAGACAAATCTTTACTATTTTGTCATCTGTCAAAAAAATCTGGTATATTACAGGGCTATCCTATATATATAGCTATGCATGTATTTTGCTAATGAACCTATTAATGAAAAAGCCAGTGAAATACAGTGAAACTCTCATTTACTTTTAGATATAGAGTAATTCTTTACTTTGTATGCATAATCTGCCAAAAATTATTTTAGCATGCTTAGTCTGCCAAAAAATAATTTAAGTATTGACTATCTCACTGTCTTCCCATTATGAACAGATGTTCCAGCTTTGTAAGTAATGAATTTAGGAATTCCCCAACAAATTACATGGCCACCTAGGAGCTCAATAAGCATAACTGATATGGCAGCACTGTATAAAAGAAAATCTCACAATGCTTCTATTAAGAAATTCAAATATTAATATAATGTAGATGAACAAATTACACAATCATGGTATTTCACACTTCTTCCATTCCATATCTTCTACCTATACAATTTCAGGAAATCCTTTATTCGGGCAAAGAAGTTACTTTTACACTTGTCCTCCTTATTATTTTTAAATACAGTCACATCTGTTTGGACTTCACCATACAACCACCATCTTGACAAAAAGTTTCTGTCCAAGCACAAAAGCCCACACTGTCAACAGAAATGATGAAGGCTACTAGAAACAGATGATTGAAGACACAATCACTGTTCCAAATGCCAACGGATCTGGGTGGAAAGGAGGACAACACAGAAATGAGGATATTTCCAACATCACTTGAACTTTTTTGTATCACTTCCTAGCAAGGCCACACTGTGACCAAAGACAGCACAAAATTAGGTCCCATAAGCCAGCAGAAGAGGACTGAGCAACATCATCAAATGTTTCGGTATGATTTCCCAAGGATACACACACAGAAAATAGTCTCCTCAAAATTCCTTCTTAAACAACCAAACTATCAGAGGTCTCAAGCTGTTTGCAGCATAATTACAGCCCGCTGGTTAATTCAAACAGCCCGCTGGTTAATTCAAATTTGTTTTCCACAGAAACAAAGCAATATTTGGCTCAGTCATTGCTATAAAGCTTTTGTTCCTAACAGCATTTAGTCTCTCTGGGAGCCTTAGTATCACATCCACATTTATCTATTTGACAAAGGGTTTACATTCATTGAGCCATTTGTAGCTTAAATTTGCAGACTCAGATTGTTTAATGATGCTAAATTAGAAACGGTTCTTTAATGACTTTTTGCCAAAGTTGGTGTTAAGTCTATTGATTCCTACTCTTAAAAACAGAAAAAGCAAATACACATGCTTTGTAGCTTTTCTACAGAAGCAGAACTACTTTATTTTCTTGACATTCAAAATGGTAAAATACAACAGTCACTCAAAGGTTTCACAGTTTAGGTTGGACTGACACTGCATATCCTATTCTCTACCCTTTATATTTGGTCTTAAGTGTTCAAAAGAAAGTCATAATTTTAGCTACGCGCCTTAATATTTCCTGTGCATTACAGAACACTTCAGAAAAACACTTCACATGCACTAGCAGATTACAGTTCTACCTGATGTGTCTTTAAAGTTAGTTTTCACACACATGGAAATTGTTAAGTTTGCAGAATGGTTCCTTGGAGACAAAAACTTATATATGTCTAAGGTGGCACGTGTACATTCAAGATCTGGTCATAGAATATACATCCTACTCTATTCCTGTAACAGAGTCAGGAACAACTTTCCAGAGTGTTGGGGTTTTTTCCCCTATATAATGTACAGAATAATTTTGATAGCTTAAAAGCAAGCAAAAAAAGTAAAGAAGATTCTGACATTAGGGTTTGGTAATTAACCCATGCTCTTTCTGCTGCCTAGGTCCACTCTACCATTCCTCTTGCTTTGTCACTTCTCACAGTTGTTTTAACATTCCTTTATTACAATCTCCTGGGGAGAAGGGGGAGAAGGGGGCTGGGGGGGCATTAGTTACTTTAAATTGTAAAATATTTTTCCCTTACATGATAAAGAGTTTAAATCTAAGCATGTCAGATAACAGGTGCGGGTAAGTTGTCCATCCCATGAAAAAACACCTTTCTGCAACTTAGATATTGCAACAATCTCAGTCACTGCTGGACAAAATATTACAGCAATAATATAGATGTGCACTTCCACTTTAGTGTTATAGCTACACATTATTACACTACAATTCCCACTATTACCATTTAGAACAAGTGACTATTATTTTAAACCCCAAATATTCACCAAGTGCTTTATGAAAATCCATAGGTATCCCCATCCAACAGAAAGTACTGCATAACACTACAAAAGCCAGTGAGTAGAAAGTGATTGCACAAGATTTTTCCACAATAACAATTAAATTAATGGCAAAAAATATAAACTGGCAAAACTGACACTCTGACAGAATAAGCCGAGTAACATATTCAAGACAATTCAATAAAGATGCTTTAGCATGTCACAACATAATGTCAATATTGCAACATCATGGTATATAAGGAAGAGAATGTGATTTTGAGGACCTGTAAACCATAGCATCACCTATAAAGGTCTGTCCAGAAAAACCGCTAGCACTAGGAAACTTCATGACAAACAGGTTTGGATTTTTTTCCTTGGTTTTGCCGGTTTATTACTGCAATGAAATTTCACATTTTTGAACTTAGAATAATCTATTGAAATATCTATTATTTAAAAAGCAAAAGTAAGATCAACAAGCACAAATGAGAACTCCATATACAAAATTGCTGGGATTAAAAGCAGTCTTCTATTTATAAGATAAGCCCCCTTCTATTCCCCACCCGCCCAATTCATCTGTTTGCATGCACTGTCTGATTACTTTAAAAAAAAAAATATTTGGAGTGACCTGCACATTGACTTTTAACATGTTGAAATCCGAACTATCTAGTAAGTAATTCTTTAAAATAGCAATGTTGCCAAAGACAGGCGACTATTTTGGTGTGAATACCATATAGTCTGTTGAATGCTCGAGAGCCCAACAAAAGGGTTTATTTACTAAAAATGACCAATGAAGACACATAGGGTGGTCTCACAAAAGTGAACTAACACAGGCAGTCTGATGAATTATGCATACACACCTTTTCCCATTTCAGTATCTATCATTGTATAGCATAAATTCAAAGACCTCATTGTAAAGCAAATCAGAGATTTGAAAGAAGACACAAAAGCATTAACCTATATAACCTATATAAGCAGCTAAAACTAATGCTGATTACTCCAGAGTATTAAGAATTTATTCTACTTTTCTGCACAGTAACTGATTTCCATTATTGCAATGCATTTCCTATCAGACAAATTTCACAACCACATGACTCAAGATAGACAGACTGTGCTGCAAACCCTTTGATAGCAACATATTTGGAATATAGCATTTGTTTATTTCTCCTAACATTAGCTAGTTATTTATAAAAACACATGCAAAGGATAGTTTCCATCAAAATATCAATACGCTATTCCACACAAAAGAATAGAAGGCACTAAGTTTACAAACAGATTATTCAGCATTAAAAATTTTTTTATTTTACTTATTTTTAAACATGGCATGTCAGAGACTAAAAAAAACTTAACTGAACATTTAACTTCTCAGAAAACAGCTAACAATCATTCTCACACAACACAGGCTTATAGAACAAGCCTATGTCACAGTATTTTTGAAAATAGTATTTTTGCATTATTGAATTCTTTATAGATGTCCATCATGGTACTTTAATCTCCAGAGTTTCCACATACATTTATTCCATTCGTGCTATTGGAAGACGCGCACAACTTCGGAAAACAATATAAATGACAAAGCTAGCGTGAATAAGAACTGTCCTCTTAGTTCTTTTACGTATGAGACGACATGACCCATGAACAATAATTGGGACACATATTCCTTTACACCTCAAAGCTGTTATATACAACCAAATTCTGAGCCGTTCCTCACCCTCTCTGAAGTAGGGGTTCAATTCTTAACCTCTGCTTATGTCAGTCACCAGCTTTTCTTTATTTCTAACATGTGGCCGTCAATACACTTCTACGATGCCAAGGAATACCACTTTTCCAGCTCAGTATTATTCACTTTGTCCTTTCCTCTGATTCACTGGCTGAAACTTCTCACCTGCCCACATAATATAAGTCACCTTTTGCCTGTCCCCACATAGTCAACACAAATACAATATGAGTATGATTTCACTAGCTGACCATAAACTTGTAACAGCTTTCACACTCATTTTGACAAAAGGAATCTATATTGTAAACCCCAATGCCGTAAGCGTCATGAAAGAAAATGTAGAGCAGCTTGACAAATGCACATGCATGCACACATATCTGCACATTCCTAACTCGTGCACTAAGCCAGGCTGCATTACACCTACGTATATAGGTCACATGCCAGTGCTCCAATTCTAATACTATCTAATTTTCCCTATACAGTGACACTGGATCTCTCCATCAACTTGGTGGAAAGCTCAAGCTACTTTGGACCAGTTCCACCAGGAGTCAGAGGATGTCTGAATTCCCCTTCGGAGGGACCCTTCGCCCTCCGTATAACATGAAGTTACCTCTTGTAGTCAGGATATCCTGAAAATATCCCTGATAAATAACTGGTGACAAACAAAACCACCAGCCAAGAGACAGTGATTCGCTGCTGCTCCTTCCCATTGCCAGGAAAGCAGTGCCAGACCCAGCAAAACTAGCAGACTTCTCAGTAACAGAACCACGTCCTTGCCTACAAAGTCATCAACGCGGCCTCAGCAGGTCCTTTATTTCACTTATTACCCAGCCACAAGTCTCCCTACAGCAGAGATCTCTATGGAATAAGCTCTTTGTACTCATTCCCCACCTCAGGAACTACCACAAACTTTTCAAGCAGAGACTGCGGCTAAACCGCCCCAGCTGCACAGCTTGCAGGACAGTTCACTGTTTTACAGTGGTACTTCGTACATAGATGCCTGCTTCACCCAAGAAGCCAAACATGCTGAGAACTGCCAGTCTTGGCATTTCAATACAAGAAAACTAAGGCAGAGTTCAGGTATCGGGTACACAGACCAAAAATAAACACTGATAAAATCTGTGTCCTGACAATCAGTTTAACCTCTAGACAAGTTACTTGTAAATCATAAGCAGCATGAAGCTTTTAAAGTTAAGGTCAACTTTACTAGAAAAACTGAAAATTTCAGGTACAAAAAAAAAAACCAACCCAACAACAACAACAAAAAAAAACACCTTTAAGACCTCTCCACATTCCAAATTACACTACAAACCTGTAAGATTAAGATGTCAAGTATTAAAGGGATTAAAAGCTCAATTATACCCTTGTACACTCTAGATCCAAAATACCAAGTATGGAAGTGCTCATCTGTGAATTCAAGAATTTTATGGTCATTTATTTTACATCAGTACACGTTCCATTCCACAGGCCACTTATTCCCGAATCTTTTACTCAAAACATAAGCCTTTTGCCAGTGTGCAGAGTACGACTTATGAAAGAAAACTTAAGAATATGAATGTGAAAAACATCAGATCACCCAAAATATTAGCAAGTTTACTGTAATCTCTGCAATGAAGATAATGAATTCCATCACCTATTTTACTGGTCAACCTAAATTACAAGGTTCTTTTTAATCAGTTGATATATACTGCCTAATCAAATAGGTGCCATTTTGTAATGTTTCTCATTCTTTATTATAAAGTATATGAATAATTTAACATTACATTTAAGAGTCCTGCTAATGTCAGGACTGTGTGCCAGTGAAGAAACATCTCCATAAACACTGGGATACATTGACTCATTATCAAAAGATGATTAAGACTGCTTATCACATAGTTCTCATGCTCCAGATAAGCTCAGCATCATACAGTTAAGCATGATCACTAAACCTGTTCACATACTTTCAACACACTGACATAATCAGCTACATGATCCCCATCATAAAAGCCAGAGCATACACAGAGCTAGATTAGCAATTTAAAGGCGACACACAAAAAACCCTCTCAGTTTCAGCAGCAGATAGGTCAGACTAGGCTTTTTCTGATTTTTCTTGCATTTAATAAGTACTATAGTTTAAAAAACAAAAGCATAGCATACAACACTAAAGACAGTGTCTCCCTGAAATAGGTTCAAAAGCCTCACAACTATTCTTTTATCATGATACTATATTTGTATTTAGTAATATTTTTTTAAAACTCAGAATAAGTAGCAATTTATTGGAAATAGCTTATTTTCTGGTAGCCTTAAAGATATTTGATGCATCCAGTGAGTGAAAAGGCTGAAACACTTCCATGAAAATTAATCTTAAATTGAAGCGTGCACAGCACAGGTTCTATACAGCCAGGTTAGCTCCTTAAACCCCAGCCTTTCTGACCGAGAACAATAGTGACCTGCATATGGCATTGTATTGTTTCAGCTCCACTGCTTATCAATGCAATTCTCAGCAACAACCAAAAAAGACGACATTTAGAGGACCTGTAAATACCTAATTCTTACAGCATGTCCCTACAGTAGCTGAAGCAAAAGCCTATCTGCAAGATGACAATACAAGCTTTAAAGTACTAATATTGTAGGTATTAGGCTGGAATACTATTGGAAAGTAACAGTCTTTACAGTAATTTCCAGATAAGGAAGTCATCTACACTGCGACCTGTGCATTTTAAAACAACTCTTCCTCATTTTGAAAGAGCTGCTTCCTTAAATAAAGGCAGAAGCAATTCAGTACCCTATGCTTAGTTTTATTTCACAGAAGGAAAAAAGCCACCTGTATATGCTAACACAGAACTCGCAGCAACAGAAGGTGAACAAAAGCTCCATCAAGATTTGGCAAGACAAAGGCATATTGTTTCCATGTGTATTAAAATACTCTTTTATGTAAAGTTACTTTACATGGAAAACCTGCATAAGTATATAAATATTCAGATATGAATTATTTATATTTATGTTTTAAGCTTTTATTATAACTTTGTAAAAATACATTCAATTTGTATGAAGGCTAAGACTTCCAAGAATAAAACAAGACCAAAGCAGGATGATTTCTTTTGTATGAGAACTTACATGAACAAAAGTGCAGTACAATACAGCAGGTGATTTCATGTTTAATTTCCAAGTGTAATAGTCAGGAGGAGGAAATGTTAGCATATACACCACAAAAAAAGCCTGCCTCAAAGCTTAACTTGTCAATTCAAGATCAGCTCTACAAATTAACAGCAACACAAACTTTTCAAATGAACATATACGATATTATTATGAACATGGCTTAATCTGCACAATTTCTCTACGTTTCAACGGAGGGAAAGACTCAACACAACATCCATCAGGAAACATCCAGGATAAAATCTGGGGGGTCTACACAGAAAACAAGGTAAAATTCTGAGTGCCAATGTCATTTAATATATTACAGGGTATTTTGCCACAGGGTAGTCTCACGAAAGCAATCCCACCTTATTATCCTCATTTCTCTCACTTACATGTATGCTGGAGAAAGTGGCGATGACCTGGATGTTTTAAGCACAGGAACTGGGAATTTCCAGATAGCAGGAGAGCTCGTTTTCCATTTCAATGGCATGTTGTCACCACGGTACTACAATAACAGTAAACAGCGTTTCCATAACAGACTACCAACTAAGACTTCCATTCCACACACTACTGACACAGCAGTGGCTGCTGCTAAGAGCAAGGAAATGATTCTGCCAATGCCCTTAAACCGATGCTTCCAATCTGTAAAACAGGGCTGCAAGGCATCTCCTTTTAAATCCTGCTGTCCCCTAAAGCAATATGATGATTCTATCCTTCTAACTCAACAATAGTGCCACCTCGTTAGGGAAGCGCTTACTGCAGTATATTTTTAAAAAAAAAAAAAAAAAAAAAAAAGAAAGACTGCACTGTGCACACCAGCACAATGCAGCTTTATTTAATAAAAGCAGTTAATTTTTTAAAGAACTGTTTCTGATGCTATTGTTCTACCTTAACAGGGACACTGCAGCACTGTACTATATTCTCTTTTATTAGCCTCATTTCTGACCAATGGAAGCAGAAAAAAAACCAAAAAAAAAGGTTTCATATGAAAATGAAACAACATACCTACTCAGAATACACTTGTCATCCTCTGAACATTCTTCTTTTGAGCTGCAACAATACAAATGGGATATAAATCTCAGCATAGCCTTAGGCCACGGCTAATAGAGATCAGTGACTAAATTCAGCAGCCTGTTTTCCTCCTGTGCAAGCTCTGACCAAACAATACAAGAATGCCATTATGGAAAAAGCCCATTGCAAAAATCAGTCCTTCTAATCCATAGCTAGGAAGACAAAATAAAGCACAAATCACTGCAGGTTTCTGCATGCTCTTCTAATAGCTTCTGCTTCAGGATGCTCTCATTTTCCTAGTCTCATTTCCAAGGAGGATGAGCAAAATCTCATGCATTTTACAACATGCTATGGGAACACAAATATCACCCCGTCTTCTGCAGCACAGAAGCAGAGTAGCACGCTGTTAATAGCGGTCTTTGTGGGGACGCTATCAACAATCTAATTCTCAACGCCCCCCCCAGCAGCTCACAAATGGCCTGAAGAACTGAAGCAGACGGTCCCGCAGGTGTCCATCAGGGACCACTCTGCACCTCTGGGCTCTGCCTGGTGACCTCCCGGGGCTGGTGACAGCAGGGAGCAGAGGAGGCAAGCTATGAAAAGGGGAATGGAGAATTTAATAGCATATTGTGCATAAGCAGAGCTGGTTTCTAGGGAAAAGAATATAAAGCGTCAACTACGTTGACTCCCTTACAGGAAAAAACAATATTTAAAAAAAAAAAACACCAACTTTTAATGTATTGCCACAGTAGACCAAATCAATACTAAGATATTTAATCTACAGATTTCAGAATAGTCTTTGTACAGCATAACAATTTTTCTGTTCATCCGGACAGCTTAATCCCATCACAAAAAAGCCAACACCCTGTCACGCTACTCAGCAATAAAGAATAGAACCGGGAGCAGAGTTTCTGTAAATTTAAACGTTTTAATAACATTTAATAACACACTGATAGGTTTTTCACAATTGTGAAACCTACATTGTCAAGTTTATTTGGGGGATGAAATCCCCGGGGAATAATTGCTGGTTCTGATCATTATTATTGAAAATGTTTGCCAAAAATAGTTTGGGGCATTTAAAGCTGTTACCATAACCACAGGCAAAGAACTAAAATAACCCAGTATGATCAGAGCCGAGGACTAATTCAAAACCAAATGCACCTATCTGACAAACAATTGAGGAGTTCTCTCCCACTTCTCTGAAGAAGTTCTAAATTACACATGAGCAGCATTGACGCAGGCAACAAATTTCACAGAAACTGCTACTTGAATGCTGAACAGGCATTTGCTTTGTAGGACAACAGTGTTTATATGCTATAAATATTAAGAAACACTAGCCCTGCAGAGAGCAAGTATGCAGTTTTAGCATAAAGAAGTCTTACTTTCAGTAAAAGAATTCATGCATTTACATGCCAACAGCCATGCCTGTCTGCACGCATTGTAAATATTGAGTGCAACAGCCTCATACATATACATAACACCAGACTACTAGATCATGCCTTCTCTGCACTGAAGGCCTAAAAATTAAGTTGAAGGAGATGGTAGAGAGCAACTGTTACAACCACAAAGAAAAATACCACAATTTTGAATTCATACACTCAATTTTGCTTTTGCATTTCCCATCATACAGAAACTGTCTTAAAATACAATAAGCAAATACTGTTAGTCCCTTCCTCACACTGAGCGCACAGCCAGTGCAACCAACTGGTAACCATTTTTAAAGCCTATATCCCTGCTCTGCCAACCCCAAGGAGGTGATTACACATTTTATTTATTAACAGCAGCATTATTACTATAAAAGAATAAGGCTAAGGACAATCAGTGGGCCACTATTTCAAAAGTAACTCTTGAAACACCCATTTGACTAGTAAAATAAAAGCCAACTCAAGCCACACAGTCATTCCGAAGCATTTACTGGTATTTAACTCAATCAATGCACATCCAGAAAGCAGAATTACTTCCCACTTCTGACCCCAACAAGATCATTGAGCACAAAGGGCAGCATTAGTGCTCAAACACCTACTTCCCTTCGGGTGCTTTTATTCCCAATTATTTTTCATTTCATTTACAAGCAACCTAATTAAAACCTTTACAGAAAACCCAGTAGCAGTAAACTTAACTTTTTTTTTTTTTTTAAAGTGTAAGCATCCCAAGCACCGCCCAACTTCATCTCCTCCTAAAGTCCAGCACACATCACTTGATCAAACAGCCAACATACAAAATACGGAATTGAAGTAAGTAGGAGTGTCAGGTACTCTAAAAACAGGCAAATGCTTTTCACTTACAAAAGAACAACCATGTGAGAAATGAATCACCTATCTGCACATAAGGAGGAAAAAAAAAAAAGAAAAAAAAATCAAATACCATTTTCTTCCTTGACAGTCACAAATCGGTTGCATATTCCCAGGGAAAAGATCACCTAAATACATTCTATGCTTTACATAAACTATTCCTAAGACAACAATGACAAAAAAAAAAATCACAGTATATTATTTTGTTATTTTAATTAGACTTCAAAATAACAGTTTAGTTACACATTTTAAAATACGGGAAAAATAACCTGATCTCTTGGAGTGCATTGCACCCACTGAATATACTACATTTTCTGTTCTCACAGTACATTGCTTTGACACTCATCCCAAATTAACTGGTACTGAAGGCCAAAAGCAGCATTACAGCTCTGTGCGGAATCCTACTTGCTGAGGAAATAGTTATTCCTAGACAAGTGCTATGAAAACACACCAAAATGGAGCACCAAACTGGAGATCTGCTTTTCTTTAAGTTTAAAACTCTTTTAAATGCTGAAGATCCCCTATAACTGCACAGATTAAACTGCTTCTTGGGATCATTCACAGGGCTTGTTTTCTGTATTTTTCTCACAAGCAAGTTCACATTCAAGATTAAAAGCATCTACCATTTATAACTTGCTTAAAGTTAACATTCTACTTACTATGAGTCTCTCATGTATCTTTTATTCTGTATACAGAAGATGAGAAAGAGGAAGTCTTTAGGGTTTAAGCAATCATTTCCACACTAGTATTTACAAAGCTGCACTGACAGCAAAATAACTGACAAGGTATCAAGCACTTCTGCAGAAAACTCCTCCATAAAGTAACTGAACAGGTGGCATAAGAAGAAAACAAAATAAAATAAAAAGACCAAAGGCAAGATCCCAAGCTGCCATTTTACAGACCTGAGCTACCGGCAAAGCCAGAAGCCACTGACTGAGGCGGTACCATAGTGCAGCGCTGATCGCACAAAAAAAGGGTACATGGAAGAGTGCTTAAAGGAGCAAGGGATGTCTTACCCCTCGTCCTCCACCCCCCCACCCCAACGCCGTCTCCACTGCTGACCAACAACCAAGACTTTGCCCCAAATGAGGGGAGCGGGCACGCAGTACCATGCTCCGCAAGCACATGGACAAACCTCACACAGAACCAGCCCTTGTGAGCATGTTGATCACAGCATCTTTTCCTCTGCAAGCTCTCCCTCATCTTCAGGGTAGGAATGCAGCTAAAACTGCTGCCCTTGGGATTCTCCTTTTTCTTGTGATACCCTCTTCTTTTCTTTCTACAAATTGAACATGAAGCTGCTACCACATTGTTTCGTACATACCAACTGCCAGTATGTTTGCCTTTGCTGCCTTTTACCTGCATTATAAAATACAGGTTCTCCTCTTAAAGCCCAGTATGCTTACATTTCTGGGGCATGTATACTTCCAACAACACTTTCAAACCATCTCTGCATTCCCCTTAAGACTTCCCCTCATGGCTGTTCAAAGAAGAACAAGTCACAGGCAGAAGGATGTATCAGACCCCAGTGGCAACATAAAACTATACCAGTCTGAAAATATTTATTCTTAGCCTTGAAATGGCACATGAATTTTTGTAGGAAAATGAAGCAGAGTAAGAGTTAACTTCTAGACATGCCGCTGGATTTTCATCAGTTTGCACAGATTGAGTTTAACTTCCTTTTTTCAGCCCTTAAACTGTTAAGAAAAAAAAAACAAACAAACCCACAAAAAAACCAACAAAAAAATATTTGTTCAGTCAAATGATTTGCTACGGTTAAAAGATTTGCCGTTCTGCTCTAACAAGCTGCTTACATCCCTCCTTTTATTCATCTACTAAGCACCAGAGGAACTGAAAGCACTAGGTAGAATAGGGTTATGCTATATGGAAACTTTCTCAAATCTTGCAAACCCTTTCTAGCGTGACCTGAGAAGTCTTCTGCACTTCCAGAACCCCAGGCTTATTTTAGCCTTACAGAAAAAAAAAAAGTTCAAAGTTACAGTGACTGTGATTTACATCTCTCCCATTTTCATCTAGAAATGTAAACAGAATGGTCTAAATATTTGTGTCACAAATACTATGTTTTCTAACTTTAGACTACTTTTCTGCTTATAGACTGTTTGTTCATATAAGAAAAGATGCCAACACACAAAAATAGGTTAAAATGGTGGTGTTAAGACCAGTAAACATCTCCATTTTTTTGAGATTTTTCCCGAACACCTATGTTCTAAAAATTCATTGAATCAAAGCCATGTTTCCATTTTAGAATAGGCATGTTTTTATATGATGAAACCTCTGTTATGTGATATTAGTACTAACAAAGCTCACACCAAACTGAAGGCAGAAACTCAGTTTCACATTGGAAGGAATTGCTCTGGTCTTTTGCGTATCTTACAACTACCGGCCCACTAAGCTGATGCATATGACTATGCAAGACCAGTTTGATATAGAAGAAAATAATCGGAAGAAAAAAAAAAATCGCCAAAATCCAGTAAAATGTTCACATCGAAGGCATAGAGCTCAAATGCAATAATCATTTCAACATCAGCTCATTTCAGCATTTTAAATACAGCTGTAAATACACAAGTCTAGAAACTGAATAGGAGCAAATCAGGATGCATAACATTTCTCTTCAGGATCCCTAAAAAAAACAACAGTGTGATAGTTTAATTGGCTTCCTTATTCAGCTCTTTGCCCTTCGTATGGATGCTTCTTATGCTTCTACCTCTGACTTTTCAATCTATTAAACTGCAGCTGTTCCAATTCCTGGAAAAGAATAATTAAAAGACGGTGTTGACAGTACTGCCCTATATACGAGTCAGTTAATACAATTTCTTTAACCATATATTGTGAAAATATTCACACCAAAATTCATGCAAAGGGAAAGCAAATCTCTGCTTAAAGAGAAATCCAAAGCAAAGCAGTATAGTTATGTTTGCAGTCCCCTCACATGGACACTGTAACATGTCCCAAACATTGAAGTACAGAAAAAAATTGGCAGTGTGCACCTGGCAATACTTTTATTGACACTAAGACTTTTCTAGGAACCTCAAAGATCTTAAAAAGAAACAGTCTTTCAATTAAAGTAAATTAAAAAATAAGCTTTAAAATAGCTGAAGACAGTTCTGAGAATTACACATGCACTTTGACTTACTATCCGCAATGTTGTCTCAAAGAATTTTTTTTTTTTTTTTTTTTAATAACCAGGGAGAAAAAGCCCTCAGACACCAGATATAAGTTACGGCATCTTTTGGAAGCAATTACACTGTAGGCATCAAGATGCACACAGTCTCATAAACGGAACAGAGATGCTTGCAAAACAATTACTATCAAATATATTTAATTCTTTCAAATTGGGCTGACTGGTCAAGGAACAAGGCATAATCATAAACTGTAAAGCATAAAGAAGTAAGATAAACTAGGTTTGTAGCCAACCCCTCCTGCTGTCTAAATGCTGTAAGCAGTACAGGCTCCTGTCTCTATAGCAATATGTGCAGGGCCATTTGTAAAACAGGAAAAAAAAAATCCCCAAATCTTTAAATATTATGTTAAGCAGTCAGGGCATGTACCACATGTTTAACAAGAAGTACTGCAGTTTGCCATCCACCCACTCAGCATTTTTTTCCTATATAAATGAGGAAATTGCTGCAGTAACATTTTAGGATGCATCATTTCAGTGAACGTTATTTTTATACATAAATATACATATGATTACTATATATGTGTATGAGTTCATATATATACATATATATAGCATGTGTACTATATATATACTCTATATATACACACACATTCTTTTTATATTTTTATATATGACAAATATATATCACCCTGCATCTGACACAGCCACTTTCCCTTCCCACCCAGACACCTCAGTTAAGAAAGATTCGTGTTCTCACATGATTTTGAGACTACCAAAATATATGTTCTTCAACAAACCAAGGAGGCAGCAGCTGGCTGACTGAGAAGTAATCGTGTTGAGTAATGAGTTTCTCCATTTCATACATTCTTCAAAAACCCGCAACCCTGGTCCTTGCAAGTATCATTCATTAACAAGAAAAATATCTTGATAGGCTAAGTATGAAGTCTCTGAAGTTATTCAGCAACAGTAAACAGTTAAAAAACCCCACACCATTTCCTATCATGTCACAATCAGATATTTTTAAAACAATTTAAAAAAAACATAACTTAGGTTAAATCTTAAGTCAGCTTCCCAGAAACTCGTAGGAAAAGGGGGACACACAAGAAATTAACAAGCCCAATCCCTGCAGTAGTCACACTTTTAATATTTAGAAAGGTTAATATACTAAAATAATACAGTCAGTTTCAGGTATATTTTGGATCTACACACAGTCTCAGAAATATCTCAAATCTATTCCTAAGTGTGTGTTTCTAGCCATGAAAGTAGTTTTTATTTTATGCCACTTATGGATGCTCTGCATTTTCTTGTGTGTATTCTTGAAGAAGGCTTTGCTCTAAAATTAAGGTAAGATTTCTAGCAAGGAATGACTTCCAAAAGTTAGGACGCACTGTTAACTTAAAGACAAGCTATAGCTTATAATATGCAAAAAAATAAAAGTTCAGCTTTGCTTGGGCAAGCTACTTTTACATAAAAGGCATTAGGCAAAATAAGGTCTTAAAACACTTAGTAGGAGGTAAGACTAAAGTGAGTTCATAAAGGTTTCCAACTTTTGATCCAAGCCATATACTCTACTGACAACATACTGCTAAGAAGAAATGCTTTTGAATTAACACTGATTTATTCAGAGAACTGTGCTCATCTTCCCTAGGTGATTATATATAATAAATCACCACAGAAATTTGAATGCACAGTCACAGCAGCCAGACTGACCCTGCTGAAAATAATTGGTCTGAAGCAACAGTTATTTTTTATTAGGTCAAACTGTGAACAACAAAGAATTTCTAAACAACTTCTCCACAGCTGTTCTCATCTGTTGGCTGTGCAATTTATTTTAGTAAAGTATGCCTAAACACATTTACACATCTGACTCACATGATGCAAATATATTAAACAATTTAGTAATTAAAAGGAAGCTAGGATTGAGCATCAGCCACTAAGAACTTCAGTATTTCTGCACCACAGACAGCAAACTGCAAATTACATTAGTCATGAGTTGATTAAAGTATTTTGAAAATATTCTTAAAATAAAAGTTTTTCTTCCATTCTTCCATTATTTACATAGAATCTGTTAATCCTTTGGCATTCCCTAAACCTTATTGTCTTTATCCACTGGAGTGAGTTTTTGTGGTCCTGAACACCTACGCAAAGCTATCCCTACTGAAAAGAGCAGGCATGGGGAGGCAAGAATAAAGCACGTTGATCACTGCTCTTATTGTGTGCTTCTGTAATGACTCAATTTCTTTAAAAGACAAAAAGATTAACTTTTAGAGTGCAGGAATTCCCACAGCATTGTCACCTCTGATGGATCCAGTCTGCTAACCCACAATCCACAAAATTTCCAGTGTGGGCAGTCTGACATCTTTTGCTGAAGGCCAGAGTCCCTCAGGGAAGACTGGCGGTTTCAAGAAAGATGCTGATGCTTCAAGTCCAGGTTGTCAGAAATTGCCATGTGCAACCTGGGAGCCAAACCAGGGGAATGAGTCTTCTAGGAGAAGACTTGAAACTGCTGCACCATGCTGGCCATGGTCACTTCACTGCTGCTGGCGGGATTCCTTTAAGGAGTCACAAAAAATGACACTTACATAGATTCAAGCAATTTAATTATTTGCCATCCATTAGTCTTAAGCATGTTAGATACAAATTTTTATGAAACAGCAACTTGAAGTTCTTCACACACAATGGCATGAGAAAGGCTTACGCAGACAAAAGTTCAGTTTCAAATTTATCACTAATATTAGTATTTCTCCCATTGAGTGGAAAAAAAAAAAAAAAGTACAATTTCTCTACACTAGAAAAGGAGTTTCAAGTCACAGATCATTCCAACTAAATGCTACAAGAACCAAAGCTAGAACAGCTGAATGGGCCACATGGGACAAAGGGAGTCTTGTACTAAACACCCATACTTTAAATTTCTTCAAATTTCCCCCCCCGCCATAAACCAGAGGCAATCGTAAATCGACTCTTCCTACTTGACAAAGGTAGGTGTAGTCCGAAGACTCCTTCCTCAAAGACAACATGGGGGAACTCCCTGGTTGGTTTGCCCAGGATTCTCCCTTCCTCAGCAAATCAAGCTAGTGATAACCTCCACACTACCTGTTCCCAAAAAGAAAGCAAAATCACATAACTGATGTGTCTTGTTTTGATGTTCTTCCATTCCAACAGCAGCAGTGAGAACTGACAAAAATGGACAGTTTTCACAGGTTCTTTCACTTAGGAGGGGGCCAGGAGCAAAAACACTGAAGATGTGTGTTTGCAGCTCAAGGAAGATTTACACCTCAATAATACCTGTAACCATCCTTGCAGTCCTAAGTGCATGGAACAGCTTTAACTGAAAGTTTTCTGCAGAGTTGGATACTACCTCTTCAGAAGATATCTAGTCATCTTCTACAGCAAAAAGAGGTTTTCTGTAAATTCCCACTGTAGAGTGTTGTAATACAAGGGACCCAAAAGGCACAGCCTTTAACATTCAGCTGAACGGGGTGTCGAGAGGGTGCACAATCATGAGTATGTTCGTGCCACAGAATTAGCACAATCGTAGTGGTTAGTAACAGCGGGGGGGGCGGGGA
>JAVJGG010000039.1:14567446-14600547 GCA_035590195.1 Aviceda cuculoides
AGCGGCGATGTCCCCACCCCCACTCCCCCCAGTTGATATACTGGGCATGACGTCACATGGTATGGAATACCCTGTTGGCCAGTCTGGGTCAGCTATCCTGGCTATGTCCCCTCCCAACTCCTTGTGCCCCTCCAGCCTTCTGGCTGGCTGGGCATGAGAAGCTGAAAAATCTGACTTTAGACTAAACACTACTTAGCAACAACTGAAAACATCAGTGTGTTATCTACATTCTTCTCATACCTAACTCAAAAACATAGCCCTGTACCAGCTACTAGGAAGACAATTAACTCTATCCCAGCTGAAACCAGGACAGCTGAAAGCACATTTTTTTTCAGGAGTAAGAGTCTAGGGCAAAATGTATCTAGTTCCCCTGTGATAAAAATCAGAACAGTGAATGGCTAGGATACCAAGATGAAATTTGAGAACCTCTGGTTTGAATATACACTGCAAAACCTGAATTTTCTCACAACTCAGGAATGCGAACAGAGCACTGCCACATAATCTGAAAGGAGTTTTCTACTTTGCCTAGTCTTAGACCCCTAGTTTTGTTGTCTAGAGAGGGACTGGTCCTCAGAACCTTTTTATGTTGCCAGCAGAACAAGGTAGGAGGTGAGGAGGTGATTCAAAGTGTCAGAATTTGGCTTCACAGTTGGTCTCTGAGGTTGCCTAGCTAAGGTGTTCCCCATTCAGTTTAATTTATGGAGAATGTTGCTTCTTTAATTTAAGGCACCTAAAATGAGGCCTACAAAGTTGGGTAATATATAAGTTCTTTGTCATACAGTAACTTTCTGATGTTCTTGTGAATGAAAAAGAAAGTGAAATATTTCTAATGTTAACTAGAAATAATTCTAAAATTTTACATTTTGTGAATCTCTAAAAAACAGATTCTTGCACAATTCCAATGACATATATACTTAAAGCATTACCTTTGAGGTTAATCTTTGGCTTTGAATCTAAGGAATGGCATCTTTTTAATTAACAATGTTTGTTTTGTAACAGGAACCTCTAGAACTTTGTACTCCACCAACATGGCTTTATCATCCAGCCCAGGGATTTCAACTGTACAGCTTGTAAGGACAGTCGGTCACACCACCACAAACCACTTAATTCCAGCATTGTGCACAAGCAGCCCTCAAACGCTTCCCATGAACAATTCTTGCCTGACAAACACAGTGCACCTCAACAATGTCAGTGTTGTTTCTCCAGTCAATGTGCATATCAATACAAGGACTTCAGCACCATCGCCAACAGCCTTAAAACTTGCCACAGTTGCTGCCAGTATGGACAGAGTGCCAAAGGTAACTCCTAGCAGTGCCATCAGCAGTATAGCAAGGTAAGCATGTAGCAAGTTGGAGCAGTTTTAAGTTAGGTTTGTGCTACATGTCTCCACAGACGTGCCCAACTCTGCACTAGAGCACTAAATAGAATTGTTTCCGCCTCTCAGAGACTTCTTAGTATAGCTTCAGCCTCACAAAAACATCCAGCTGCTGGTATCTTCAGCATGGCTGTGACAGACTGCAAGAACTGATTTTTGGAGATTAACCCCCACATAATTTGCATTGATGTTAGGTGCTAGTAGTTTCGGTAAACTTATTTTGTGTTTAAAATGGCTTCGTTTTAACCTTTTTCATTTGTCCCTTCTTGTGCAGCACTCTCAGGTAGATTCTATCAAACTCTCCACGTGTTCTTTCCAGAACTTTGTGTATCCATATTGTAAGATGCAGGCTGGCACAAACCTATTTTATATATACATGTGGATATATGCATTACATATTTTTGTAAAATATAAACTAGATATCTGCCAGCCTGTCTCTTACATATGTAGATAGACATTTATTCATTCTCATTGAAAAGCAGCATTCTTATTTCAGGATACTTAAAAGTTGTTTCACAGGAATGGCAGGAGCTTGCAGTTGGCTAAGTTTTCTGAAAATTACAATATTTGGGCTTTGTTTTAAGTCTCTGCTGGATTGTGTGATGTTTAAAAAAAGTCACATTTGTTTATAAATTAGAAAAATAAAAAATGGATATTAGCAAATGTGGCTTCCTGGTTATTTCATAACGCTTCTGGAGAGGTTAAAAAGAGCTTTTTGAGATGGAAAATTGCATGTATAATTTAGTTACTATGTAGATTGAGAAAAAGGTGTTTTTAAATTGGCAGTCATGCCTTAAAGCATACTTTTATATCACCAATGCATTTAGTTCTTATTTCCCTCAAGTCAGAGGGGTATTTCAAGTCATGTCAGTAAATGTCAAGTACCACCTTGGCTGAATAAGTCGTAGGCTTCTCTACAGAGAATGATAATAAATTAGAAAAACATTTGAGATTTCTCGCATTAGTGGTAAAAAAAAAAAAATTAGTGGTAAAGCGGAATTGGGATGTGGAGGGGGGAAGTATGTTAGAACAATGCTTTGCTCACTAACAGAATATTTGATATTTGAGTCATCACGGTATATCTTGACTTTGCTCCTTCAAGAGATCTTCAGTACTCTTATCCATAATTCAGGCTGGTAATTTACAGTTAAATGCAATAGTCTTGTAGAAGGGACTGCATTGTTAGTGGAGTAAAAGCAGTTCTTAAATGCCAGTATTTAGTTTCAAATAATCTGTTTCTAGTGTATGTGTTAAGGTTTCTCCCTGATCTGCGTAACAGCTGTGTAAAAACACATAGAGCACGCAGGAAATTGTTAAAACTGTGTAAGGAAGTGCTCATGTTCTACCTGTAACTACTGAATATTTCTTGTATTGCAGAGAGAACCATGAACCAGAACGACTGGGTTTAAATGGCATAGCAGAGACAACAGTAGCCATGGAAGTGACATAACCTCAAACCAGAGTCTCAACCTGTGCTAATGGTGTAGTCATTTATATTCCAACTGAATGCAAAATACAGCACTCTGTGGATCACAGAGAACTAAAATGGACCTAAATGGACTATCATTATATCGTGTATTAAGTCGATATATAATGTAAATTTTGTAAAATTGGGAAAATCACTACCTTGTAAAATAGTTTATTTGTATCATCAATATTATTTCTGTTACTTGAATAGTAGATATTCATCATCATGCTTTTGCACTTGAATTTGCAACTGAATGGATTAAAAAATAATTCTTTAATGGGATCATGAGCATGAAATGGGATCCTGCATCACTTGTTTTAACTATTTATTTTGCCATGTTTACATTTTGTATCTTGTACAAATAAATCCAACTTTGTGTCTAAAAAAAAAAAAGTTAAAGATTCATAGCTAGGAAACAAAATTCTTGTAATTTTTTTCTAAAGAAAATGTAAAGTTTTCACTTGGTTCATTTTGTTTCACAATTTGACTAGATGGACTTTTTGGTAAATACTTTAGTGGCATTTCACTG
Source organism: Aviceda cuculoides (assembly GCA_035590195.1). Classification (NCBI taxonomy): domain Eukaryota; kingdom Metazoa; phylum Chordata; class Aves; order Accipitriformes; family Accipitridae; genus Aviceda; species Aviceda cuculoides. The sequence goes on from JAVJGG010000039.1 coordinate 14,570,819, forward strand.
TCAAATATGAAGTTCAAGGCAAAATAGTATTTTCTATTACTGTGCAGGGGAAAGGGATGGATCGATACATGCAAATTTAATGTAGTAACTCACTTTTCCATATATTTTGAATGTATATTTCTATTTATAATACCAGTTTATAAAAAATAATTACACAGGAAAAAAACTGACTAGGAAAATTATGCATCTAGCACATATAAAACTGTGCAGATATGAGAAAATTTTCAACTGATTACATTTTATCTGAAGACTGCATATTTTAACCGGCTTTAAAACTGTAACACACCACATAAAGGATATTTTACCAGGTATGTATTGCATTATATATCATTGCAATAATTAATTATTGGATGTCTAGATATCGAGCCATCCCAGGTGGTGGGGGGGAGGGAGGGTTGTGGCAAGATTGTCTTTTCAATTTTGGAGAGTTTTCCTGTGGCTACAAGGCAAGTAACGGGTTGGAAAAAGTCTGACTGTAAGCGTTGGACACCTTCGTAGTGTAGTGTTTTAGTGACTTTTTTTATACGGTTCTTGTAAATTAGATACGTGTAGTGGTGTTTCAGAATGTTTGTTTATGCACTAGTTCAGACAACTTTCCCTGTTACTTGTTCTTGATAAGTGAAAACTGCAGGGAAATAAAAATACATATCAAAACATGGACATGTTGCATATGTGTTTATTTCACAATGTGCAAGCAATATAAGTGTAAATTTTAGAGGCAGTTAGTGGTTTTTTGATGATTTTGACCAAACCATATGCACCTTTTGGAAAAAGGTTTCAGTTTATGTGATTATTTCCTGTGCTTACAGTATGCAGTAGGGGAGGGATGGTCCGGTAGGTGGGACCTGCAACCTGGGAATAATCAGGATGAGACCGTTTCTTTTCTGCCAGAGAAAATTTGGGTGAATCATTTGAATTTTCTGCTGTTTGGTTCTCTACCTGTAATTTGGTTAATGTTTTTGTATTTCTTATAAATAATAGAATCATTGAGGTTGGAAGGAACCTTGGGACATTGTCTAGTCCAGTCCACCCTCTCCTTCCCAAAGAAAGTCAAGATAGGATTTGCGTATATGTCATGCAGTCAGTGTATTTTTCCTCTTGGCTTTTATATAAAGAGCTGTTTTTAATCTAAGTTGTGCTTAAATATGTTTTGTCATACGTTCTGTAAGTTAAAAGTTCTGACAGTTAAAAACACTTGTAGAGCCTTAAATACTGGGAGCTTGTCAGAAACTCAGATGTCTAAAATGAACTATTTTTTTGCTTGACTGATGCTTTATTTCCTATTCAGTATGAGATCTGCAAGGAGAGATGATAATAGATTATATCTGCTGAGAATAGTCAAAGGAACCATGACACTTTCAGTGTCACCGCCTTGGTCAGGCGAGGCATGATGGCAGGATTGGGGGTGTCAGCAGAAGGGGGAGGCACCTGTGCAAATGTATGCTTGTTTTTCACTTTCTGCACCATGTCTTCATTTGAACTGCTGCTCCCTGACAAATTGTTCTTTACATGTATGCGATCTTTTCAGGTATGTCTGAGGTTTTCTGTAGAACCAGGTTAATTTCTGGGAATGACTATGACCTATGTAGTCTGAAGTATGAATGAATTTTTTTTGAAAGCCCAATTGTTGCAAAACTGTGTCTGAAAAGAAAAAAAGTTATTCTCCTTGATAGATAAAAATAACCTTGCTTCTCTAAGATATTGCCAAAACCCTTTTGAGGTTTAATGAAAATGTGAAGTCATTTCTTCTGTGGATTGAAAGTTGTTCACTTTAGCAAATGACAGCTACTGAGCTCTGTAACATAGACTCTTCTCACTACAAACATAGATCACTTTCATGGTAAATTGGACTGAAAATGTCTCTAAGATTGCTGTGTATCCATGACTCGGTATAGTCTAACCCTCATCTAATTACTTAAAAAACTTCTGTCTGGAGCTTCTAACTTCTAATAGATTGTGGAAAAATGTGAGGTGGAGAAAAGGATTTCATAAACTCCAAAGGCTGTAATGGTAAGTATGCCATACATTTCATTGAAAGAATTAATATCGATGTAGTTTTCTGTAAAGTAGAACTATGATAATAATCTTAAGACATTTTAGCAATTAATTGTGTGCCTCAAGTGCAAGAAAAGGAGTGTGATGAATAATACTGTAGTCCGTAGAAAACTTAGTTAGTCCGTAGAAAACTTAGTTAGTCCGTAGAAAACTTAGTTAGTCCGTAGAAAACTTACTTAAAAAAAGGTGGGGGAGTATTGTTAGAAAGTCTTCTACTTTCTCTTGATACTGATACACAGCAGGGAATACCAATAACTGAGTTATTTTTGTGTGCTGTTTTAAAAGTGTGTGTTGAGGCTATGACATTCTTCTTTTTTAATCCGCTTATTTGAACATCATGCAGTCATGCATATCTGCAATATTATTTGAATAGTGATTTCTGTTTTATTGCGTATTAGGGAATGTTCAGGTAAGATTTTTGAATGTAGTTTATCTACAGCAATTTATAGTGGACTAAAGTGTAATGTGCAGGGTTTTCCCTTAAATGTCAGATATTAGAAAATGATGATTCTTTTTCTAATAAGGTTTATCTAATCTATTTAATCTATAAATTGACTGGGGTTTTGATATGTGTTTTAATTGTAGGCATCTTGTTGCCAGTTCTGCTGTAGGGCTTTTCCTTCCCTTTCCAAACAACATCTTAAACAATATTCTATTTACAGAGCTGTCCCTCTTCCTTAATCGTCTACAGTAGACTGTATGTGAGGCTTCCCTCCCCCCCAACCAAGATGACAGTTACTGCAGCCCTTCACAGAGCCCTTCCTGAGGCTCTGACTTCAAGACTCCTTTGCCTTCCTTGATAGTCCATTTTCCTATACTACTCCACTCCTTTGTAGAGAATAACAGAAATGTTTCCTATTTCCTTGTTACAGTAATTGTGATTTTTGAAGCAGAATCTTCAGACAGCGCAGCCTTCCAGGAGGTGAGAGACTTATCCTCAAGTGGACTCGGCATCATACTTGCACCTAGTCAGCCTTCCTGTGTTTCCAGTACCATTCAGGAAGAACTGCTCTGACCTTCAGAATAGAGTGCCCTGGTAGAAGTTCACATCTTCAAACAGGAAAGCTCTGCAGGCTACAGCAAACTAAACACTTTATACAGGGCTGTCATCTCAACTGACTTCCTGGATTTGACTTCAGAGAAACGGTTTCAAATCTCACTTCCCTATTTCTTCTACTTTTAGGTTTTACAATATTCAGACTTCTTAGAAGGATGGAGAATAGCCTTCATAAATTGAAGCATGTCTTCACAGTAAACTGCTAATTGGGAAAGAAGGAAAAAGGAAAGGCATCTCTGTAAAAGGGAGAGGAAATGTTTTCTGTGTAGCTGCAGATCCAGGCAATTTAAGTTGGGTTAGCTATTAAGGTCCAAGTGTTTACATGTGAACAAAGGCACATGGTGGATAATTGTTTTTCTTCTGATCTAACCAGCTAATTATGTGGAAGATGTTAGATATGGGTGACTGCTGTCTGCGAGCCAAAGCAACCCTGGGTCAGGTTAATCTCTCAGGAAAGCCATCCAGACCAACCAGTGAGGAGGCAGTGGTGTATCAGCGTGTGGAGCCCCAGTGTGGAACCACTCATACCTGGGAAGCGCCCTGAAGCAGGCAGCTGCTTGGAAGGGGGTTTCTTGGGAAAAGAACAGGCCGTTTTAGGGTAAGGGAAGTGTTACTTGAAGCCAGGGCAGATCCACAATGAGGGCTGTTGTGCTTCCCAGCACATCCTACTGTAACTGCATTATCTGGAGTTTCTAATTCTGGAGAGCCTGTTGCTTGTCTTTGACAGATACCCTGCTACATTGCTCTAGCCTACATAGAAATAAAGCAGCTTTCTAGCTATTTGCAGAGTGCCTAAATGCATTTAACAGCAGCATTTCACTTGTAGGCCAGTGATAATGTATAAGAATAGCATATGTATGACATGGGAATGTATCTGGGTAATTTTCTTTACAAATCTTGACTTAAATGGCCAGAAGGGGAATGCAATACTGATTTCATTTCCATTTGGTAGGGAAGTCCGCTGGCTAAGAATGAGTTTGAAGCAGGCTGCAATTCTTACTCATACATTTTTTGTACTTTTAAGCACCTAGCTCACCAAGTACTGAACTTGGGTGTCTTATCCTGCTGCTAGTGAATACAGAGCCTTCTTAAAGGAGTGACTTCAGAGTGCTTTCAGATGACTTCTGTTAACTGACTGAAGGTAGTTGCATCTTCGCTGAACTGCGTAAGGGAGAACTTAGGAATACCAGCGTCCTACTTGCAGGAACCCAACAGCAGTGTCTGAAGCTAGGTGATGCGAGGTTCTCACGTGTCCCTAAACTGGTTTGATTGTGTGCCATCCTGCTGCAGTGATGGTCAGTACCCAAAATGTCATTCCCTAATGTGAGAATGTTTTTGTTTCTGAAGTGCCTTTCTGTGATACAGGAGGAAAAGGGAGTTTTAAGTTAAATTCCCTGTTTACTCAGTGGCTTGCTTGTTTCCAAGTCACCTAGTGTATCTCAAAATGCATTTTTAAATGGTGTAATCTCAAAAAAAAAAAATGAAGAGCACCCATGCAAGTTACATTTTGCTATGAATTTAACCCCATTTAATCAGTCTGTATTGTGACCCAGTAATTATAGTTCAAAGAAAAAAAATTAATGTAGTTGGAGTAGGACTAAAATCTAAAAACTAGAAGGGAATAACAGTGAAGCAACTGAACTGCTTCCTGAACATGGTCTATGTCCACTCCTCAGTGGCTTTGTCCACTCCTTCCTCTGAGTATCAGCATCATCTTCCCATTCTTGCTCTGTATGCAGTAGTGTTGAAAGGGGTGGTCCCTGTACCAACTGCAAAAATTATGTAGTGCAACCCAGCATCCCTCCCCAGTCTTGGGGTGAGTGGATGTGCAGGCATGAAGAGACACGAAGGCCCAAAATCTCCTGTGCAGAAAATGAGAGCTGTGTTGAGCCCTGACAGTGTGCCAGAATAGCCTTTCCCCTGTATGCCAGTTACACTACTTTTTTTTTTTTTCCCTACAGTTAGGATTGTTTCTGTGACTAAGAATGGGAAAATCTGTTTAGTCCAGTCTGGCTTCAATCCATTACACACTGATTTAACTCCAATACAAATGTAATTACACAGGGAGGATAATGTAGAAAGATCAATTAGAGAGCAAGGGGCAAACGAAGGAGGGAGGCAATTAATCAAGGCTATACTATAGCAGATAATGATAAGAGAAAACTTGTAACAGAACAGATATATTGGCCTAAATCCTTTTGTCTGACAGGAGTACACAACCACTTCCTCAGAGTTCTGACAGATACAATGAAAAGACTGACCACAGCACCATACCTATCCTATCGCGTTCTGGCAAGATCTTATCTGTTCAGAAATATCTGTAAAAATAAACTAGTACTGTGCCTGTCAGCTGTTGAACTCTCCTAAGGATAGCAGAAAGGAGTTAATGGGGCAGAAGGTGATCAACTGACCAAGGCTAGGCACAGTTAATAGTTACACTTTCAAAACCTCACTAGCAGTTCAGACTGTTTTTTGACGGAGATGTAAGGCCCCGCTTCAGCAAGCTGCAACGTAGCCCCATGTGCCCCAAACTTCACCCCCTGGGGACAGGCTGGTGGCAGCTCGCTGTGAATTGATGGCAGCCTGGTGCTTGCTTTCCCACCATTGATGTTGATGCTTCACTGACTCTTCCTGAATTAATGTTATTTCATTGAGCCATGCCCTGGGGATAAAGCAATGCTTAAAATAACATCATCCCCTATCTTCCTGATGATGATCCGACTAGACTAGTCATTGTGGCTTTAAATCAACAGCTGTGTAAGTGACACCAGAAGATGGCATCATCTGCCTGTAATGCTGTTTAACTATTTCTGGATCTTCATGCATAAAGATGGGGGGTTTTGACAATGGATGTGTTCTCCCTCACAATGAAATTCAGTGTGTGGTGTGGAGGCATTGTGTTTTGGAGTTGTGTATTTTTTAGTGGGTTTGGGTTCTTTAGTCGGGATTTTTATGATTGCTTTATAGCTTCCTATAGTTAAGGAAGACAGTTGTTTTTTCTTCTTCCAAGTTACAATCCTTTTATTTGGATTATTTATTGAGTAATCCAAATGAAAGGACTGTAACTTGGAAAAATATTTTGAGTAGTGAATAATCAACAAAAAAATTTTGCTGTTTTATACAAAGTGGTAGAACCAGATCTACTTCTTTTTAGCAAACCCATCTTTTTATAGGTGAGTTTACTAGATATATATGACTTTGCATAATGCGAATAATTTATATGAAGACTGAGATTTATGTGTGTACTTAACATACTTTTACATATATATACTTTAAAGTAACCATATATTGAAGTATTTTGCAAATCAGAAACATTGGCTGTTCCTAAACTCCCTGCTAGCATAGCCCAAACATTTTCTGATGGAGTATCTTTTGACTGGCAGTAATATAGTCGCAAGTCAGACCTTTCTGTGGAAGTGTGAGAAGGGCAACCCTGTGGCCCTGGATCACCAAAGAAATCATTACCTGTCTGACCAAAGCAAACGTTGCTTCTGGGATAATCATCTTGGGAGACCGAGAGTGTCAGTTATGCAGATCCTATACATTTTGCTATTAAATTTTTCCTTTACCTGGACCAATGGTCTTTTAGCCCAATCTCTCCTAAACTATAAATATGTCTCCTTGCCTTTGGTAATGTATGGATATGCAGATTAGATTGTTTCTGTACCTCAGTTCCTCCTAGCTGCCTTCTCAGCACTTTTTAGCTCATTTTATTGCCTGTTCTTCAGTCTTTGGCTTCCTTTCTTTCTTTTTCTTCCTGTTAAGCACTGTGTTCTGGCTTTGTCAACATTTTCCCTGAGGCACTCCTAACAGTGTTTTCTGGCATCTGTGGGACACCAACTATCCTTGACACTTAAAATTGCTTTTTGTCATGGGGATCCCAACCCTTTTGGTACCTCCTGGAAGAAATCCTTTACCACCTCTTTACCCATAGACATATCTCAGCACTGAAGACACAAGCATATCATCAAGTTTCATCTCAATGGCCATTGCTGAGACACCAGGATCAATGGAATCTACATTAAAGCCGCTCTTCCTGCTGATAAGTTACACCCCTGGCCAGTACTGGTGTCTGTTCATTGCACTGAATTGTTAAAGACAGCAGAAATTCAACCTTGTTGTTCTTTCTCCTGAAGCTTCTTCCCAACTCCAAAGCTCATTCCTGGAGCCCAGAAGCAATGAAAGGAAGCAACGTTCTTTTGGCTCTGTGGATAGGAAATTGGTTTTTCACTTCTGAAATGCCCAGGCGTCTATTCCCTTATTTCTGTGGGACCACCTCTCTGTCAGAATCCACATTCTGCCATTGTTCAGAACCTCTATCCCATGCCCCCTTCTTGGATTGGTGGCTCACCTGCAGAGAAGTGGAATCTCATCGTTCTCTTACGGCTGTCCCTATTCATCCCAGTCTTTGAGGAGGGGATTTGTTATTCCTTTTGGAGACCTCTGACATCTTGGGCTGTTTAGTGAACTGTCCCAGCTGAGGTTGGCTCAGCCTGAGAATTTCTTCAGGAAAAATCAGAACTCACTGTCAGACCATATCTAATCTGCCAGGGTGATCTAAACCAGTATCCAGCTGGAGAACTTGCCTGAAATGTAGGAAAATGAGATGACATCGAGGTTTGCCCTCTTACTTTTGTGGTACTGGTAGTAAGAAAATTCTCTTGCAGTGTTGTGCCTGTAGTTCAATAAACCCAAGCAAACTGTAGCTATAGTGGTGGTTCTTGTGGCGGTTTGACCCTGGCTGAATGCCAGGTGCCCACCAAAGCCGTTCTATTACTCCCTCCTCCTCAATTGGACAGGGGAGAGAAATTAAAACAAAGGGCTTGTGGGTTGAGATAAGGGCAGGAGAGATCACTCACCAATTACCATCACGGGCAAAACAGACTCAACTTTGGTATTGAGCTAATTTTTCTTATCAACAAGAGTAGGGTAGTGAGAAATAAAGCCAAATCTCAGAACACCTTCCCTCCACCCCTCCCTTCTTCCTGGGCACAACGTCACTCCCAGATTCTCTACCTACCCACCCCAGCCCAGCCCCCCCACTCAGCAGCAAAGAGGGACAGGGAATGGGGTTTGTGGTCAGCTCATCACACATTATTTCTGCTGCTTCATCCTCCTCAGGAGGAGGACTCATCACACTCTTCCCCTGCTCCAGCGTGGGGTCCCACCCACAGGAGACAGTCCTCCACAAACTTCCCCAGCGTAGTCCTTTCCACAGGCTGCAGTTCTTCACAAACTGCTCCAGTATGGGTCCTTTCCACAGTGTGCAGTCCTTCAGGAGCACATTGCCCCAGTGTGGGTCCCCCAGGGGGTCACAAGTCCTGCTAGGAAACCTGCTCTGTGGGCTCCTCTCTCCACAGATCTGCAGGTCCTGCCAGGAGCCTGCTCCAGCGTGGGCTTCCCATGGGGTCGCAGCCTCCTTCGGGCACCCACCTGCTCCGGTGTGGGGTCCTTCCTGGGCTGCAGGTGGAGATCTGCTGCACCGTGGACCTCCCTGGGCTGCAGGGGGACAGCCTGCCTCACCATGGTCCTCCCCACGGGCTGCAGGCGAATCTGCTCCAGTGCCTGGAGCATCTTCTCCCCCTCCTTCTTCACTGTCCTTGGTGTCTGCAGGGTTGTTTCTCTTACATGTTCTCACTCCTCTCTCCAGCTGCTGTATCTGTCTGTCTGGCAACTTTTTTTCCTTCTTAAAAATGCTATCACAGAGGTGTTACCACTCTTGCTGATGGGCTTGGCCTTGGCCAGCGGCGGGTCCATCTTATAGCCGGTTGGCATTGGCTCTGTCAAACACAGGGGAAGCTTCCAGCAGCTTCTTACAGAAGCCACCCCTGTAACCCCCCCGCTACCAAAACCTCACCACGCAAAGCCAATACAAAATATTAATTATTATTCTTAAAAGTTATATTATTATTAAATAATATTCCATATTATCGGTGTCACTCAGCCAACTGTGGCAAAGTCTTCATGGATTTTGGCCACAAGAGAGTGATCTCAAGATCACAGAATAAATCAAATGAACACTATCTCCTGGGTCAGTCAGCTGGATCAGCACAAGGATTTCTCCTGCTGTTTCATAAAGAATCCAGCACCTGGCGACGTGTCCCATCAAGGGAAAGATGACTACAAGCTAATATTACCTTGAAGCAGATTTTCTCTTGACTGAAAGCAAGACAGACTACCAGCCACTATTTGCAGATGCCAAACCTCATCCCAGAATGATGGACTTAATCATTAATGACAATTTTTTTTTTAAGTAGTTACTAAACTACAAATCACAAAACCGTATCTTTGAAAATATGCAAAGGGCTCCAGGATGATGGAAACCATTTAAAAACTTTTTCCTTAGATCTAGGTAACAAAAAAGGCAAATCCCATTTAAGAACCCACACTGTTTCCTACTTAGTACTTTAAGCAATTACTAGTCGTGGCAGGTTGACCCTGGCTGGACTATTATAATAAAAGGATATTTTTCAATGAAAAAAAAGAACAGACTTTTCATGGCATAGCATTAATACTACAAATGCAAAAACAAAATTAAGAAATCGAGGTGCCTGAGGTAACAGCAGTTATTCTAACTTGAGCTCTTTAGTGCCAAGAAAAGCACTGAAGTTGTCCACAAAGGCACCATTCTCCTAGACAATTATCATCAGGACAAAGCAGTAGCTCCAGAGTATCAAATCTTATGGTTTAGAAAAAAAGCACTCAAGATCACGACTCATACTTTTTTTAAAAAAAAAAAAAAAAGCTTGAATACTATAATGGAAAATCCTAAAATAACATGCTGCTTTAACTCTCAACTGTCACTGCAAATTTGGCAAAAAGGAAAAAAAAAAAAAAAAGAGAAACACTGGGACTGATTGCCCCAAAGGAAAGAGCTGGTTGATGAGTCTACAGCACTAGAAACATAGCATATTTATGGAATCCATCTGACAAATAAGACACCGCATCACCTAATCATGATCATAAAAAATTACCTTGTTTCCACAAAAGTAAATCCTTTAAGTACTTATTCAGATACAGTTATATTCTGTCATAGAGGTTCTTCCTTTCCTATAATATTTTGGGAGCATAGTTTAGCTGCATGCTACCAGAGTATTGTTGTGTTCCAGCAGACAGGACTGAAAACTTTCAGGAAAGCTTCTGTGAACTGCTACTATTCCCATCTTCATTACAGCAAATATATCAGACTTCCAATCAAAATTGGACAAGGACAATAAAGTGTTAATAACCTGTCATGTAGACTAGGTAGTGCCTGTAAGCTTGACAGAAGGACTTCTGTTAAGTACTGAATTAACCCTGCTAAAGGTTACCCACATACGCAATGTCAGAGGTTTTTACTGATGTCTAGAACACATTCAGCAGTCAACAGTAAAAGCCTTTGGTAGACTGACCACTATAGAAAAGTTCAGCATCATGATTAATCATTTATGAAACCATACATGTTCTATTCTCCGTCTTCAGGCTCTTTATTTCAACAATCAGCTTTGTCTACAGTTTCCATGAAGGGCTCTATATTCACAGCTTTCCAGAACCAAATGAAACTGTTAGGCAAATGGCACAGTTATTCTAAGTTGGGGTGGGGGATTTAATTCCCACATTAGCATTTTGGGCTTTTTAGAAAACACGTCAGTTACTCACAAAGTGTCTCTCCACATCATCTCTGATAAGCAGAAATAGCTCCTCTCTTCTTCATGCACCTGTAGTCAAACAGAAAAGAATTGAAGCAGAGTCACAGACAGACATTCCAAAATAGCATCTGCCTCTCAGATCCCATGGATTTTCATAAAACAAACCAAGATTCATTCTAAACATTCACACACAATATGACCTTTTTCCCCACTTCACTGACTTTCTCCAGTAAAATTATAGATATGACGGAGCACAAAAGAAAGAGAACTGCTTCTTGTTTGCATGTATTACCCTGCTCTTTGCTGTGGAAACAAGGATGAATTATGAAAACTAATCAAGTGAACAGAGAGAGCACATGCCCTAGATTTTTCAAATAATCTCTTGGTTTAACCCAGTTGTTCCTGAGCCTGCCTATCCCATGAACAATTTACTAAAACGGAAGCTGTGACTCATTAAAGCCGCCTTTTATTTTAAGAGGGGGAGAAACAGCTCAAATTATTTATGTGCAAGACGTAATCACATTAATTTGTACAGAAGAGGCCAAAATCTTAATGAGTTCCATTTTTAAGATTGAGTATAGTTGATAAAAACTCCTTGTTCAATTTTTTTTATGTCTCAATATATCTTACAGCCATTAACCAAAACGAAAGACTACAGACTATATTCAAGCTTGTGAACTCGTACTTCCACTTGAAGGGACAGTGAAAAAGTTGGAACATTTCAATTTGCTGACATCATTTAGCAGCAAGCATTGCAAAATATAAACTATGCAATATCCCTGAAAAAAGCCACACTTCTGATTTTTGGTCTTGTATATATTTTACATTGATAAACGTAAGTGAATGATAAAAAATTAGTAGCTGTATGAATTAGAGCTTTCTTTAAAGCAATCTACTATTAATTCATAGCCCAAAGCAGTAATTCCTATTTCTTAATTAATACTTTTAACATACAAAAATAAATTAGTATTTTTAGATATGGTCACAAAACAGTAAATCTGTGTAACAGATTTGAAGTAACAGGTCAGTTTATACATAACAGAAAACAGGAACTTCTGCAAATCATCCTATCCCCTCCAACCGCTCCATACCATTACAAATAAAATTCAGACTTCAGAAAGTAGGTCACAAGAATGCTAATTTAGAAGCCTGCCTAAAATTTTATTGTGTTAAAACAGATTTAGACATTTAGTGGAAGGAAACTGCACACAATATTTGTAAGCATGAATTATAAATTCAGTGTGTGCTTTGCAATACTTTAAATGTGCCATAACGGAGAGACAGCATCAAACAGAATCGCTTAACAGCATCTAACTTGCCTACTCCCTCCCTCTGATGCTAAAGCAGCTGGTAGAATAAGGTAGTTCTTAAATCCTAGTGTTGCTGCACCTTGGGACATGCTCTTATTTCAAATAAACTTCAGGTTTTCCTCTGTTAAAGAAATCTGCTGAGTAAATAGGGTATGTTTTATCATCAAATTTTATGATGTACATCATAAAATTAACATGTTCAAAAAGTACCACGTAAATCCGAACTGCTTTCCTACCATCATACTTGGAAATAGTTATTTGCGAAGTCCTACATGATGTGCAGTGTGGTTAGCGTAGTTAGGATGGATACTGTAGTCTCACTCCTTGTTTTACCATCCTGTGGGCATTGCCCAGGCTTCTCTGATGAGGGAAATACACTACACACCAGCATCAAGGGATCAAAAGACAGGTGGCCCTCAACTTCGCAAAACGCTAAGGTTGGGATTAAATTAATTCTAAGAAATAAATGAAGTTAGCCTCCTCTTGAGCAAGCATACACTACAGATGAGTTTGTGTATATAGTTAAGGATCTTCTTTCCATACACCTGCTCAGTGAGGTCAAAACCATGTTACTTTGATGTGGTCTTTAATAGGGTTGTTCATCTGTACGTATCAACTACACTGCTCACTCCAGCTTGCTTAAACATTGGGAAGAAAACCTCATCTTTCAATTATTAATTAAAAAAAATTGTTTTTTTTAAATCCTTCCATTTTACATAATTTCCCTAAACAGGTCACTCCAAGTCAACTTAGCTGCAAATTTGTAAAAGTTTTTGGAGAAATAAGTATTAGTAGCACACAGTAAATTTGTGCTGTACCCAACAAAACTAGACCTGAATTCCTGAAAAGATCCGTTTCAGCTTCTTTCAGAGGCAGTTTAACACATTAGAATGGCCAAACTATTTACATAAAGTCAGTACTACTTCTAATAACTTTAACCCTGTTGCCTAGTTTTAAATGAAAAGCTATTAGAGTGACTTCAAAAATGAAATCCCTTCCACCTGTATATGTCTTCCCCTCATTTGAAGGTTTCTCTGGGGTGAGGTTTTAGCAGAACAACTTATGTTATCTGCTCACATTACACTGCTTGTGAAAGCAAGCTGAGCCAATCATACTGCCAGGTGAAAGCTGAATTTTTTCTTTTTTTTTTTAAATTTGGGGCATTTTTTTTTTAATCACTGCTGATGGGACAAAAGAAACTACCTCTTTGGAGCTGCGTGGCTGGCTTGCAGTAGAAAAATCATGAGAAATGCTACATGTTTGGGTTTTTTTCCCGGTACATAAAAGAAAACTAAAGATTATAAGAATGAATAGTGCAGGACGGGCAAGCTGATGTACACAAGTTCTAAAACTGGCAACTGATGGATTTTCTTCCAACAAATTACAAAATTCAGCAAGTGCATGAGGAATATTTACCAAGTCTCATTACCACAGAAATTCAGATAATTCAAATACCATGTTAAAAATAAAATTTTTAATAGAAAAGTGTTAGCTAATTTGCAACTTCAACAATAGAGCTGCTATCAACTTTTCCATCCTCACTGTTGATTCTACATGCCCAACACACAAATACGAGAAATTCACACTTCCACTTACAACTTTACAGCTACTCACTATGTCCCCAGAAGGGGCAAATCTGCTCAACAGCACTAATTTGCCCCCCTGCCAGGAGCCGCGTGCTAAATTTCTCACTGCTGTGCTAGCTCCTCAGATCTCTTTGGTTTGTGCTGTTTGCTCTTGTTGCTGCTGTTATAGTTTGCCGTCCTTCTTTCAGATATGCAAAAGCAAGTACATACATGTACTTATGAATAACGATTCATTTCCTATATGACCCATTATATTGGTTTTAACAACCTTCAGCATTAATTGAGGAAGACAATTTAAAAGGGGTGTCAAGACCCATGTAAAATTCATCAGCATTTCTAATTCCAACTCCATAAAATAAAAACATCACATGTTGGTCATATGCCAGTGCACACAACTCACATAGCAGACAGCCTGTGAAACTAACTTATTTTTATGCCTATATTTCATCTTCTATCAGAATGCTCTAGATTTTTCAGAGTTGTTAGACAATGCACATGGCTTACATAGGTTACTTGTATCAGTTACAGTCAGCTCTTCAGAAATGACACAAGACATGTCAGAGAGTATACAATAAAGCGTGCAGGGCACTCCAGGATGCCATTAAATGAACAAGCGCACGCATCCTCAGTGGCAAACGTACAAGCATAGAGTGAAGATGAAAAACACACTTGTCAGGTCAGAGGACAGACATCACCAAACATCATTTCTACAGAAGGCAAGTTCTTTTCAAATGATGCTCAGAAATCACAAAGCTGGAAGACACTGTGATTTAGCCTGACCTACAACACTAACACAGTCCTTTCTCTAGCACAGTAGCCAATGAAAATTAACACCATAACAAAACAGAACTGCTGAAGAACGGACTGTTGACTAAATCCACAGGGAGCAAGAGGCTGAATTCTAGCCTGGGAACATTAATGAGGGACGCAGCTCCATATTACACTTAGTTTGACCTAACTTCCACTTGCCTACCTTGTGGTGAACCTAACAAACCAACCAGCTGTACAATTCAACAGAAAAGGGCTGTCGGAGGGCAAGCAGCGCCCAGCACAGCCAGCGCTGCCTCCCATCAGACAGGCAAAGCGATCCCACTCACCTGGTGGCAGCCGCACAATCCCAGCATCCACTGAGCAACTGTGCAAAGAGCAGAAGAAAGCAGCGTTGTCCCTTTTAGCAGCAGCCAGTTAAACCTGACATTGAACTATACTCTTAAAAGAACTGCCTCAATCTCTAAATAAGAAGTAATAAGAGAATGTGTCTCTAAATGCAGATAAGTAGATGCCTAAAAAGGCATTTTTGTCTTAAAAGCAGGATGTAGAACAGCCTGATGTAGGCAGTTTTCAGCTTGAAATTTGTACACATTTCTGGACATGAGCACAGCCTCCCAGTTTTTGTAACAGGTATCAGAGTTGCATTACCTGAGAGCAGCATTAACATATATCAAATATCACCCAATACTCAACGAGTAGAATCATTACTATTTTCCACCTTCAAACTAGAATTATATAAATATTTAAACCTTTTGAATAAAAATCAAGTCCATGCACAAAAGAAATCCCTGTCTTCGACTACAGAAGATCCAACTGAAGCTATCAACTTGATTCAGTCAACCAAGGTACTGCATTTTGAAAAAACTCATAAAGGAAGCCAATAAACTGTTGAATTACAACCCTAGGTAGCAGAACAGATCTTATCGTAACAGAAATTTAGCAATTGTATCAAGTGATGAAGTTTTACCCACCAAAAGCAATGCCACCATGCTCATTAACAGCAACTACATAATGTCCTTTGTTAATGTACTTTTAAAATATGTTCAATAAAAATTTTATTCAACCTATTTTAGGAACACAAAATAAATGAAGCTTCAGCATGTTCACAGAAGCTTAGAAGTCTTTAGTAATATTTTATGTATAAAAACAAGCTTCTCGGTATAGTATTTCACCCATATAGCAAGTCAAAACAGTTCTCTGAAGAAGATCAAACCATTAATACACCGGTTATAAATCACATCCAAGTAAAACACCTGCAGTTTAAAATGGCACCATAGGCAGCGGGAAAATGCTATGCCATATCAGATGCCCCTATACTATGCTCTTAAAATCAGGAGCTTCGGCAATTACAGCATAGCATAATCCAACCCCAGGGAAAGAATGGACTTTTCTCCCATTAGGCTGAGCCCTGACAAGATCAGCTCCCCAAACAGCAATCCCAGCCTGGGAACAAAGGAGAGGAGGACAAGGAGGATGCTGCAGATAACACACTGCAGTGACAGTGAGTTTAAGGTGCCAGCACAGGGAGAGGACAAGGAGGCAGCAGGGACCAGTGTCCCAAAACACAGGAAAGTGCAAGTGAGACAAGCCAGCTCCCTGTCAGAGCCATGCAGACCTGTCAGGTTAGTAACTCCCCTGAGTTCACATCAGCTTTGTTGCTTGGACAGCAGCACTGCTCTGTCTTCTGCCCTTAGCCCAAACATCTGCATCACCTCTTCATCCACAGCTGCAGCTCCAAGCATCATTCAGAGCTGTGCACGGCACCCAGATGGTCTGGCAGTGGCAGCTGTCTAAAACGCTGTTGTTGTCCCACTGCTATCCCTACACCCACAATCCAGAGCAGGTCCCTACCCATGACGATGCCCATACTCCTGTTTGTCCGTGCCCAGACTATAAAGCAAGCATCTTCCATACCACTCCTCTGTTAAAGGCAACATGGGCTTCTGCCTCCGTGGTTATGACTGGAGGAAGGTTTTTAATCATTATCTCTCAAGAGTCCTGAAAGTAAGGAGTTATGATTCTTAGCCTACATGGATTGCTTCTATTTGTCAGGAGCTCCATTCTGGAGAGCGTATGCCACAGATTTAGAGGCATCAACTGCTCTGGAAGGGTTAGCGAAAAGACCAGTTCACACCAGACTGAAAACAAGCGGTAACAACATAAGGTGAAATCCTGTGAAGCTTTCTAGTAAAACAACATACACTTCAGTAGACTGAAACCTTCCAGTCTTTGAAAGTGACTTTTGGATAGCCAGCATACATTATCTGACAATAAAAGCCAAAAGGCTCAGAGCATTGAAGCCCACTTTCCCATTTTCTGCTGTAAAACCTTTTGGTACCCCTCTCCTATATCACACACCAGCGTATCAGAGCCACCTGCTTCACTGAGAAATTAAATCCATGGTATTTCCTTAAGCTACCATTCAAATATCCATGTGACAAGCCACCTTGGAATCACTTTCCATTAAACTCTGAGCCTTCCCACCTGCTGTTACTTTCATCAGCCATGTCCTTTACCTGCAGGCTTCATCTAAACCACATCCTTGGAAAAGAAAAAGATCTACATATGCAAATAAAGGCCTGGGAAAAATGCTTCTGGATCAAAAGTTAGTCAGCATGACTTCAAACACCAATCACCATCAGCAAGCTTACTAATTTTGGAGTGCTGTTAATGGGTGAAGGTGGAAGCTAAGGGAACACCAGGCTGGAGAACAACTTAAAGGCATTAGTTTTCCCTCGTTTTCTAACAGCTATTTTGATTATACCTTAAAAAGACACAACCACTGAACTGACAATTCAGGGAACACTAGATCATAAGGCTATCCAGAGCACAACATAGCACACACCATTCACTGGCTTATCATAAGCCAAACAAATGACATGAGAGTTGATTAAGATGTGTTTCACATGTTGATAATTTAGCTTATTACTTAGTAGCATGTGGACATTTTCTAACACTACAGTATTAATAGCCAAGATGAGATTTGGATTTCTAATGCTACTTGTCCTAGAAATGGACATTAAGAACGTCCCAAATATGAGGACCTTGAACACCAGTACAACAGTCCAGCTCTTTTGGTTCCAATAACTACCTCAGAAGAAGAGTCAGAGAAGTCACACAACTTTTAGATAACTGATTGGCAGGGAACAAAAAAACCAAGACCATTCTAGATGTCCCAACTTGGACCAAGAATCATTCCCATCCTTAAAATTCCTTTTAAGTACACTGTATATGCATGATTATTCTCTGACATTACATACATTTGTTCTCAACTCCACGAGAAATCACGAGGTTTTGTCAGAGCAAACCTGTGAACAGCAAAGTTCCCTGACTTACCTTTCAAACAGTGAAGCTTACTAAATAGGACAGTTCAAAATGCATGAATGTTTTACCTCTGAGCAGCACAGCTTAAATAGTTAGCTCAGTCTATCCATGATGAGAAAAAGTAAACTGAAGCTTTAGCTGCATTCTGGTAAGATTTCAAAACTATTTAATAATCTACAAATACATACATTTATCTTTTTCACCTAAGCTGAACAAGTTTCTTAAGAAGCTGAAAGCATTCAGTCTTAACAGTATCTCCTTGTGTTACATACACTACTTTGTACAAAGAACTAAACAGCTTCCTGTGTCTTTATCAATTGTTCTAATAAGTGACCTATGGCTACATAATTTGATCCACAGCAATTTAACAATTACAGTATTTTCTTCAAAGGAGAGTTCTGACATTTTCAAAACATTAACAGTGCCTAACTTTTCAAGTATATCAACCAGATTTTGAAAGCCATGGGTAAAACACTGCTCCCATGGAAGAATTAAACATGACATGGTCAGAGACTTCTAAAAGAGAAAATGAAGTATTTTTAATTTGAACATTTGCATGTTAAGCATTTAAACTTCTGTGAAGAGTTTAGATACAAGCGTTTTCAAGAGCTTCTCATTTCTGATTGACTATATCCAAATCATGATATTTAACAATACAAAAGTCTTCTAATTTCTGTCCCTGTGAAGGCTGACAAATAGCATCAATAGTGTCTGCTGAAAATTTACACTTTACAAGCGTGCTACTCACCCGAACAGTCTCTCATAAGTCATCTATTTTGTACTGGGAAAATTCATCAGAATAATTTTAAGTTCATCAATTTAAGGATGCCTCCTGCAACATCCGGAAAAGGCTATATAAAGAATACAGAGCATGTACATACATAAATATTTATGTATCCTTCAAACTAGAAAGTTTCAAGCTACCAAGACACAAAAATATCTGAGTACTTTAATCAACACTCAGCATCTTTAAAGGTGCCTGCTTTCTTGGACGCATAAACCATTTAATCAACATCTATCAAATGCCAAGTTTCATACAAGGAAAACACCACACACAAGCCAGATATGAAAGGTCAGACTGAAGACCTATTTAGCCAAGCTACCTGTCTAACAGCAGCCAATTCAGGAGTGATGCCAGTAACACGACACTGCACTCCAACAGCTTCTCTCAGCCAGCATTTTAGCGACTTCCCACAAACTGCACCCAGAACGTAGTCTTTACAACACTGCAATTTTTTCTTCCACTAATTTGACTAATCACATTTCAAAACTAATTTGTGCTCAAGATATCCCCTGACAATGGAGTCTCAATATAATTATACACCAGATAACAATGGAGTCTCACGATATAATTACACATTACAGGAAAGCATTCTTCAGCTACCACCTCAATAATTTCATAACGCACCACCCATAGTAGCCTCCCCACCTCCAGTGTCATACTGGCTGCAGAGACTTCCCCAGAATTGTTTCCCCGAAGAGTGCTCCCCTACCGAGCCACCCCTCTGACTTACTATACTGCCTCTTAACTGCATGAAAAGCTGGGAGCACATCCACATTGAACTACACAATGTGTTGCCTGGTTATGTTAACTGAACAGGAACAGTTTCACTGGGGTTTAGCCATTAAAAGAAAATAATTATTTGCATACAGAAACCATCTCAACTTTCTTACTGTTCATGGCAGGATCCCAGGGCTATGTTTCGCCATTCCCAAGTAGTCCAGGTTAATTTTGACATCTAGAACAAGGTTCAGGAAAAGAAAAAATATTGTCACACACGTTTGCACACTATTATTCACTGTAGATGTTATTTTAAAGAACTGCAGGGTACACCGTCTCCAACAGAGTTAACTATTGGCTTCTGCAGCCCTTTGAGCTCTATCTCCACTGTGAGTGGAAAATTGGATAGCCCCACTTCTTGCCTGAAGGGAAAGTTCACATCACTCACTACAAATCTGTGGCGTCCTATTCTTTTCCATGTGTATAGAGTATTTCATACACAATTCTGCAAGACCACAGCTTCAAATAAAAATCAATTTCAACAATAGTGTGGAATAAAAAAAGACAGAGCTAATTTTTGTTTTCAAACTAGTCAGTCTCTCTGTATATCTCAGAAGTAGGGCCACCATTTTATGTAGATCACTAAATGCATACAAGTCACAGAGGTACGGAAGTCCTAACAGAAGTCATACCTTGCATCATGACACTAAGCCAAGTGTGCTTTTCATAAACTCACCCCACAATTGCTATCACAGTAGGAAGCTATCTGGCTGGGCCTGCAAAAAGAGCACCAGTCACAACGGAGTTGACATAGCACAAAGTTACAGCAAAAGGTTTCACAGCCATTTGGAAGTCATCTTACTGGCCAGAATTAACAACTGGAGAGCAGAAGCTGGGAGGAGACACTGCTTCTCTTTTTAATGCTGAAAAGATATCATGTCCAATTGAAAAGGAAAAAAGCAGCCATTTACCCCAAAATGCAAAGAGGAATTAGCAGTATTGTCATTTGCAATGGCAGTCATTTTTTTTTATTCATTCTAACATAAAGCAGAGTGAGGAAACACCAGCAACAGTGCTGCTGGCTTTCGCTGCTTCTGCATTTCCTCTCAGAAAAGAAAAAAATTGAAACATTACACTTGGCAACTCATATTCTCACATTCAGTTAGCACCAATAAGCGAGGGTCACTTCTACAATTCAATGAACGAACAACATTTTTTCAATTACAAGCCCTTGCTGACCTGAAGTTATTCATCCAGTTAAAACAATGAAACAATACTAACAAAAATCATATAGGAAACCACAAGTTAACCAATGGTAACAAATAAGAAATGAAACACTATAGGACATTCAAACTTCTTCACCAAAACAGTTATCCAAAGATTAGAGAGGTTATTGCAGACTTATTTCATGAAGCTTTCTTCCGATACTCCTCCTCAAAATGTGTCAAATTATTTTGCTTTTTACACATGCATATCTATGTATGCCAGCCATCAGCAAGACATACATTCTAGAATTAAAAGAATATTAATATGTCAGGGATGACACAGACAAATCATCAGGAAGCCTCTTAGGTCATTTTGTCAAAGCAAGCCAGAAAGACAAGAGGTTAGAAAGTAGTTCCTGGTGGCAAGAAGCTGTCTAAAACTGTGTGTAAGATCCAGGCTTCTCGCCATCCCTTTATCCGAGCATTTTGCATAACCTGCATCTCTGCAAAGACGTGTCAGGCTACTCCAGCGACACACACAAGCATTACAGTGGATGGCCTTATGAAAGGCTCTCAGTAATGAAAATCTCAAACAATGTCAGACTTGTTAGACACATCTGGGATGGCACTGAAACAATAAAGTCAATACAAAGATAGTGTTTTTCCTCCAACCCACTCATTTTTTCCTCCTCCCACTTCTTTTTCCACCATTATTTATTCTTGACTCCATGTTCAGGACTGTAAAGTGTTGCCATGCAACCTCTTCTCTTGCACATTCATTCGCATTTTCCAGCCCAACTCTCTCCTACCATTAATTTTACTAATGAATAAACAATCTGAACTAGTAATGGGAGCTGGTCCACACCACGTCCCACGGCGCCCGCCAGCCTGGCAGCACTGTCAGAACAGGGCTAGCACTACAGCCATCCCCTGCATCCCCATAAACTATGTCTAAATTTAACCACTTCTTTGACTCCACACCAGCAGATCACTACAGCCTAAGCAGAAAATACACTGATTACCTACAAGGACAATAAATTCTGGGATTCTCTCACTTCACTTTTAATCACAGGGTTATTTGCAGGGGAGAAGCCACGTTTCTGCCTGTGGAGCAGCCTTTCAGCTTGTGAACCTCTGCCCTGGGTTTGGATCTCCTCCTCTAGATACAGCTGTGCCATGGAAGACCTCAGCACCCTCAGCTGCTTGTCCTTGCTCTCTGCCAGAAGGCTATCAGCTGAGCTGCTCTTAAGTACTTCCTAACCTATTTACTCAGGACCAACCGATACAAACAGTGATTTTTCAGGCTCTCTAGACCACCCCAGCTTCAGCTGGCATTCTGCAGAAGAGCTCACATAATATTCTCAGCTGTCAGAGGTAAGGTTTACAGCCCCCTTGCTGACTTACTCCTTCTACAAACCAGGAATGGTGGCAAACAGCAAAACCAGACAAGAAACCCCTGCAGGCATCCCAAAAGAAACTAGTGCTCTTGGCACACTCACCATCACCCAAGGAATGAATTTTAAGAGGAGGGTAAGCCTTGCTTACATTTGCTCAGTCCTTTCCAGGGAAGTTATTTCCCCTAGCTCTCAGAGAAGATATAACTCTCAGAGCTCCACGAGTCGGGACAGCCACATGAGCACCTATAGCAACACTGCAGGCAAGCCTTTGCCCTTGAAGACAGGCAAGAGATGCTGGTAAAATCTATCAAGTTGCCTTACAGCTACAAGTTTTGAAAGAGAAAAATGCTACCACCATAGGCTAAAGTTAGACTACATGCTTACTAAGATGTTGCCTACAATGTTAACCATTTTGTTATTCTGCTGTACTCTCCCCACCCACCACCACACACAGCCCAACAAAAATAACAGGTGAAAGAAAGACTACAGTAGCATAACAAGTTTTGGGAACAGAAACTGCCTTTTTGGTCTGTGCTTGTGAAGCACTATCACACCAAGGTCTTGGTCCATCACTGTGGCTCTTAAATAGTACCATCAATTTCACAGGGAAAAAAATTAAAAGGATAGACTAGATAGGATACTATTAAGATAAGTTAGGTGTACTCATTAAAAGTTGTACAGTATACTTTCTTATTAGTCATTAAAATTTTCTTAAAAAAAAGAGGTGTGAAATCCTAAAATTTAATATCATCCAAAAATAGCAAACTTTCTAGAAGTCCATGCCATCAGGTATATAGATCAGCAAGACTGTTTTATAAATAAAGAAAAAAAAATACAAGTAAGGAATTGTGGTAGGAAAAAAAAAAACCAACATCTCAGTCTCTATCTTCTTTCTAAAGAGAGATGCTAGGGGAGTTGTATCATGGTCCATTTAGAGCCTCACTGCAAACTCCTCCATGTATTCAACCTTACATTAAGATAAGCTACTAAACCATTCCCGAAAGAGATTAGTTTACTTGCAAAGATATGGGCCAGGCTCTCTCATAGCAAGCGATACGATCAACATCACTAAGTTGATGTTGACTAAGTTGTCATTAACTAGTTGAGTTAATGACACTTCCACCAACTCCAAGGTAGTCAATAACATGATCATCTCATTACTGCTCTCCTTTAAATAACAAAACTCCCTGTTTGGACATTAAGGACAAAATTTTCAGACTAAGGGGAAAGATATGGTACCAAGTCTCGCCTGGATTACAGAACTCCCCACACTAACCCTTCTACCATTAATGAAGCCAGTGTTTTATATTGCCCAAGTCTAATGAAGAACAGAAACAGTGAATGCTTATGCATTTACCATTACTCCTCTGTGACAAATGTGAGCAGCCACAAGAGACTGGTCTAATTTGCATAGCCACTAAAAGAGCAATGCAAGGCAACTCAAGCGATCTAGTAAATTCAGATTCAATATTGCTGAACTATCTAGAGTTATCCTTTGATTCTTTTGTAGCTCCAGTGTTTAATTCATGATTTCCAGTTTAAAGGTGTAAGCTTGCAAAATCTTTAGTTTATACAAAATATATCTCATATGGCATATACCCTGATGGAAATACTTCAATACCACTGTATAGAAATAAGCTTGGAACAACAAACACAAGAGCCCAGCTTAAATTTGTAGATGCAACATCACTACTAAATTACAAATTCAACATTAAAGAGAACAAAACTGGTTACATTCTGTTCCTGTTAAAACCTTCCAACATAAATAGGCAATAAAATAGAGTTGTTAGTAAGTGACAGCAATACAACCACATATGTATTTTGTAACTTCTAGTCACTACTAAAGTTACTCACTAGCAGTAAGCAGAAAGATGATCAGGGAGGGGAGGCGGGGGAGGAGGGATAACTATTAATACAAGCCTTCTACAACTCTGGCCCACATGGCGGATAATCAGCTTCTAAAAAAAAATATATATATATATATATACACAGAATACATGCCAACATCTGTAAGATTCTAGTGTCACTCACAGCTTTCTTTAAATAACGGATGTGCTACTCACTTCCTCTGTTCTATTCAAAATCTGTGGGCAGCCATAAACTTGCCCAGAACCATGCCTGTTTCGTAACACCAAAGCTACTTGAGAGTCAGGCACTGAGAAACCAAAAGTTGACAAGGCAGAAAAGCAACCCATTTCTCCCTCTTGGCTTCCTTCAGGAGCCAGATAACATCTGCGAGCAAGACACAGGCCAGTGCTTTGATTCCTCCAGAGCCGAGACAAAAGCTTTCCCCCTACCTTACTGCAGTGCAGAATTCAAGCTTTCATGTAAAGATTTACTGAAAGCATGAATTTATGTGGATCATTCAGCTCCTACACAGGTGGAAAGCTACCTGGAGAACAGCAGTCCCAGGAACATCTCTTTAAAGGCATCTGGAAACACGTCTAGTTTAAAGTGGCAGCATTGTCCAGGTCCTGCAGCATTGAGTTTGATGCTCCATCCCCAGCATCTGCTGGGAGAAGCAGTCCTGCTTTCCCTCCATTCACCTCCAGCCACATCATTCCTGTCTCTACCTGTGAGAGCAATAGCAAGGTGTAGCCACAGGGTGAGTTAGGAAACTGATAAAAACATTACTGAGTGGGTTAGTTTCCCATGAGATAAGCAGCATGAAAGAAATCACCCTGCAATCACACAAGCATTAGCTCTGCCAAGGGAGCTGCAGCAGGAGATCGGGGCACAAGGCAGGACCACCCAGAGATGCATCAGATGAGGTACCTGCAGCACCAAACTGCCTCCAAAGCCTCTAGCATCAGATTTTGCCCTCCACGTGTGAATCTTCTGGTTAATTTTCAACCCATAGCAGATTTATGAAGAAGTTTTAAATTTAAAATAAATGTTCCACATTTATTTCTTACAGAGTTATTTAAATATGTAGAAAACATACTACAACAATGTATAACAGACACAGACCTTCAACTTCAGAGAGCTGGGGTTTGTGCCAATACAGTAAAATCCTGCTGGATATTTCAGATCATCACCTTAACATACATACTGCTGGGTATTTCACATTAGCATTATCAGATAAGGTCAGTTATTCAAAAGAATCAAAGTTCCCACGACGCTAAATGAAACGCACATGGAACACATTCAACTTGAAACTAGAACAGACCACTCACATGGAGATCCCAAAAAACAATCACGAAAAAGAAACTGGGTTGAAATTCACATGTTTATCCTTGCTTTCTTCAACCTACATGATTCTCTAATATTTAATCATATTACATATATTAATATTTAATCATATTTTTTTCATGACATGGAACCTTACCTTCCTCATAACAACAGTTTGCACTTGATCAGATGGAGGTGTAATCAAGCTCACTTACAATGCACCACAGTTTTCATTTGTCACGTTGCTAGATCCTGGTCTGCAATTTCTGAATTATACAGACTTATAAAATTGGCCCTCTCAGCTTAGTTTTCTCATCAAGAATAAAGGAACAAGGTTCTTCCTTTGCTTCCCTGCAAACATGAAAATTTACATTCATAACGGGACTAACACATTGAGATGCTGAGGACTGCAATAGCTGTTAAAACATTTACTTTTAAGTGCTCAGAGCTAGGACAGGAACTCAAATCATGCCATCCCTGGTTTTAACCATGAGACCTGCGCAACACATTCCCACATGCTTGTACCAACTGTTTTTCTACTAGCAAGCTGGAGCAGCTTAGACAGGACCTCTATCCTAAAGCAGCTTATACCTCCCACCTTCAAGCAAATTAAGAGACTTCCGAGAGGCAGGGCAAACAAGTATGTACACTAGTAGGCAGAAGAACCCAAAGAAAGGTGTCTGACATCATGGGGAAATAGTCCTGCTGCTTTGACTACTGACAGCCAGTTCCGCTTCTGGTCCCATCCACACCTGCGCAAAAAAACATCAGCACTTTTGACCTGTCGATGGCCTTCCACAGGCACCACTCTCTGGGCACCCCTCCAGAGCAGGGTCCCTTGGAAAGGAACAGCAAAATGCATAACCTGACAGTTCAAGCTGGCATGGGGCACCTGGTAAGATTGATGCTCTTTAATATGGAAATGGAAAAAGGTTTTAAGTTTTCCCCAAAATTTAAGCAACTACAGGTTGGGGCAACTTCTCAACAGGTTGAGAACTTCTCTGAAAGCAAAACTTCCATTCACGGTCTATTTTCATTTCTACTTTCACCTGTACATAAGCTCTCTCTTATTTAAAATACTTCATATTAAAGAAATCAAGCAGAGTAGCTTTAAAAACAGAGAGTCTGTTGGCATTGCCAAACAAATCTCTCGCGTTTCACAACTATAGAACACACCACCAAGCAGCTGCATCAATCACAAAGAAGTTAAAACAAAAGACCCAAGAAATCATATGACCAGTGTCATTAGTATCTACAACAAAGCACTGTTTCCACAAAAGGAAACAAAATTACATATTTCCCAGAACAAGTTTAAAGCAAAAACACTGACAACACAAATCAGTAGCTGGTACATTCTTCAAAAACTTAGTACACCTGATTCACTTAAAAACAGCTTCTCAAAATAGGCATGGAAGACATCAAATTCACTACAGGACTCTGAACATGGGAAATCTTTTGAATTTTCTTACTGTTAGTCTTCTGAAACACACAGGCCAAATAAAGGAGTCAGACTTAAATTTTGTTCCAGCTTGCAAGTTCCTCTTGGATTCAAACAGATCCCTTCCTACCTCATAATCCAAAAGATACCTTCAAGAAATCCACTTCTGAAACACTACTGTCACCAATACCAAGTCACAAATTGCAATTCCCTGTATCTCGCACCTCAAGGCACTTGGTGCTTAGTTCCCTTGTCAGATCCTTCTGACACAGGATACAGGCCATCTGCACTATATAGCATAGGTGTGCTTTCACCCCTAAACACTTACTACTGTGTAAAACTCTTAGAGACAAAGTTTTATGAAAATAATTCAGATGAAACCAGCAAACTTATCAGTTACCCTGAATGCCCACTGAAAGCATGCTTTTTCTTCCAGAGACTACCATCTAACATTGCTTAATTACTTCCTAGTTTTTCAAAGACACTTTGCTTAGGGATAGCAAATATACTAAGAAAAGTTTCTTCCACATTGGCATTTTCAATTTATCTGTAAAGCTCTAATCTCCCAATTTTAAGAAACCTGTTGCATCACAAATAGTTAAAAGGGAAACCATAAAAATGTTTCCATCCAGTATTCTGACAATGCAATACAGCTGTGAGAATTAAAAGAGCTCAGAGAACCTTGAAAGGAAAGTAGACCATGTAAGTACTTAAGCTTTTACCTCCCACTCACACTGACACCCATATACACCATGCCAGATCTGTGATAAAGGCAGCTATCTATCTATCCCTGCGAACCTAGCCTGAGGCCATCGAAGTCAACTTTCATAAGCTATTATGAGTCATTAGAAAAGTTTTGTACTATTGATACAGCGACACAGCCAAACACCAAACACTCTCTCTGAGGCTGCTAGCTCTTAAAACAAATGCTTCATAATTGTTCAATTTTTGCCATAGCGCAGTTTCGCAGAAAGTTTTGCCAGCACAGACATATCAACTAAAAGAGTAAAGAAAAAAAAAGCTGCATACTAAGCATCACAGCTACTTCAGCAATATAACAACCATGAAAAAGCACAGCATTTTTGACAGCTTTGCTTGTGGTGTTTGTGGAGGTGATATAGTAGTGCTAGCAGAAACACTCCTAGCAGAACACATTGCAAATTCATTCGGAGTCTCTACCAACATGTTTCTTTGTAGTGTGGACTAATCACCCCTTTCTAATAGCTGGGCCACACTAAGAACATATAGCCCTTGAGGTAACATCATTGGAACTTTTAATTCAGACAGCAGAGGTTATGCCTTTAGATCCAGACATCCTGGGCTTGATCACTACTGTCAAAGAAACATACACAAGTACTGTATTACAGTGAGATACACTTAACATGAGACAGTTTGGTTTTGTGTGGTTTTTTAAGGAACTCCGATGTTTTTCTCAGCTTGTTGCAAAACAAAAGAAAAAAGACACATTTAAGGTTACTAGAATTCAGGGGAGAAAAAGCAAGGCTTTACTTTGCATGCTCAATCCCACTGTGCTTCTAGCCAGTTCACACGCCAGCACAGGAGGCCTTCCTGCAGCAGCTACATTTCACTTCCCCTCTGAGCCCCCTTAGAGCTTAATGAAGGATTCATCATCAATCTCACACACTGCCTCTGTAGCGGTATCAGCTGAACATAGTCCCTTCTCTGCTTCTCCCCACTCAGCCCTGCTTTGAGCGAGCCAAATCATCACAGGCTGTTTGAAATGATCCCAGTGTTCATCATCTCTCCACAGACATGCTCTGCTATCATTTGTGGGACTGCACTGCAAAGTGGATCAGGGAGTCTCCGCATGACCCTTTTTTTCCGGCTGGGTAAGTTTGCTGATCTGCTTCATGCCTGGCATCACCAGTTGTGCCAGCAATACCACAAGTCACAGAAGTCCCCAAGCCACTATTACTGCTACAGATTAGGTACGGCTGAACTACGGCCTCAGATGACTTTCAGTTTAGTGAATCTTTTACAGTAAAGCAGAAGAAACTCTTTAAAATAGGTTAAAAAAAAAAAAATGCTGGCTGGGGCAAAGTCACTTTAATTCATTTTTGACACCTGGTGTCAAGCCAAGGCTCACTAGAAACAGTCTTGTTTCTTTGAAGCAAAGCGGCACACTAATTTGTGCTGGCAGCTCACTACAATTTTTGGAACTTCAGAAGTGAAGGAAAATGTTTAGAAGCATAATTTTGAAAGTCATAGAATCAAAGAGATCACAAGAATTGCATTCAGGATAGTATTTAATCCTAGCTACTACCCAAACTTTTTTTTACTATCAACACTCTGCAGTGTATTCTAGTATTAAATGGGATTGCAGAACAGGCTTTACCATGAAATCAGAGAAGTAGGGAGGGTGCCCTGAAGGTTCTTCATTAGCATTATCACTATGTGTAGCACACTGGGGAAAGACTAAGGGAGACTCCTCTATGGCATTCTATTCAAATGTATGAGCCATATTTAAATGGCCAAGGGAGATATTTCTGATGCAGACTTCACAGCAGGTCCAAGTCAGCATCAGTTTCATTAACGCTCAACATCCAAGCTCAAGAGCCCTTTGCCATACAAAACTGAAAACAAAGTGCACCTTGCATGTCCTGA
This sequence comes from Aviceda cuculoides, assembly GCA_035590195.1. NCBI lineage: Eukaryota > Metazoa > Chordata > Aves > Accipitriformes > Accipitridae > Aviceda > Aviceda cuculoides. Next base: position 14,599,887 of record JAVJGG010000039.1, read on the forward strand.
ATTATACAAAGGACCCGAGCCAAGACTCCAAGGGCTCTGAAGTTAGTATCACGCTTTTCAGACAGAGACGAAAAGTCCTGAACAGTACCTAGTAAAAACAGAGCTTGGCCTAAATTTTATGCAAACAGGGAGAAGAGGAAACCAGCAAGTTAATTACAACCTACAGTTACATCCCCATTTCTAATGGCTGCATCTCAGAACTAATCCCCAAGATTCCTTCCTGCACCCAGACCTCAACCAGCCTATTTAAAGCCCAGGGAACAATAAACACTGCTGAGCAGAAAGGGTCGGGGGAAGGAAGAAAACGACTACAACGACTGCAAAACAATGCCTGGAAAAGGAGAGTGAAGACACTTTTTCAGAGAGGCACAAAGCAGCCAGCCCAGTCCCGAAGGAAGCCGCCAGCTGTGACCCCCCCCCAGCCGGGCCAACCCCGCTTTCTTCCCTGTCATTCCCACCCAGGACCCCGCTCCTGCAAGACCCCTGCGCCTGCCCTCGCCAACCTCCTCCTCCTCCTCCCCGGCCACCTTACCCCCCCGGAGGCACGGCACACTCCTCCTCTCCCCCCTGCACGCAGCGCATCCCTCCTTCTTCCCCCTGGCGGGGTACTCCCGGCTGCGGAGAGGGCACCCCCGCCTTTCCCCACTCACAAACCGGGTCC
>JAVJGG010000039.1:14601466-14618103 GCA_035590195.1 Aviceda cuculoides
GTGGGGGGGGGGGGGGGCTGGCTGGGTGGAGGGGTGGGTGGCGGGATGGGTGCGTGGCTGGAGGGATGGTTGGGTGGATGGTTGGAGGGGTGGATGGGTGGATGGATGGATGGACGGATGGATGGACGGATGGATGGGTGGATGGATGGGTGGATGGATGCATGGGTGGACGGGGTGGATGGATGGATGGATAGATGGATAGGTGGATGGATGGGTGGATGGATGGATGGATGGATGGATGGATGGATGAACAGTTGGATGGACGGATGGGTGGATGGATGGGGGGGGGGCTGGGATGCACAGGGGCAGGAGCACTGCCAGCAGGGGTCTGTCTCCAGAAGCATGGTCAAGAGAGCGGCTGGAAGAGCAGGGAGGACAGCAAGAGGCAGCAGCAGTTCTTGGTGACTTAGCAAATGTGAGTGATAGCTGTACTAAAACATCTCCTTGTGTTCTCCAGGGGATTAATTTGGGACCAGCATTATTAGCAAGTGAAAGGCCAGCCCCAAGTTGCTCTCCTGGCCATGGCGTTTGCTACCAGAAAGCTCCGAACTGCTTCACTTGCTCCTGTAGCACTGCAGGATGGTAACCCTGAAGTTTCTTCGCAGGCCTCTTCGATCTTTCATGTGGCTGCGACTTTGACTTGGGAACTGTTTTCTGCCGTTCTGCCTGTATTGTTTTCTGTAAACACGCCTTTAATTACTGAACCCCCAACAGTCAGCAAATTTTTGAGTGTAGGTAATCTTAGGGCAAATAATGCCTTAGTTAAACCCAGTCAACCCTAATGAAGTTACAGGAATTTCAGCAATGCAATTCAGGGCAGAAATGGATGTAAAACTAATTATGAAGCCGTAGGTAGCCTTCCAGCAACCCACTCCTCACAGCAGCTCTGTAACTTCAGCTTGGTAAATATCCTTGGCTTGAAAGATGCCAGCTTTAACCCTAAAGGAAAGGTTAAACAACCTTTGAGACTATACCACATCATTTGAGAATTGCGTATCTCCAACTCTGCTTGCTTTTAAAGTTGTCTTTTATCTGGAAACTTTTGAAATTGGCTTATCAAAGCCAGTGCATCATCTATCTCAGAGTGAGTGAAAGAGATTCTGGTTAAGTAACTCTCTGAGATTTTGCTATGGGCAGTTTCACGTTCACTTCTGTTCTCTTCACATCATTAACAGCAACTGAAGCAAATTCAGACACAGAGAACCAACTCATCACTACACTCAAGCTGACAAGAAATTCAGTATCTCATTTGCAGAAGAAAGCATTTTTTGTGTGTATGTTTCCCTGCCTCCGTCCTTGAAAATGACTTCTTGCATGAGCCAGCACCAATATCAACTTATCTTTACAAAACTTTGGGAGGAACGCATCTCCGCTGAGAAGAGACGGGGACATAGTTCCCAAACAGAATAACTCCACTCTTGGAATGTGCTCACTCATAATATTTTACAAAAGGCAGGTTGTAATAGTGAGTTCTTCACCTTTTTACTTATTTCTTTCCATTAGAAAGAAAGTGAAATTTGCCATTTAAACAGATTGTAGCTATAAAACACATGCCCCTCTAGATATAATGCTCTTGCAGCTCGTTTTACTCCCAAGGCAAGGTAATGTCTCCAATGCACATTTAACATGGACTCTTATCCAAGTTTCAAACCCACACTTCTAACCACACAGAAACTTTCTGACCATCTTTGCTTACTTACATGGCAGAAGGTGAGTTTTTTACAGCCCAGGTTCCATCTCATTTCACGGCTGAATATACCCACTTTTTCTGCTAAGGACTTGGCAAGCGAATCAAGTGCCAGTAGTGCTCCAGTGTTCCTCTAACAGTTCCACATTGAAAACCATGCACGTTTTCCCAGGCTTTCCCTGGGAGCTCTCAGCACCGAAACCCGTAAACTTGCCTCTGGGAGCCCCCAGGAGACGAAGGGCTGGAAAGCTCTGCTCAGCAGACCTCGGCTCTGTCACTAAGGACTTCTTGTTGAAGAGACGTGTACTAGGGTTGCTCAGATGTTATTTCGTCATTAATAAAATTGTTCTGAGCATGCTTTTCTACAAAGCTTTTAATGTCTCTGTTACATACTTCTCTGCAAGAAATCCACCTTAAATTTGCTGTAAACTCTCCATCAGGCATCTCAAAGTATAAACACAACAGGAGACGAACATACAGAATTACTAATACAAAGCAATTTACAAGGTAAGTTTCTATACATAACTTTACCGCAAGACTGTAATCACAAACATTTCCTATTAAAGTCTACTTATAGCATAGTTCCTTTCAAAACATCATTCTAAGTATTTGTGCTCACAAATCTGACATTTGATAACTATACTGAACACAGTTTGCTGTGGCAAGATATGTTTTCAGCATCTAACGGCAGTATAAGGAATGAACAAAACTACCAGTTCAAACAGAGCATGTTTATATTCACCTCGCAATCATTTTGCATTGATATTACAGATTATCTGGAGAGAACAACAATATTCATTAGCAACAGTATTTCCTGTTCAGAAATTTTACAACTTGATTTGATCTAAAAGAAAAGATAACACATACCCACCACCACCTGAGCTCGAAACACTTGTCATAAATTATAACAGAATCTATTACGGAGCCAAACGCAGAACTTGGGTAGAAGAGGAACTAAGCTCTATTAAGCTTCAATTGCTTGTGACGAGGTAGATTCATGACTTGCAGTGCTGCAGATACTCGCTGCTGAACTGAATTTGAGCATGTGAGGAGTTGCAGTGGGAGTACCCATACATGTGTATTTAAGGCAGCATTTCTCCAGCTGTTTCAACTAGCATCGCCTGCCAAAGTGAACTGTACAATCCATGACCCCTTCTCCAAGTGCAATGCTGTAGATGGAGATTCATCTGTCTGCTTCCAGCTCTGAACTGAGCTCGTCTGCTGCATGGGCACTTTTTATTTCCTCTTAACTTTTGCATTCTGCGGTTTAGAAAACTGTTAGCTTCAGGATTTATACTTTTTCTATACTGAAAATGTTCTGTGTTGGATAGACCTGCATAGTCATGCTACAATAACAGCCTCACAAAATTAAAATCTTTCTAAAATGAGAGGCAAGGTGCATATTTGTCAAGCAGTAAACACTGAAAATATTTTGTAATAAAAAAATCATTAATTTTAAGTATTTTTAAAACCCTCAACTTTCCCCCTCACCCCCATCTGTAGACAGCTTGATTCCAGCCATACACAGTGCATTTCCAAAGTTTGCTGACTACTCTGGTACCCACTAATGCACAACTAATCTTACAGAGCTGGTTTCTCCAAGTCATTTTATTAACCTGGAGTAAAAAATCACATCTGCTGAGTGCAGGCAGCCGGTTCACGGCTGTTCCTGCAGGCTGGCATCCCATCCCAAAGGCCAGGATGTGCAGACAGGAGCTGCTCAGCACCCGACCATCTGGAGCGGCTCTGTGAGTATTACTCCAGCCTCTGACAGGGAGGAAGGGATTTGAGCAGTAATAAATCATGTTTGCTGAGGCTGGTGAAGCCTCATAAAAAATCTTCTCAGAGTGGAGCGTACCTACATCCTATTCTTGCTGTTTTCCCACGGTGTGAATTGGAAATTTCCCCGAGGGGGTTACTGAAATAAAAATCCCTAGTGGGAGGTTCCCTGTCCCAGCGGTGCTCTGCCACCTTGTCCTACCCCATCTCCGCTTCCAGCAGCACCCAAGGGAGGCACCAGCCACTTTCCAGGAGCACCAGCAAGGAACACGTCTCCCATTTCCCAGATATTTCCTGCAAGGAAACACAGCCTAACAGTCTCTTTCCCTGCCCACTCCTGCAAGCACCAGACACCCTTGGTGCCCACAGTGAAAAATGGAAATGCCAGCTTCCAGCCTCACGATTTAGGGCAGAGAAATAGGTGTTACCTTCCTCACCACCCCAGCACTGGTAGGATCAGAGCCAGCTGAAGCTCACCAAGCCATGGCTGTCCCTGCATAGACAGCTACAGGCAGCCCTCAAAGTAAATGACACTAAAATATATATTAAAGCTTTGTAAAAAAGATATTTGAAATGTCTCTCCTTGCAGAGTCAGTGCGTTTACATTACAAAATGACCAGATATCAGAGTTTTTCCCTGTGCTTGGAAGAGGAAATAACTGGCTGGTATGTGCTGGGACACATGAGCATTTTAAATTACAATTATAACACAGATAGACCCCGCAGGTGCAAGCCTTGATTTTCAACCTTTTTTCACCATCCACAGTCATTTCCACAAATGTAAAAATTAGGGTAAAACACCAACCTACAGACTAATTTTTGTTGATACCACTTTTAATGTCTTGTCTCTCTTTGCCCTCTTAATATCTCATCTCTCTTTGCCCTCTGTACAGTCTCCCACCATGGAAATTATAATTATTGAGGCAGCAGAGAATCACAGGCTATTTTGACAGCCTGCCCTTCTCTACCAGGCAAAAATGCAGCAAAACAGGGAAGAAATCAGTGTAAACATCATTGCTATTCTCAGAGAAACATTTCCAATGTAAATGGAGCATCTCACTGGAGAGACACAGTCAAAATATTAAAATATGTAGGAAAGGGGAATTATTTTGGCCACTGAACATTAAAATTCATCATGTGTGGGGGAAAAAAGGTGGAAAACATTCTGGGTACAATTGATCCAAACCTTAGGAGTTCAAGAAGATAAATGAAATGTGAAAGGAGTGGAAGTAAAGATGGGGAAATCGGAGAAGACTACTGCAGGGAGTATAGTCCGTAACTAACATTCAGGCAGAAAGGAAGCCATCCAGTGCAAGTGGAGGTTTAAGCGCCTCAGGAATTTGGAGTGGTTGCAAAATTTAACATAGCAACTATAAAAGCAGTATCTGACCTAAATATGCCACTTACATCCTTACGTTGTCCAGTGCTACAATAACCTCTATAGTTTGAGAACATGAAGGACTAAAATAAAAGTAACACTGACATTTCAATCCTATTTTTTAAACTTATACATGATAAGATTGCTGACCGAGTTATTCATTTTAAGATATAGCAGTAGATCTTACCTACTATATCGTGCCAGCTTTGTACAAACAGGTGAAGTGAGGATCAGACAGTCCATCGCTCCCTTCCATGACCAGAGGTCCATTGCCCAGCGTGTAAGTTATCATGGTGGACGCACAAAATGTTTTACCCACCTCGTCTTGCAAATTCTCGTATGGTTGCAACATTTACGTTTGTAACAAGGACTTCCTCATCTTCAGTTGACTAAATTGTTTTGGAAGCCTTCCTTGGGAACATAAGGACTGACAAATAACAAGCCTTTACTGACTGCAGTCTGCTGGTCCCAGCCCCAAGTCTTCCCTTACCTCAAAGGATTTCACTCAAAGAAAATAAATAGCACTGGAACTTGTCATTTCCTCCAAAGTCATTTTGGAGTTTACCATGGTTTTTCTCCAGCTAATCTCAGTGAAGCAGAATTTTAGATTTGGATGAATAGCTATTTTAAAAATAGATTTATTTAGCTATAAAATATTAGAATAAAATATCACTATAGTTGCAGTAGAGAGCCATATGGAGAGCTGGGGAAGGCTGCAGAGTGTGCCCAAGAACGCAGTGCAGGACTCAGCCAAGTCAATTCTTTCGTAATTCAGGTGTTCTTCCACAAGAGCCTTCAACTCTAAGTTGTACAGGAGTTTTCTTGTAAAGTCTTTCCTTGCTTGCTCTCTTTGAGATATATATTTATAAAGAGGAGTGGGGCAACTTAATATTTTAGTTGTATTATTTCTCTACCTTGCTCTTTTTCTTCATTTCTTATACACATTTTGAGACAGTCCGGAGAGGGGTGGGAATTTGAAGTTTGAGTCATAGATTTCCATAAAGTCCAAAGTCTCTGCTATCAGGGTTTTTGTAAGCCACCTTTGTATCTTCATTTTCTCTTTTCTAAGGTTTGGCTTTTTTCTAGCTTTTACTATCTTGGAAAAAAACAGCCAGATGTAATTCTTTCTTTGCTGTTAGGCAATAAGTGAAGTAGTACAAGTAGGGAAATGTTTCCGAAAAATGTCAGAGGAAAAAAACAAAATACAATACTCAGCTTCAACCCTACACATTACCAAAATGCACTACAATAGGGCTTTTATTATCATTCCCATCAATCTCTCTCTCTTTTTTTTTTTTAATGTCTGTACAGCAGAATGTACCAGCATTGAGCTTTGATGTGCCACCATGGGGATGCTTTATGACCCATGAAATAATTACGTTCTCATTTACCATATACAAATTCCAACAGCCAACAGAAATGCTGGGTTAATCAATGTCTTCTACAAGTCCTCACTGTTCTTCTAGTTTGGGCAATAACTGTAACGCTTTTTGCACAGGATTACTAGTCACTGCAGATGACTACTTCCACTTCTGTAGACTGTATATTCTCCAGGCTAAACAATTCATCATTACACACTTATATGCTTTAGTTCCCTGCTGGCAAACGGTACTAACTCCTCTCATATGACTGCAGGTCAGCTTTAAGAACATGACAGGAACTAAAAAAAAAAATAAAATTACATAAATCTCAAACTTCAGTAAAATCACCTTGCTTTTGACTCCTAAAACTGGTGATACAGGTCTTTCTTATCACAAAGAGGAAACAGAGAGCTCAACACTCCTCATCTTGCCAGGAATGGGGCAGGATACAGAAGATCACTTTCATCTTCCTTCCGCTTCCCACAGGTGGGGATGGACAAGGAACGAGTGCCAGCAGAGGAAACTGCTCCAGCCAGCACAGTTCAGCCAGGATACAGGAAAAGTGGCCTGTGCCAGATGGAGGGCTTAATGTATATAATTCCCCCTGGAGCAATAGGGAGAGCCGTGGCTTTTGATGAGGCAATATAGCAGTGCAGTACAGCACTGCACTGCTCTTTTGCTCAAGGCACATGGCATAAGCCATATGCTAGCTTGGTACCTGGGATTTTCTTTCCACATAGAAGAAAGCAATGCACCTTTGTTTCCTTATAATTAGCACAAAGGATAGAGAATTTGGAACTCTAACAGCTCCTGTATGTCTTAATAAATTATCATTTATCACTACGATATCAAAACAAGATAAAAACTTCTGTCATATATTATTTTCACTATCATGAGAAAAGTATTCAAAGCCAGATTTTGCTTGCCCTTTGCAAACACCCATGCTGATCTCTGGAGCAGCACTCATGTGAAAGTTGTAAGACCTGACTGAAGTTGGTTACAACACAACCCAGCTATGTCCTCCTGGCAGAAGCTACCTCTTACCTTCCCTGACATCACAAAAGCGGTGCAAGCAACTGTGTACTCTTCTCCAGATGTAAGCTGTTAAGTGGGCTTTCTGCAGCAGTCAATAGTTCTTACATCCAAGCAAGCCGTCTTTAGGTTCACTACCAATTAAAGATCACAATGAATATAAAATAAATTATTCATTGCTGTCAGGAAATACATTAACAAATCTGTCTCCAAGCAAGAACAGCTCAACGGTTCCAAGTGGAGCGAATTTAGTAACTGTCAGTGATGTGGAAGTACTCCATTCATCAGCTGAGCTCACCCAGTAGTAAAGCATCTTAGTACCCTCTGAGCTACTCCTAAACCTGGTCAGGGAAACAATGCAGGACTATCCAGTGGACATTTCCAAAAGCAATGCTTCAGAAAGAAGTTTCAACTTGCCACAGGATAAAATGTTGTGACTCATTATGATATTCCTGAAAGCAAGGGAGCACATGTCAAACTCAGGTGCTCTCCTGCCCTGAGGCAGATTTAGGCACATCTGCTAAGGCTAAACAGCACTGCTGGAGCAGTGGTGAAGGGTTTATTTGCTAAGTTATTTCTTCAGAGATAAACAAATCGTCATGAAATGTGCTTGCACCACTGAGATACTGTAGTGTGCACAGTATCAGCAGAATGTAATGAAACCAGCTGTCTCATTACAGGGTGTTTTACAGCAGAAGCTGCACAGGTATAAATCCTCTGTTTTGAGTTGTGACTGCACTAGAAGCCCATGCCCTTATCTTTCTGTCCAGCACAAGGATATTGACTGTGGAGGGAAAACAAAGAAGCCATTCAGTCCAATACTTTAGCAATAGGGGAACATTTCAGCTACCTGCATACTGAATTGGTAAGACCAAGATCTGTAAGACCAAAGAGGACAGAGGCAAATTTCAGAGACCCCTACCGAGCCCGAGTAAATGGCACAAGGAAGGGAAAACTCACAAAAATGACACCACAACACACATCAGAAGAGAAGCAATCTGAGCTCCTTGCAAGGTTCACAGCCCAGCTCCTGAACAGACTGGTCATTATGCAAGGTCTGCTCGGGGATGTCTGTTCTGACCACTGAGATTTACCCTCTTGATGAGATTTCTAACATGGGCTTCATTTAGTGAGTCACATTTGGCCATAAACAACAGCAATCAGGCTGTAGTGTCATGGTTTCACTAGTTCTAGTCGATCTCCCAGACAGTGTATTGCCACGTAGAGGTTGCATGAGCAAAAGCTCCTGCATATATGAGCTCTGTAACCATCAATAGGTCATCCTAAATTTTGTGTTTGAGAAAGAGGGGGCACAGCAAAGAGAGTCAATGGTGACAGAAATCTCGATGACCACCGGCCCTCCTTGCTGTGCCCCAGTGCCTGTAAAACCCTTGCTTGTTTTGTTGCCGAGAGTGGGGGGAGAGGTATTATTTTAATTTTAAAGTTTGATTCTCTGTGTTTTGGCAGAAGTTCTTAGCAGCGTGCAAGTCTCCCTTCAATGAGATAAAATGAATTAGCATAAAGTGGGGGTTGTAGGTTACAGGCAATCAGTATTGGCAGGGAAGTTACAGGTGTTCGGCAGCACGATAAATACTGGAGGTGAACCCAGCCAATTGCTTTTGAAATTCCTTATTTACTGCTGGCCCCAGCTGCAGGGTTGTGATGGCTGTAAACATTGCTCTTGAATAATGGGACAGGGATCACACAGAACCTCTGGTATAGAGCTACAGAGGAAAACCTGTACACAAACCAGAAATGCAATATCGAAAGTAATACAAGTATATAGGGTGTCTGTGTCAGTGAAGCTGCACTTCATTTGGTTCAACGCATCATTGAAAATAATTTCCATTAAACTATACAGCAAGCGTTTTCAAAATATCCTTGCAAGGCTCCTGGAAATAGCTGTGAGCGCCTGATGAGTGAGCACAGCTAGCGCTCTTCTTTGTGCCATTAAAACCAGAGGCACAGAAACGAGCTCTGATCGTCTTTTCTCCAGCATTTTGTTGTCTGGGCCCCGTGACAGTGGTTTTTATGTGATGATTGGAGCCTGCGCAGCTGGGAATTTGAGGGGCTTTACTAGGCAGAGACTCCATTTTCTTTCAGACACCCTGGATATCTGCTCTCTAGCAATCCCTTCAGTGCCAGGGAGGGATCCTCAGGGAAGCTCTAATGCAGGTGGTTGAGCAGGGAGGGGAAAACAAAGCTGGTTCTGCAATTCCCTTCAGAAGCAGAGGTCGCAACGTGCTCAGTCCACGGGCTGCACCTTGCAGGTAGCCCTGTCGAGTCCGTGCTTAGGGATGCAGCTAATGATCCTCTGCCGTCTCATGGCCGAGCACAGTCCTTTGACATCGCGGGTGCCTTCCCAAGGAGGCTGACCGCCCCAGCGTGCCTGGGTGTATTTATCACACCCATTTAACACCACCCTTCTGCCTCCCCTCCCCTCCTTGGCACACTTGCCACTACCCGGTGAAGGGGGTCTTGCTGTTCCTTTCCACCTGCGAGCCCTGGATAGCCCAGCGGCAATCGATTTTCCTTGCATGGGCAGATGCGCACCCACACACATGTGCTGTGCATGGTTTCCAGCCTGCTGGGATGCTCAGAGCCATGCTGGGCCATGCAGGGTTGCCTGAAAATATTAGTAACTTCATTCCTTTTTTTATTCAGGGAGGCATTTAGACCATCTTTTTTTTAATTTTTTTAATATAATTTTATATTTTTTATATCCAACGCCATTTCCTGGCCAGCCAGTGCATCCCGGTGGGGTGATGTGCCACCTCTGTGACTCCTTCTGGCACAGAGTCAGTTTATTCAGAAATGAAATGAGGATTCTCATTAAATGAGAAAAATCATGTCCATGTTCAGAGCTGCTCTGTCTCAAGGCATCATTGCTGAGCTGCTTAACTCTCTTTTCGGTTTTGTCCTTGCATGAACGGTTTGTATGCGATATCCCAGAGGCAGCTCCCAAAGTCCCTGGGCTTTTCAGGAGAAAAAAAGACATTGACGTACTTCCGGTGATTTTTTTTTTTTTATCAACAGACTTACCATTAAAAACACATATTTCTGACAGCAGAAGCTTTCACTGGTCCCACCACATTATCAGCAAGGAAGCTTGAAGAGATAAATTACTGTTCCTGCCTCACTGCATCCTTCATATTTGCCCACGGTGCTGCTGATGCTCAGAAGTGCAGGCAGGTGTCCTGGATGCTACCTGCTTTTTATTATGCAGCTCCTGAGGGGCAACGAGGAATCTCACTTTAATACAGGGCATCTGAATTTTAATTGAATTGTAGCCTGCAGCTAAGTGGAAAGACATTAAAATCAAACTTCGGTGTTTCACTGTATAGTTGATGTTCCACCATATGTCTGAAATAATTTGTCATATCTCTTTATATATATTGTCTCTTTCTTCACCTCTGGTTCTGCAAGCCTCTTCCAGTGGCCTGGTACATCTTCCCAGGCAGGTCACAGAAACAGGGACCATGTCCCAGTGACACCCGTTCAAACCACTGCCTGATGCTGACAGTGCTGGACCACACATATTTTGTCTGTAAACTGTATTTGAATGAGGACTGCTGTAAGGAGGAGGTTTTACAGATAATCCCTCAGGATAAAGAGGGATTGTGACTGTGTAATCTGAATCTAAAAGAAAGACCTCTCTAAGGAGATTGTCTAAATGAATAGTAAAACCCCTTTAAGTGGGAGCTTTTAGGCACTTAAACTCACTGCTTTTGTTTCAGAAGAGAAGGGCAGCTATGCCAAAAATGTGCCTGCTTTTTTTCCAGCCGAAGAAGTCTAAGGAATCATCTCTCCCCCATCACTTCACAGCTAGAAGCCTCCTCCAGTGTGGAGACCCTGCTTAGCCAAAGTGGGACAGAAATGCTCCAGGAGACCTGGCCAGCAACACGGGACGTGTGTCGTCAGTCCTGCTGTGAAGTGTCGGCAGAAAAGCTTTTTGGGGGAGCCACAGCCCTCCGCTCCCTTCCTGGCGCCACAGAGGGGAGGCAGCCTCCGGGCCAGCACCTCCGAGGTAGCCGGGGAACATGGACCACAGGCAGACGCATGTACACACTGCGGGCGCAGAACGCTCCTGCAGAAACCAAACCAAAAAATTAAATATTATATATGCTAAAAAGCATAATAAATAAATAATAGCACAGACCACTTCAAAAATATATGAGTCACTGTGCACTTTGTAGCTCCCCAAATCAATTGCTCTTTGAATATTTGATTCAGTGGCAGCTGCAAATTTGATCTGAATATATGTTGGCCCACTTAATTCATCCTGCCTGGGTTTTGCAGCGTGACTCCATCCTGGTGCTGCAGAACACGAAGTAGGTGTCAGAAACAAGAAGGTATTAGACACACTCATCCCCATGCCTGGAGATTTTGGTCATGCAGCACCCCAGAGACAAGAGTGGCCGGGACGCCCGGCCCCAGGAGCATCCCCGACAGCTTGCTGATGTGCTAGAGGCACCAGCAGTGGTGACCGTGGTGGTCAGTGAGTGGCAATTTAATATAATGTCCTTCTGCTACAGCAACTGCATCCACCTTGCTCCTTTCCTAGGCATGATTCAGTTCTCACTGCGATACTATTGTTCTCAGTTACTCTACATGTAGCACAAACAAGGTAAAAGTGCAAAAGAGGTTTGTAAAAGTTGCTGATTTAGCTGGAACTCAACAAAAGAATGAGAAAGCCACAATTAGAAACGTGGAGCAGCTATAAATGGACACACCCTTGCAACAGTGGAGATCCAATAAATATTTGAATACACTGACCTCTGAAATCAAAATGCTGAAAATAGTCTCTAGCTTTTGTTTTTCAAAAGGAGACTATCTGTTGCCAGATGAGATTTCTTTACTATTTGAGAGGAGAGGTTAACATCATGCTTCCCAACTGATGTGAACCTGCTGCTCGCCAGGAGCAACAGGAGACATTTGGGTTTTGCAGAAGCTGCTTCGCACAAGGCGTAACCGCAGTCTCCACATCTGTCCCCGCTCCGTCCCCGTCCCCACGAGCCACAGAGGGGCTGGGGCCGGCGAGGAGGAGGAGGAAGGGCTCTGGCAGCTCTGCTCACTGCAGAGGCAATGCCTGGAAGGAACTGTCGTATTTTCCCTATTTTCCCTGCAGAGCAGGAATGTCCTCCTCCAGCCAGCCCTTGTTTATGTTACTTGTCCATAGGAAATTGCGAGTGTGGGTGCAACACTGCGGTGCAGCACAGCTGCCTGTGTCACGTCCCGTGCAACACCTCACTGCTGCTCCATGGGCACTGACCTTTTTTTTTCCAGACAGTTTAACTGCCCAACATTATTAGTTAACTCCAGGGCACTTCTTCTCCACTGGTATGTGAAGTCTGTGGCTGCTATTTCAGACCTGAAGTGTGGGTTGTATGTGCAGAAGTGTGTCGGTTCTTCCAGCTCCATCAATGGCACAGAAGAAACTGTGTCTTCCTGAAACTTCTCCCACTTCCATTCTCAAACCACCACAGCTCCAGGAGTGCCACTGCTGAGCATTTTCTGGCCATTTTCCTGGTTTTCCTGTTTTTTCAGGGGGGTTCTTGCTTTAAAGAAAGTTGTAACAGCAACTTTATATTAAAGAGCAAGCCTTCCTTAGAATGTCCCTCTTCACTGTTTGAAGAGGAACCGTTTTCCTGGTTTAGCTCCAGGGATCCTATCCAGCAACCTCCACAAAGATATTTCATAATTCATTTTGTATATTTTATGAGTCATTTAACATGCATGGAAGAGATGAACAAACAAGGGTCCACACACCAATTCCTTGAAATGCCTGTTATGTAGAATATAAATATTATTTGTGTGAAAGGAAAAAATAATACTCCTAAGAAATGAAAGCCTTGCACCACAGCAGTGCCAGCTGGCTCACGGCTGGCTCCGCTCACTGAGGTGTTCAGGAGGGATTTAAGCCCTTCTGCCACTTCCAGCCAGTGGCATTGGGGCAGAAATTGCTCACCCTCCTGGGGCAGTGTTTGGAGGCCCCCCCCACCTCTCAGGTGCTCAGGGGATCGTTGTGAGCTGTGATGGCAGGACAAGGCTCAGACATGGTCCTGGTTCACCCCAGGTCCATGCAGGGTCCCCAGCACAGAGCATCTCCAAGGTCGAGGTGGGAATGCCGCCAGGAAAAAACAGGGACAGCCAGGAGAGCCTCAGCTCCTCCCCGGGAGCCCCCGTATAAAACAGCCAGGATTTTACAAATCTTTAATAACAGTAGAGCAGCATTTAGTTGCAGCAATTAATATTGAGGGTAACAAATGCATGAAGCACAAATGCAAAGGCACTGGTCACTGTAGGGCAAACTGTGCCATTTGTGCCCATCATCCGGAAGGGCTCCCAGCACCTCCTCCATTCAATGGGAGCAGAGGACAAGTGATGCTTCAGGCTCCCCTCACCCACAGGAGCCATTTCAGACCTTGGGGTACCCCAGAAGACTGAGCTCTGCTGCCCTGAGGACACGCGCCAGTGTCCTGCACGTTGTCTTTCACCCTTGTGAGCATTTGCAAGCTGCAGGAGTAACAGCTGGCACTCAAATTCAGCCAAGAACATCATCCCCACAGAAGAGGTGTTACTACCTGCACTGGAGTGCTGAAGAACTGCAAAAAACTGCTCACTGCAATACTGTATCTTACTGGAGAAGTGGTAAAGTAAGAAATTAAAGAGACCAAGTATCATGATAGGGGAGAAAACATGACTGGCTGGGGAAAGGAAATCTCTATGAAGAGATACACAAAATGCAGCGGATGGAGGTCAGCTGCTGCCCTGTAACAGCTACTGAGCAATGGGATCTACAACAAAAAGCACTGAAGGTCAGAAAAGAGATGTTGGAACGCCAGGCAAGGAAATTTGCAGAGAGAAAATGCAGATTGAATATCTGCATGCAGGGGTGATGCCCAGCACAGCACAGACCCCTGCCTCTACCAGTGAACTGCTTCAAAGGGAAATGTGGGTCTGAGACGATCATATGAGATGATTTCCACTGAGATCTCATTACCTGCCACTGCTAGCAAATTGTCAAGAAACTTTACAGACTGTGCTGAGGCCTCCACTGGGCATCATTCTTGCTGCTGCTACTTCTGTGGTAGCCTTGACCTGTAAAAGGACACTTAAAAATCATTTCTACAAAAGCTTTTCACTTTCTATGCCACAGCTTCAGCTTTGGGGGAAATGTTCTCAAATAAGAATTCCCTGTATTTTTTTAAAGAAAACGGAGATAAAGTGCATAGTCCAATAAATAGGACAGATGTGGCCAACAGAAGCAGGGAGAAGGCTATATGGAGGTAAATGCAGGCAGAAACATGGGTGCGGTGTGTCAGCCTTGAGCTTCTGCTCCGAAATACGCCTTGGCCTCACTGAAACGTGCTGCCGCTGCCTCCGTCCCACTCAGCTCAGGCATGGCTACACCAACGGCCGCAGGCATTAACATGCCCCCTCGCTGCAGCCATCCAGCAGCGCTGAGCTCAATCTACACTGGGTTTTTGATTAAATTTCAGTGCTTCGTGTGACTCTCGCGTCCTCACAACACTCTGTTCCAAGCATTTGCCCTGCTTCGAGGAGGATGGGGCATCGCTGGGGCTGGGCGCTGCCTCTTCAGGCATCTGCCTGGGGTCCATGGAACCGCAGGGAAAAGCGGTCCCTTTTCATCCATCCATCAGCCTTGGACTGAGATTCGTTTGAACGTACACATACCATCACAGAATGTAATTGTGTTTACAAGCGTGAATGAACCTCATCAGTTTTGCTTATTATTTCAAGGGGTTTTTGCTTGCTTAATGCTCTGTAGTTATTGTCTCTGCTGTAGAAGAGACAAAAGCTATTGCTCTGTTCTCAGTCACAGCTATTTATATCTTGCAGTAACACTCCCCAGGATACAAGGAAATGTATGAAACCAATAGTGTAAAATTAGGACAAAGACACAACCTCCAGGGCCTTTCTGCTCAAAAGCTGTCACTGACGTTACCACCTTGCTTTTGTTTTCTTTGCTGGCTTGCTCCCCTGCAATCTTTCAGGTAGATGCTTTTTAATTCTCTTTATTTAAGCTTAATTCAAAGCAAAAGGAGTCAGTGTCTTTGGAGAGATCAGTCCCACATTCAGCACTAGACATGCTGACACCTCCAAGAGGCCAGCAACAATAAATCTTTCAAGAGCTTCTAAATGCTGGGAAAATCAGAGGTAGCTATTGCCAGCACTGGTCAGATAACACCCCAGCTCTGCCTTTGATTGCAGCTCTCATTGTGTGCGGCCACTCTGGGTTGGATATGTCTGAGCCTCCTGGTCGGTGTGAAGCCACTCGCTGGGGAGAGATTCCCAATGGAGCAAAGGGAAAACAGACCTGTGGAAATCCAGCCACATCTGAGCATTTGGCAGGTACTTGGTGTGCCTTTTTAAATGCTTCTGCTAACTTTAAAATCACAGCTTGTCGTTTCAGGAGTTTGTTGAGATACTGTTTTGCTGCCCCCAGGATGTTTTTCCCTTAACAATTCCCTAAGGAGAAACTGGCTGACAAAAATAAGTACTTAGTGATTCCTCGGAAATCAGATGTGGATGCTATTCCCTTAAATCTCCACTGCCAAAATATATATGTTTGTAGCATATATATAGTTCTTTGTGCCAAATCGCGTTCAGATGATTTTCTAGTTGTTTCCCCTGCTATTGAGCCCGTCTGCTAAAGTTTCACAAACATAACATCAGAGGTCCCACTCCTTCAAAAAAATTTCCGTGCTTAAAAGTAACTCATGTAACCAGATGTGCCACAGCGCGTTACATGCACTCAGTGCTATTTTTGTCCCTCTCTGTTTTCTTCAATGATTAAAGCTTTTATCGTGTAACCCAGCACTTTGAAATGGCTGCTCGAGTTTGACACGGCAGTTCAGTGCTCTATCCCACATTAATCTCTCCCTGATTGCAGAAAGATGCTGCCCTAAACGCTCTGGGCAGATGGGGCCAAGCTTTGAGCACAGCTGCCCCGCTGCTTTCTCTGGGTTTTGTTTTGAGCGGTGTCTTCTCTGGATAGGGATGAGCTGTCTGGGGTGTCCTTCCAGGTCTCCTTGGGCCTGAAGGAAGCCAGTTCAGGCCAGGAGACCTACAGGGATGTTCCCAGCCCACCCTTGCTTCTTGCCTGCCTGCCAGTTGTGGCCCCAACATCACTCACCAGCCAAACGGCTCTGCAGCTGCTGGCCAGGAAAGTGAACTTCAACTCTTTCCCTTCCCCTCTTTCCTACACTTTTTTTTCTTTCAAAACATATGCAAAGGGTGATTGAAATTGTAGATGGTTTCCAAAAAATTTCAATTACCTGATGAGGGTATCAGAAAAACGTCAATTTAAAAACCCCAGCTATTGCGTAAGGTTTTTAGAAACACACATTAAAAAAAAAAAAAAAAAAAAAAAAGCT
>JAVJGG010000039.1:14625405-14639070 GCA_035590195.1 Aviceda cuculoides
CGGTTGCCCTGGGTGCGCCCCGCCGCTGGCCGCCGGGGCCGAGGGCGGGATGGGGCCGCGGCCGAGCCCCCGCTTCCCGGCTCCCGGCTCCCCTGTCCTCCGGAAAACGCCGGGATCTGCTGAGGGCCCGGCCGTGCTCCAGAGCTGACCTCTGTGCTCGGCGGGCGGCCGCTGGGCTGCGCTCACTCCAGCCCCTCGCAGGGCCCCGTGCGCGGCGCCGGGCACAGGGGCGGGAAGGGCAACCGCGCCTGTAACGGCAGCCGCGCCGGCCCCGGGACGCTTCTGCTGGTGGGGCCCGGCCAAGCTGGTCGTGCTCGGGCACGCTGCTGCTGCAAAGCAGCCTGGCCCTGCCGGCACACGCCGATGTAGCCCGTGAGGCCGCTGGCTGGCCATCACCCTTGGGTGCTTCCACTGCTGACGGTGTTGGGCAGAGGGACGGCCTGTCCTGACACGAACCCCGGCAAGAGAAGACCGGCAGCCAGTGTGTAGCACTTAGTCTGGAGTGTCTTTACTGACTGCTATGTGATCCTCTGTGGTCAGCGAAATACTGTAGGCACAGGTTATATTCCTCTTTTTACAGAGTGAGACCGTGGCCATGAACAAGTGCAAGGCTGGTTTTCCAGTGTGCCTCCTACCCCAGCAGCTGCACCAGCAATACAGGACTTTGCTTTGCACTTCGATTTCCCGGTCTGGATAAGCAGGGCTCCATGAGGGTGGGATGCAGGCACTTTTCCGGTAAAGGGCAATGTCAGCAGCTGGCATAAGCTGCTCCAGCGTAACTCAGAGCAGCCCTGTGACATGCACCCAGGCTCTGCACTGCAGGTTTCAGAGCTGGAGCTACTACACCCAGGCAGGGACTATAAGTTTGGGCTGGCTCTCCTGGCTTATGTGCTGTAGCTCCAAAAGAGCTCCTGCTCCCCACATCTGGGGGATTGAGCCTCTGCACCTCTGTGCTGCCTTTTCGGCTGTGAAAAGAGGATATTTATTGGTCATTGCAGAGCCAGCTGCTGTGATACCCTATGAATGCCCAGGAGGAGCAATATCTGCAACTGCTACACACCTGGAATTATCCCCCCATATCGCAGCACCCTTCCCCTTGCTGTCTGCCTGGGGACCTGCTGCCAGTCCTTACTCCTCTCCTCTCCACTGGGACCAGCTCTTGCTCAGAGTCCTCCGACCTTGGTCTTTCACAGCCCCTTCCTTCTCTGGCCTCATTCTCCCACATGCTCTGGCCCAAGACTGTCCAAGACACCCACCTCACTCTGCCAGGTGATCACTAATGCTCAGCACTGGATTTTTTCCTGCAGCACTTTCGCCTGCCTCCCCCTGTTCTGCTCTGTCTCAGGGACACTCCTGACGTCTCCAGGCCACCTGCAGCGGCTACTGGCAGTGCCAGTGCCAGCCCCTGCCAGGACCAGATGCTCTGCATGGGGTGGTCCTTTGCTTTTACTGCCAAAAATGCAGCGAGCCCAAAGCACACAGGGGCTGGCAGGGATTTGGACCATGCCAAATAGTTGCCATTTATCCAATACATTTGTTAGAAAGAAGCCACTAAAAAAAAGGTGTATTTACAAAGTTTCTTAAGTCTCCTGCTCTTTTAGGTAAAGAATCTTAACCTTTTTAAGGCTTTTTCTAAAAAACTCTGTAATTTTATTTGGCATGATCTCTCTTCACATGAAAATGTTCTTTAGTTTCTTTGTTTCCTGATCAGCTCCAGCTCAAGGGAATTACCTCCAGGAGGAAGGATGCTGCTGCAGAGGAAACCTTGAAGGAGAAGCAAGACATTCTGTAGCACAGACCTATCCAAATGTTGCTCATACCAATAGATACTCTGAAACCAAATTACCGTATAACTTTAGTAACATGCTGCGGATGTGAGTACTTTATATCTGCTTATAAAAGACTCCTCTTGTTATTTATTGTCCCTCTCAGGATTAGCTGAGGAAGGAAATGGGAAATTGTACTCGCTGGCATGTCACGAAGGTGGCCGAGATGCTGAGGAGGAAACGAAACAGAGGCCGGCTGAGAACAGCAACTTCCAGCCGAACCCCGCAGGGCGGTTTTGGCCCATGTGAGGACCAAGGCAGCTATTGAAAGACTCAGCATTCCTCGGATGAAAATTTAAAACCAAATCAGCACAGTGGGGAGCATTTCTGCTGCTCCTTTCCCTAACCGTCAACCCCTGCTCAGCCACAAGCTTCGACAGAGGATCCCGCTGTAGAGCTGAAGATGGTGACGGGCTCCCAGTTGCCTCAGAACGACGGTGACAAGTGCGCCATGTTGTTCCCAAAAGCCAGCAGTGATGTGTGCCTCACCCCTCTGGTGAAGGTCACTGCTGTCTTGCATGCTGGGACACACAGAAAGGAGGGTCAAGCACGCTGCCTTTCTGCTGGAGAGGGCATTTCCCTCCCGTACTAAATATGGGAGCAGATAAAAGTAAACCTCTTGTTCTTCCCAGGGTCAGCTGGGGCACAGGAAAGTCTGGAGGAGGCTTGTCCTTGGCTTCCACTCCCAGCTGCTTCCCTCCCAGTGCCGGCAGGGCCAGAGCCAGCGTGGTGGGGAGAGCTGGCCTTTAACACCCAGCTGCTTCAGGAGTTTTAATCTTCCTCTGAACGCTTACCTGAGAGCATGCCTTGCCTCCAGGCTGGCTCCCTGCAGAGGACATGGTGAGCAGTCACAACCAGATGTTCCTACAGGATTTCTTTCCCTATACCCAATGAACGTTTGCTGAAATTCTGACCCTGCAATGCAGTATAACCCTTGGCAGGGCAGTGATCACTATGGGTGTGAGCTCCTAAATCACTTACAGCAAGAAATAGGTGATCGCACAGCTTCAGCGGCTTTGCTGAGAGCAGTAGCGAGGCCAGTCCCACCAAATCAAGCAGCATGGGATATCTGGGATGAACACACCACACTCATGCAGGGTCCAGGCACCCTCTCTGGGGTGCACCTCCAGCTTCAAGCCACCAGAGTCCTGGGCCATAGCAGGAGCTGCTTCCTTCCAGCAGAAAGCTGGTTCTAAAATAAGTTACATCTCCTTCATTGTTTCTTGGCTCCAGCCTTTAAAAGTTCAAACTGTTTTTGTTTTTCCTGGTGTTAGTCATGCACACAGATTGGGAGCCTAACCTGTAATTCTGGCTTTGCTGCTGGTATAAAACATTCACACTGTGCTCTTCTAAACCAGGAGTAGAAACCTTTAATTTAATTCCACTAGAGGAGTTTAATCTAGGACTATGACATTTCAATTACTTAGTAATGCATATTTAACATTTAGCTGTATACATCTAAAATTAAACCAAGAGAAGGAAAAATGTTGTGTATAAGCAACTACAAGGATTTTATTTAAAGCCAGTAAAAGCTGTAAATTTAGAACAAATATCTAAACAAAGACCGTTCACTAACTAACCCCTTTTGCCTGTTAGGCTGCATGATTTATGGAGCTCTGTTCAAAACAAAATGTCTGAGATTTCCATTTCCCCCTAGTTTTGAATTTTTGGCTGACAAGGGACAGAGACATCTAAAATATTGAAAATTTCTCCAAGATGGGAAAACCATTTCTGTGGGACATTGGTCCTGGTCTGGAGCACACAGATGTTCCTCATCCCCAGGGATTCAGCGCAGCGACATGGGAAATGGCTCAGGTTTGTTCCCATTGCTCCCGAGGGCCAGGTGTCCTGGTTTTCAGCCTAGCAGTCCATAAAATAACAGGATAAACAACACACTGGTAGTTTTGCTTCTCACACAAAGAACATAGGCTCATTATTCCCTGCTTTGGCTTTATGTCCTGGTACCTATAGGTCCTCTTTTGGTCTTCAGTGGGGCTGTGAGTTCCCTAGGGCAGGGTGTTTCTCATTGTCCCATGCTGGTGCAGATGCTGGTCCAGTGAAATTGCTCATCTAGAGCTTGGCATTGCTGTGCTGCAGTATGTGAAGTGCGCGGTGGCTTGGCTTTCTTGAATAACTGCGTCATTAAGAAATATCTTCAGTTTTATATTCTTTAACATTGGTGCTTTCTGCATCCCCTTAGATGGTTGTTTATTGCCCACTGCCGGAGCGGTTTTTGCTCCTCTACAAAGCAAGCACAATAAATCAGGCTCTTTTTAGCACAGGCTCAAGAATTCCCGCAGCAGTTTCAGCTCCTCCAGACACACCGTGTGACTCAAAGTGGCAAATGAAAACCAGACTTTTACAGTAAACCCCTGTTTCTACACAAAAGTTATTGCTGTATATGGTTTGGTTTCATTTCCATGGTGGTTGGTACTGGGGATCTCCAGCCTCTGGATTAGCCATTCCAAGCAGGATATTGCAGGAGAAGCAAACGGTCCTGGCCCCGGAGAACCCACCAAGTAGGTGCCAGGTGGGCTGGAGTGATGGGTGAGCAGGGGACAGTTGATGAACAGCAAAGGGATAAACGAAAAAATCCTGCCGGGCTGCAGTGGTTTGTAATTAGGCCCTTGGAGGCAGCTGTTCAAGGGGGAGAGGAGCTTCCTGGCTTGGGCTCACGCACACATACTGGCCCACCACGTGCAGGACGCAGCTAGGTTTCTGCACTTCCTAAATGTTTCTGGGATTATTATTACTATGTTTTAATTAATGCAGGAAATTAAGGGAAGCGAGAATGAAAGTGCATGTGTCAGCAAAGGAGCTGCTTTGTTATTTCTCACCCACAGCACAGCAGGGACCTGGAGCTGCTGGATAAGCCATAATATCAGCATTAGAGTCTTGGAGCTGCTTTTACACATGACTACTAGTGTCTCTATGAGCTTCCACAGCAGATATCAACACCTGTAGAAAGAAAAAGATTTATCCCCACTAATAATGCATTCTCTGCTAGCAATGGAGACTAAGTCAAATACTGTTAGCTTTGTCTAAGAATAAAACATATAGGCCACAGAGCGCCCTTTTAAAGCTCAGATATGATGGTTGTGCTAAACTCACCACCCCTGAGATAGGCAAGCTGCTCTCCTGGCTGCCAGTGCATACAATGATGTTAATGTGGTCCTCAGCAGTCTTTAGAGGAAAAGTAAATACTGACTCTCATTAAATATAATAACATATAATAACCTCATATTCATTTACTTAATGCTCATGCTATTAATAGCAGATATTGACCCAAATGTGGGAATAGCCTTATCCAGTGTTCTACCATCTAACATTAATTCTTATCAGCTTTGTGGTTGTGTTCAGAGATCTCCCTTGGGTATGTTTCCTGGACACTATTAAACAAATAAATTGCTTCTGCTGGCTATAATTAAATAAATATATTAATCAGCAAAGGGGCACAAATGGAAGTGTATGTCAGGAATTTGCTGCACCCTGTGTTATCCTTCAAACAGACCATGATGGCAGAATAAGACACACTCCCTGCTGGCAAGGAAAAAGCAGAAAAGAGAATGACATTGAACACAGACTAGCTGCAGCACGGTCTCTGGGGTGCCCTGAAGTTACCGCAGCGAATACTTCTCTGATCTCAGAGGGCTCTGGCTCATTTGATGCCAGCACCTCTGTTTTCCACTGCTGTTATTCCAGCTTTTACTGCCACCCTTCATGGACACCTCTCTGCTACCACCTGGGTTTTTTTGCCTGTCTCTGTCCTCTGCCAACATCACTTCTTGCACCAAAGAGTACAGCTCATCTCCAGGGACAGGGCATGTGATTCGACGAGTGGGTTTTTTGGTAGATTCTTTCCATAAAAGCTCCAAAGGCCCATTTCAGACTTATCTCCCACACCTGGCCAGCCAGGTTCGCAAATATTCACCACGGGCTGTTTCTGAGCACTGGAGAGAGCAGCAATGGACTATTCAATTTCCTCTGGGTCCTCTGGACCTTGGAATCCATCAAGAGAAAAAGCAGCAGAATGAGGCACTGGAAGTAAATTGTAATTATCATCAAAAGCACAGATGTATATATATATATATATATATAAACTGGGGTTAAACTAATACTAAGGTAGAGGCAGAAAACCATGAAAGCAGGAGAATTCAAAGCTGGGGCTGCCATGGCAACCCTGACTCACGCCGGCGTGGTGGGGCTTTACAGCATTTCCCCGGGACCTCCCAGCAAATGTCAATGTTTGCTCAGCATTTTCTGGGCATTTTATGGACAGGTAATGGAACTGTTGGAGAAAGCAGCTGGTCTGTTTGTGGAAGAGGGTGGAAGTTTTGAGGGAAGATCTGGAAACTCAGTCCTGGAGGGTGCAAATACATGCACTGGTGAATTTGGGCTCACAAGTGAGGTCGCACATGAACTCCTGAGCCCACAGCCCCAGCAAGCCATGGGACCACTAGAGGCTGGTCAGGAAAGCAAAAGTTTCAGCAGTGAAACTTGAAATACTGAAACCCCAGGTGCAAGCCCTAAATCACAGCCATCTCCAGCACAGGTCCTGTTTACAGAGCTACTAACTTCCAGCTCCCGCTCTGCCTGGCAGATACCTCTGTGTGACAAAACAGCTTTATTTTTCTCCAAGTAAAATTCCTTACAGTCATTCTTCTCTCTTCATGCGACTGAGTCCCGTTTGCAATTGTTCTGTGGAGGAACGGAGTCTAAACCAGAGACGATAGCTGATAAAATCTCAGTTAAAAACAGTTTGACCTGCTGGTTGTAGCCCAAGAAAGTCTGGGTTCTCCCTGAGCCACATCAGAGAGGCAGCATCCAGGGAAGGGGCTACGGTTATTAAACACAGGCGTGATGACCAGGAGCCGAAGAAGAAGTTTTCTTAGTACTGACTGGCTTCATGTTAATGGCATATATAAAGTTATGACTTCCAGACACCACAGTACTTTGTGGTGTTATTATATCTTTAGAAATCTAACTGATTTTTGTGAGCATTTTTAGAGTGCAGCCATTTTGGTGTGAATGTGGGTCCAATACAGAAAATGTATGCAATGCAATTCCTTTAGTGTAATGTTATTATCTTTTCTATTTCTAGTTTCCTTTCAAATATAAATGTTCTGTAGAAGCATGTTAATAAAAGCTACATATTTGTTTCTCATTCAACACTTTTATTAATTTTGGATTTTTTTTAATCTTCACAAGTAGCAAATTACCTTTTCAAACCTGACAAAATGCAGTTCAAAGCAAGCTGCTCACAATTCTTCCTTGCAAAAACAGCAAACGCACCCTCTTTTGGCATGCATTGCTTTGATCATGACTTCTGGTGAGCTGCAATGAAGAACAAAAGTAGATCTTCAGAGGAAAGCATAACTCTACTCTGCTATAGGGTGATACACCAACTCTGATTCATAAACTAGCAGTAGGCTTTTAGGCATTTAGAGACAGAGAATAGAGAAAACAAAAATGTAACAAACTTACATGAATGCATATGCATCCATTGAGCATCTTCAGACAAAAATAAAACATGGAAATTTGGAGGACAGAGCATTTGCATTGGCAAAGGCTGAGACACAGAATGCACATGCAGAAATTGTCAGCATGCCAGGAAGAATGAATAAAGAGCATGTCGGTATATAATTAAATTGGTTTATTTGTGAGAGCAGATGATGTAGTGCAAGTCAGAGCAGCAGGAAATTTCTTTAAACACAAATCCATGCGCAGTCTGAGTTCTGGGAGGGCACCTCGAGAGACTGGCAGGGCTTTCTCAACTGTTTCTTACTCCGTTCAGCGGGCACCGAGTCTGCACCTCACCTTCAATTTAGTAGCTGCGCTCCATCCTGTTTCACACTTCGGGTAGCTCCCCATAAAAATAACAAGGCTATTCCACTTCCAACAAACCAGCTTGATGCTCTGGTTCTGGAAGCAGGGAAAACCCCCAGGCATTGCCGGTTTTTCTCAGCCCATCCTGGCTCCTCCTTGCAAGGGACCAGCCATCGCTCTGCTCAGCTCCAGGCACTGTGTCCCTGTGCCTGAGGGATGGAGGCAGGGATGGATGGAGGCAGGGATGGATGGGGGCAGGGATGGATGGGGGCAGGGATGGATGGAAGCAGGGATGGATGGAGGCAGGGATGGAAGCAGGGATGGATGGAGGCAGGGATGGAGGCAGGGTCCAGCCTGGGCTCTCCCTGTGCTGGGAGCAAAAGGGCACCAATCTCCCAGTGGACATTAACCCCTCTTCCTCCCACCTCTTGGGCCATGGGAAGGAGCCTCCCAGCTGCACTTGCCCAGGGTGAGACGGGCCTTTGCAGAGAAAAATCAAGCCAACGGTTTCAGCTGCATAAAGAATACCTGCTGAGCACCTCCGGGCGCGGGAAGCGCAGCCCCGTAGGGAAGGAGGCTGCAGCCCTGACTGACCGCTGCTCTCCTCGTGGCTGCAGGGCTGCAGCGGGACTGCCGAAGGGCCAGAAAAGTTGTATTACGGGAAAGTCTCACCACCCGTCTGCAGTCATCTGTGCCCCAGGTTATGCCCTTCTGCGACATGACTCCTCCAACCTGTCATGTCAGGAAAAAAGGGAAATCTGCCATTTCTGAAGTCCTGCTACTTCATCAGGGCTGCAAACAGAAGGAAACCAGCACTAAAGAAGGATGCCGCAGCTTGTCTTGCTCACACAGTTCAGCAAGAGCCTGAACCCTCCAACATAACCAATGCTGCAGAGTCTCTTTATGTCAGAACCCATTTTCCTCTTAATCATGGCAGGAAAAGACTATCCAGCCCATTGAGGGAAATTATTTTCCACATCTGCATTTCACAGCTATGTGGGATATTTTCTTTCCTACAACATGCCTGATGCTGAGGAAAGGCATGTGTTGTAGCACCGCGTGCTCTCTGCCAGCCTCATAACCTGCATGAATACAAGCCTGTTTCATCACTGCTGGTGTAAACAGCCCAGGCACGGGGCTCGCAGCGTGGCCTAGTGATCAGCAGCTGGTGAATTCCACTCTCTCTCTTTCTGCACCTGCCACACACAGCAGCAGTTGCGGCCAGCGTTGCCACATCTCTCTCCCTTGCCACACCTTCTTCAGGAAACATTTTGCTTGATGTATTTTTGCCAGTGTGTTTGCAGTGATCTGATTTGATGTTTATGGGGGTTTTGTCGCTGTTGCTACCTGGATGCCTCAAGAGGGCTGCGTGGGAGCCCTCAGCTGGGTACGAAGCATTTCCCAGCATGGGTTTCCCACTCCTCCGTGCCTGGAGGCAGGTGCTGAACCACATTCCACCGGTTGTCTCTGTGTTTGCATTTCTCAGCACATTTCTTCACCCCCTTGCAGGACGATTTGAGTTCTCCCATAGCGTTTGGCTCCCTGCTTGAAGGGATCCTCCCTCCTTCCTCCAGTTTCCCCTGGTTTCTCCCTGCCAATACTCACCCAAAGCTGCTTGCCCCTCCTCATCCTCCTGTGACCCTCCTGGCGCTCCTGCACTGTTTTGGGTGGTGGCAGTTTCTGGTGGCTCTGTGACAACCTACAGTAACAGGGTATATCAGCACGCCAGGATAATCTGCTGGGCTTCCACCTGCGACCAAGGCAGGGGAGAAAGCAAGCGAAAGCAAAAGGAGATACAAGTGATGGAAATCTGGACCAAACATGAGCTCTGTCTGACCGCCCGAGCTGTGCACAAGCAGTGGTTGGATGGTCGTAGATGGACCACAGCTCCTCGTGCTCTGCTGAGCCTCTGCTACATCCCACATCATGCTGCTTTCCTCCCTGGCATACGTTCCTGGCATGTCAGCTGTAACAGCGTGCTTCGCGCATGCGTGTCTGCATCCCTGCACACGTGTATGTCCCTGCCCGTACGCATGAGCATGCACACACAGGTACAGGATGCTCTTTGCTGCAGCAGAAGTCACAGGACACCTCTAAGGACAGGACCTGGCTGTTGTAAGCTCGGTGCATAGTTAAACCGTACCCTGTGTGAGCACCATTTGCAAAAAGCTGCCTGTGCAAGACAGTCGTGACCCCACCAAACCTCCCAGTGACCCCTCTCCCCAGCACGGCGCAGGGGCCGGGGTGCCACGGCGTGACGGCTGCGGTGGCGGGTGCCAGGGGAAGCTGCCCAAGCGACAGCGGTGAGTCAGCAGCGGTTTGCAGCCCTGGGAAGGAGCAGCTCTCACAAATTGAACCAGAAATCATGATTTACATCAATGGGCTGTCAAACAAGTTGGCAAAGATAGATGCTCCTGCATGGTGCTCAAGGTATGCAGCTTTTCCTGTTTTCCTGCTCCTCTTAGACCAGCACAGGCTTGGTGCGCAGGATTTTTTAAACCAGAGGGAATCGCCCTCTTTTATGTGACCATTGATGCCATTCCCAAGCCACATCACAGCTCCACATAGTTGTCGCCTCTGGTCATCTTTGTCTCTCCTACTCTCACCAAACTCGGTATCCCAGGGCAGCATGGTCACACAGATAAGCATCTCCAAGTCCTGGGATGAGATGCAGGAGACCTTGGTGCAATTCTTCATTCAGCCACATGTTTTGGGTTTGACTTTGACTCACCTCTCCTCCTGGCTGATGCAGGACCAGCAGTTCTTCCAGCACATCTCCCTCTTGCCTCTCCCTGCACTCAGGGCTGCACCGCTGGCTATGCCGCAGGAGGGAACCAGCTCCAAGTTCTCTCTAAACATATTTCTTGCCCTTATTTTTTTAATGTAATGATAAAATATAATTTTGCTTTAAGAGCTTATGTCCCTAGGTGACCAGATGAATCAGGAGACCGGTAACATTTTGCAGAGGCTGCAAATCTACCCTATATCTGTCTGCGGTGAATATATTAAGATTTAGTGGGAGCAAGACTTATCTGCCAACATCAGCACTGCTAGCAAACGAGCTAGGAAACAACCGAGAGGGACTCCAGTGCTTTCTGGGCCTCTGAACTAGAAAAGCAGCAGCACCCTCACTTAAGCAGACACAACCTATGCTAGAAGTCAGTCTGGCAGTGGCAAAAGACTGGGAAACTTCCACACGTCAGCGGTGATTTTGGTAGGATGGTCCTGCTGACACCACAAGGTGCTCGGGACAAGCTGACATGTGAGCTCTGATTCACCGGAGTCCTTGGGGGAAGTCTGCATCTAAGCCAAAGAAGATAAAACCTGTCATCACCTAGTCAGGAGCAGAGCAAGCATCTAGGACCTTCAGTGACCAGGCACAAGGCTCAGCCATGGGGTAGTGGGGAAGCACTGGGACCAGTCTGTGCTTACTCGGGTATGAAATGCATAGACTATCTGTTGAGCAGTGCACAGAAGCCAGAAAGCAATTCAAGTAATTCAATCATGTATGATTTTATGTTAGGAAATCCTAGCAAATGTACCATCCGCTATGCTAAAGAGTCTGCCGTTCATAAGGATTTTTACCTATGATTTCCTCTTCTTCCTCACATGGGTTTGGCTTTTGGGACAACTGGCCCAGGGGCGATGTTGGATATAGGTCTGTGGATTTCACAGTCCAGCCCTTACAGAGCTGGCCATTACAGTCCCTGCAAGCCAAAGCATGCTGCTTCCACGGCAAGGTGAGACGAGCCCTCGCTCGTGCTCCCTGCACCCCGGTGCTCATCCCTGCCTGCAGCCTGGGAAATGCCAACCCTGAGGAGAAAACACCAGTGATAATCTATATCTGCTGTCTCTGGAAACTTGGTCCCGGTGACACCCAATTGTCCTCTTGCTGATCTCTACAAGCAGCAAAGATAATAGCATTCAGCCCTGGCGAGGCTCTGCAAAGCCCCAGCAACACCCTGCAGAGTCAGGAGCCAGCGTAACCCCACCGGCACCCGCCAGCCAGCAAGAACATCTTCTCGTTAAGGCTCTGCCTTGGCCAGTGGGTTTCCTGATGCTTACACGAGACTTTCATAGCAAATATCGTGTGTCTCCATGGACAAAGGCAGGCTGGGCTCTGTCCTGGTGGAGCCGTGGTTACAGCCCTCCTGGTCTGGGGGCTCTACCAGCCTCTGAGAGGCCACTCCGATGTAAAAGGCAAGTGGGTTTGGAGTGGGGTAGTCACGATTGCTGCAGTGAAGCTGAATTTTAATCATCATGTAGACCTGACTAAATGCCAGAATTGAGCTTTTATTTGAATGTTCCTCAGTTCTGCGACTATGTAATTTCCTCTGCCTAACAAAACATGAAGTTGTGCAGCTGCCCTTGGTTACTGGCAAACTGATACACAATTCAAGATGCTTTTCAATAGCGTTTTTTCCCCAGTTTCTAGAGCCATCTGCCTTTCTAGCTAAGGTTACATCATTGTTGTCTTTAATAATTTAGAGACCATCCTACTTACTGTAATGCAATCGTCATGTTTGGCTGTCAGTTAGAGCAAGAACAGTGAGCAATGAATCACAAATCAGTAATTTTCTGTACTACTTATTTGCCCAAATTCTTCAGGATTAAGACCTTAAGTTGTACACTGGGCTCATGTTTCCTTATTTTTAAGAGGAATCAGAAAGACTGCTCATGCATTTCCAATTTGTCTCCTTCCTGTCGTCCCAGCCCTTCTGCTGGTTTGGCTGAGAAACTTCATGATTTTTTTAAGGGCACAAGAGGACGTGGCCCCACACCACGTGAATGTGCAATGGCAGGTGCATGTGTGTGTGCCTGCATATGCACAAGCACCTCTACGTCGACTGATTTGACAATGGTAGCTGTCTCATATATATTAAACTTTTACTTGTTTTACAAAAATAAGTGCATAGATAGAGAGCTCTAGTTTCTGTTGCTGCTTTGGGAAATGCTGTGCTTGTTAGAACTCAGAGAAGACTCAGAAAAAGAGCCGTAACCCAGCTAAGGGTGCCAGAGAGCAAGAGGGACAGGAGGTCAACACAGAGAATGTCGAGGGAAGCCTAAAATTATAATCAGCCTGTCAT
This sequence comes from Aviceda cuculoides, assembly GCA_035590195.1. Classification (NCBI taxonomy): domain Eukaryota; kingdom Metazoa; phylum Chordata; class Aves; order Accipitriformes; family Accipitridae; genus Aviceda; species Aviceda cuculoides. The sequence goes on from JAVJGG010000039.1 coordinate 14,638,145, forward strand.
TGTCACACCTATTGATGAAGGAATACCGCTTTGGCTCAGAAACAGGTAGTTACTGCCATGCAGATATTAAAAGGAAAAGCGCTTTGGGTTTCAAAGGGAAGCCTCTCTCCTCCATGAGTTATTGCTGTCTGATCATTCATAATTTGATGGCAGAAGAAAAATGACTGGAAGATCACATGGCAATTTATTGGAAGCGAAATACAAGGAAAAGCAAATAAGGAACCATATAATTTAATTCCTGCTACCGGTTCATTACAGAAGTTAATGGAAAAAATCCTTTAAAAATTTCTTAGCAATTCATCTAACAGAGTATCTTAATTCTCTTGCCATCTGATTCCCAATATCGCCTTCACTCTGGTTTCCTCCTGTGGCCAGGCTGACAGGGAAAAATCAGACTCCCTCCTTTTTTCTTTTCCACTGCATTTTTGCTTGCCTTTATTAACCAAGTGTTTTGGCAGCGTTTAACAGCAGGGGTAAATATTTGCATCAGATTTACGGACCTCGGTTTGCGCATCACCCGAAAGGTCACAGTCAGCACGCTTTTGCTCCGGCAACCGCCTTGAAAGAGCAATCGTGAGACAAGCAAAAAAACCGGCCCAAGTGCTGCAGAGCGACGGCTGCCTCCGTCCGCCACAGCCAGCGGGCGGGCGGGCAGCACTGTCACCCCCGGCTCCCGCGGGTGAGGGGTGCTGGGATGCAGGGGGTGCACAGCGCTGCACGGACTGCACGGCGCTGCATGGGCTGCAGGGGGTGCAGAGGGTGCAGGAGGTGCAGAGGCTGCAGGGGCTGCCCGGCGCTGCACGGGCTGCAGGGGGTGCACAGGCTGCAGGGGCTGCATGGGGTGCACAGGCTGCAGGGGGTGCAGGGGGTGCATGGGGTGCACAGGCTGCAGGGGGTGCAGGGTGTGCACAGGCCGCAGGGGTGCA
>JAVJGG010000039.1:14639497-14660444 GCA_035590195.1 Aviceda cuculoides
CGGGAGGTGCGCGCCTGCGTCTGAGGGACGGGGCGCGGGCGGGCGGGGCTGCGCTCGGCGGTGGGTTGGCTGAGCGAGTGGCAAGCCCGAAAGTCAAGAGGGTGCGGAGAAATCGAGCAGTTCTCGATGTACTTTCTAAGGCTTGTGGGGATGGCAGTAGGCATTGTCTCGATGAGATCATATCTGCCTTCCTTGGGCAGGCGATGTGTAGTCTTTTTAGAAAAGACGTGCGGAGATGAAACCGGGACCGGCAGGACCAATCCCTGAAACACGATGACAGTAACAGACAGGTTTTCTGAGGAAAAAGAAGAGAGCGAGCTTCTTCAGCAACAGGCTAACTGTTGCTGCGTTAAAACAACTTCTAGAGTGCTCTGTCATTTGCTTTTAATGGTCTTGCTTTGATGCTTCTTGTATTTAGCCTGTGTATGGTTCTGTGTAGTGAAGTTTAACCGCATTTTATAATGTAGATTCCTAGTGCTGTTACCTCAAAGCTAACTGTGTCACCATATTGTTGATGTTAGCCAAATACACTCCCTCTTTTTAAATTGTAAATATCTCTTTCCGGTTGTGTGCTAAACAGGTTATGGCTTGTATCAGTTCTGTTTTTCATGTAGTCCGTACCAAACCTCTCCATTATTTCACCTTGTAGAATGAGGTTTCATGTAGCTTGTTCAAAGAGCAGTAAGATGTGGATTGTGGGATCCATCCATCTGAAGCTTTAATAATTGACTAAGGGCTTGTTTTAATTTGTGTGTCAGTGGTCACTGGATGCCTAGAACAAAGGAAAGACTAGATCTTTTCTCCTCACCTACACATCCTGTATCAAAGCTTTTCTGAACTTAGCTTTTTATGTAGCCTGGTGAAAAGCACAACTTAGTATACAGTTCCACGAGATGTGGTAAGACAAATTAATAGTACTTGGGCTGACATGAGGTTTTGCTCTAACTGCTTACCTTGTTCTGGCACTAGTGATCATCACACTCTTCTTCGAGTTGCTTTAACTCAAAGTAATTGAAAACAGCTGAAAACTAGAAACAGCAAAAACTACTCAATAAGTTAAAACAGCTGGAACCTGACAGGGTGGGGACAAGAGAGGGTGAAGGCGTGGGATTTGTGTGGCTAGAAGCCACAGGCAGGAAGGGGGAACCAGACCTTTTGGTAGAAGTGAGCCATTAAATCTGGCCCAACTGCACATCCTACCTTTGATTTGATACAGATAATGCCATGTGTCCTGACTTTGCAGGGTTTGCCCACCTGTATCTAAGGAGAACTTGGTAATATGAAGCCACTCACTAGAAATTAAAATGGAAGATGCTTTTAACTTTTATATTGCTTTTCCGTAGCCTATAAGGATGCATCATTGACTCAAGTCAATAGAATTCTGTCAGCTTAAGTCAAGTAAGGAGGTGATCTCAGAGGGCTTAGTTTGCAGTACAGATACTGAATCTGTAATTCAGTCTGCTATTGAATCTGTGCTAATAGTATAGAGAGTATTTTCTCTAAATAAGCTTTGAGATTTCTTAAGAGCTAATTTCTCATTTACATTGGACACTTCTTGGAAGCAGGCTTGTAGATTGTAGTTTTGAGACCCATGCATGTGTAATGGCATTGAATTGGGACCTACAAAAAAAAAAAAAATAAAAAAATCAAAACCTTGTGGGAGAAAGGGCAACTGAAAACAAGAGCATATTGCCCTCTGCAGTTTAAGGCATTTCCTTGTGCTTTCAGTGTTATGATGATGAGAAAAACTACTTGGGAATCCTTTTTGGCAGCATATGCTATAGCCAGTTTTTAGCAAAGTGGTGCGATATATTTGCTCCCATTAAAAATCTGGGTTTTGTAGCTTCCTCCCCCCTGCCCCGAGTTCCGTGTGGGGAAGTTTAATAACTGCTGATATAGAAATTCTGAAAGTGGTGACAACTGTTTACATAAACTTGCTGAATTCTGTGCTATTTATTTGTTTTATTAATTGCCTCAAATGATGTGCAGGAGTGGAGTTTCCGAGCTGGATGTTGGCTCCCAATTCCTACTGTCAATCAATAGGTACTGATGCTTAAGCCCCACCCTGCCCCATGAAAGCACCATATCTGCATCCTCAAGTACATATATAACTAGTGCCCTTTAAGAATTAATCAGAAAAAATTACAGAACTTGTTACAAAATGTTTCTTTCATATGATAATGGGCTGACATAGCTCTCCTGGATTGATGACTTCCCTAAGGTGAAGTGTGTTTAAACCAGGTGTTTGGAGACTTGTGTCCCCTCTGGCTAGGCCTGTATGCTTCACTTCTGCTGTAGATCTTGCCTTTTATGTGTAATTCTACTTCTGAAAGAATGTGTGGAGAGTGTCCACCTGTTAGATAAGTAGGTTCCTAACAATGTCTGTTTCTATATGCTTTTCTAGACCCTTGAGAAAAGATCTAGGTGCCTTTGTAGACTGGTCAGTGAAGCCATCCATTTGTTGTGTAGCTAGAGGAGTGGAGAGGGAGAGGTAGTGTGACAGAAGATGCCCTTATTTAACCTCTGTCACTCTGCTTTCAAAAGACTGTAACCACAGAAGAGATTTAGAAAAACAGCCTGAAATTTAGAGGCATGAACTGTCCCATGAAGTAGAATGCCATTTTTGAGAGAAGGAGAATATGAAGGCACACTTGTTTGGATGCAGGTATGTGACAGACCCTCTTATATTTTATTTGTAAGAAAAGTGGATCTACCTGCTCTGAAATCAAGAACTGACAAATCTAGTAGTTTGAACATCATATGCCTAACAGTAAGAGGCAAGTTTGTTTCTAGTGCACTTGTGTGCTAAAAATTATGAGAAACCAAACAAAAGGCACTGGATTCAAGAGCTGGTGTAGATAATGAGAAATGTCCTCTGGTACCTTAATTTAAATTACTGAATTCTGACTTCAGTAGTCATGTCTTTTTGAAGTTGCTTTGATGCTTTTCCTGAAGAATCTAGTTTTCTTCTGGGTAGGAACCTAGATAATGTTAAGTTGTGCCTCGTTAACACATGGCATGTGCTTAGTACAACTTTTTTGTTCATGTTTATTTTAGCCAACATGCAAAACCTATCTTGGCAGCAAACAGGTGGTGTGAAGTGTTAGTTTTGTTGCTGTAGTGACTTGCAGCACCGCAGACAAGTTTCTGTGTTCGGAGTTAGGTGAAGTTCCCCAATACTTTCCAAGGGCAGCCCAAACAGTGCATTGCAGTAATGAATCCTTGTGGTTTTGAAGGTGTGGACTGCCACAGTGAGCTGCAGCAAGAATAATGGTAGCTTCCAGGCCAGCCATAGGTTAGAGGGAGGAAAACATCGTGTGCCTCTGCAAGCTGAAGGACAGCAGTAAATACAGTTATGGGCTGGTTGTTGGACCTGTGTGTTCTGTACAGTGTACTGCTACTATATATACACTTAAAACCTTTTTCCATCTGCCTGTTAGCACACCTGCTTTGTAACAATGTACATCCTCCCAGGAAAGCAGGCAGTGTGGTTCTGGGATTTGACCTAGACCATAGCATTCACATCATTGTTTTTTTTTTTTTTTTTTTTTATTTTTTTTTTTTTTTTTTTTTTTTAAGGGCTAAATGATTTGTTTTCTGTCACAAAACTTAGCAACAACATGTTGAAAATGTGAAGCTTAGTTCAAATAGGTACTAGGCTGGAGCTACCTGATAGTGGGAATGGCAGCTTCCTAGAATCTGGTTAGTATTACAATGAATTTGACAGCTGAATAAAAAAAAAAAGTTCTTCAGGAGTTTATTTGACTTTCAGATTAATTGGGCATCTGGTTATATTTGTGTAGGTGAAATGGGATTTTTCTTTGAATTTTGTTTAATTTTTGTAGATAACCTTGAACACCTTTGCTAAACTGGTGTTACAGTGGTATCATGTAAGAAAATTTAAGTTAGAAGTATTTTATGTGAAATGCAGTCTACAAGATCTATTGTTATAAATTTTTAAATCCCACTATTTACTAAACAATCATACTAGACAACAAAATTAGCCTTATGTTTTCTGTGGCATATGTCAGTCTTCATGTTCTGCCTGATAACCCTGTAAACCTACAGACCTTTCAAAGCAAAATCAATATTTGATCATTGGATTGATCTTCATAGAAATCTTTTCAGGACACTTTTCCCACTATATATACTTTTTAAAAAATGCAAGCATTTCAGATACTGTGTCCATAAAACTAGTGACCTTGAAGTAAAACTGAGGAGTGGAGAAAGCTGCTGACTTCAGGCACCTGTTGAGAAGGCAAGACCATTCCAGAGTAATGTTGAACTACAAGAGACTTAAGTTACCAAACTTATTCTGTGACTGACTTTGTCTTTATAAATGTAATAGCATATAAGCAGCAACTAATCACGACTAAGGGAGTGATGGTGCTTGTAAACACATAGCTCAAATAATCTCAGGCAAGCTACTAAACTTACTTGGCTATATTATAAACTGATCCAAAAGTGGTGGTGTTGCCAAATAGTTGTGGAAGCTTTGCAGTGGTTTAAAAGCATATAATGTCAATGATAAAGCTTCGCCTTAATGTAAGACATGTATGGGTGCTGTATCAAGCTATCAGCACTGTTACATTCTATACCTCCTAGCTCTGTAACCTTTATCACTTGACCAGCTTTTTCCCAAGGTATTTGAGTAAAGCATGAGAGTGGGAAATAACATCTGTTTTAGTTTGAGTGCCGATTTTCCACAAAACTAATTAGCTAAAGAAGTGGTATCAATGTCTTTTGAATTTTGTGTTACCAGTGGAGGAATGATTTGCCTGTACCAGAATTGACCTGCTAGTTGGTGGGAAGTGTCACAATAGAAAACTAAAATATCTATTTGCAGTTGAGGGATTTGTATTTTATTTAGGTTGTTAAATCTAAGCAGTGTCTTGTACAACAGAACCCTACACCTCGCTGAAGCCTAGGCATTAATGTTGTGATTATAAATATATTTCATTGTTAAAGTCATCTTGTGAACTTAATGAACTGGCACACATTTCTGCCGCTATTTCTAAGGAAATCCAAGAGTTGATAGTGGAGCTGAAAATGTTTCAGTAACCAGAAATTCAACACAGGCTGTGGCCTTTCCCAGCAATATATTTTGGGAGACTAAAGATGTGTTTGTTTTTCAGGTCAAAATACTGATTGTACTCTTTTTTGCACATTGGGGTTAGTGCCTCCTAGGAGGATTATGCCTCAAAATAGTGTTACAGATATTGTGCATCTTAAGTGTCAATATCTGGACAGAAGCATGTAGGTTTAAGGTGTTAAATTACTTACAAATGATACAGTCTTTGTATACCAATCCACTGTACTTCCTTGTGTACTTAACTCTGCTGGATAAATGTGATCTTTTCTTCTTATGATGAAATGTTTTCACAGAGTAGAGAAGAACTGAAATTCTTAAAAACGAAATGGAAATAGTTTTCTTTTTGAGAAAGTAGTATCCCTTGAAACCATCGTTTCGGAGGCAGGAGGGGCAAATTAGACTGACATCTCTATATTTGTCTGTGTTGCTTGGTACAAGATGATACCCAAAGCTGTCAAGTGTCACTGATCTTAGTAGCCAGCTGGGATGCTTGTACAATCCAGGTTGTAGTTAGTTTGGTAGTAAGCTTTTAAGGAAGTATCCTGTAACTTGGTCTCTGCTTGTGATTGACAAACTAGTAGAATCATAGAACAGCCCAGGTTGGAAGGGGCCTTGAAAGATCATCTGGCCCAACATTTCAACTTCCTTATATATGAGTAAGGTCCTGTAGTCAGAGTAAGCAGTGTGACTCAATACTTAAATATCTTCAAGAATTCTGAAATTCTTGTGGAAAATGTAAGTTCAGGATATAGTAAGAGTTGGCTGTTCACTGATTGAATTGAGTAGTGACCCGAAGAGAAGTAATTAGTTGCTACCATTCCCCTAAGATACCCTGTTCTTTCATGTAATTAGTGAAATGAGAGGTTATGTGTCAGTGGATGCTGATACAAATTCACTGCTTCAGAGTATGCATTTTGGAAAGTAGTGCAAAACTAGTTCCCTCCTGTTACAATGTAAATACTTGTATTTATACTAAGTGTCATGATTAGAAACAAGACCTTGCCTTTATTAGGGAGGCTGAAGGACAGAATGGCTACGATAGTGTTGACTCTACAGATCAGGGTTCAGGCACTTGATGTGCAAGATAGTAGAGCATTTGTAATTCTGCTTTCTGAGAGTTTTGGTTTCTTTGATGTCCAGCCTGTGCTCCTGGTACATGCCGATTTTTAAATTCTCTGTAATGAGAAATGTTTTTAAATGTGTACTTGGAATAGTATCAGTTTATTAGAAAAGGGTAATAGAAATATGATTTCTGGAAGATTCTGCTGAGAAACTTTCAGGGATTGTAGAAGCTGTGGATCTGTGCATTGCAGACAGTTGGGCACTTTACTTGGAGCCTTTTATGTAAAGGAGTGGTATGAGAAAAATTCACTTGCTTGCTTGTCTGAAGTATAAAGTATACATTCACTGTAAAGGAAGACTGTACTATAGACGGTTTAATATGAAGCTTACTGTCAGGAGATTTTTTTTTTTTTCCTTCTTTGAGCTGTACCTAAGTCTGTCTTCTGTTTCTAACAGGTCACCAACAAAAGTTGGATCCCATGTATTAAAGGTGAGTTTCTTCTTAAAATCAATCACATTTTTGTTGATGAACACAGTATTGAGCATTTCTACCTAAAGTAGATGAGCTACAGTAGCCCTAACATCTGCACAGACAGGAAATTACAGGCTTTCCTTGTTGTAAGTAGCAATTGTTGTGCTTATGTCTCTTGAAGTTTCAACTTTACTTTTATTTAGGGTATGTTAACATGTCTTGAAGCTAATTTTATTCTGAAATGTGTATGTGCAATTTAATTGCATTCTATTTAATTACTAGACTACCCTCTTTCAAGTGATTTGTGAGTAGTAAGCAAGTCTCTGCAGCACTTGTCTTTTGGTCTTGAATTATGTGAAATAGTTGACTTTCCTCTGTCTTCAAAATAAGAAAAAACCCTCAGTGTTTGTACTTCAAAAGCCTCCCCTCTAGGTTATGTGAAGATAAAACACTATATTTAGTTTAATGAGACAGCGTTGCCACTTCCCACGCAGGTAATTGGTATGCTGCATCTGTGCATAGCGACAGTGCAGCTGACTCTGGCACACATTAAACAGGTGAGAAGTTGGAACCTGGTACAAATAACACTTATTTCCTGGTCTCAAAAGGGCCAAAGGTGATGCTATGCAACACTTTTAGAGTAAAGAAGACTTGACATTTTGTCTGTAAAGTGTTGGAAAATCATAGTGAAAATAGTGTTTCTGATTTGTCAGCAGTACTCTGCTCTGAATCAATAATCTTTTTACAGAGATGCTGTATCTTATGGTATCTCTTATGGAACAGAGACTTATCCCCTATTTGGTGTTCTGTTTAATGTCCCTTTAATGATTAAGTATTATATGTGTAAGCCTTTCAGATAATGTTGCTCTACCATTCTGATTAAACCCACTGCAATCAATGAATTTCAAAACTAATGTCTTGACTGAATTATTAGCTATGAAGGTCTGTATGTTGTTTGTAGTTTCTTTCATTTTTTTAAGTATCTTCCTAAGTCACTTGTTCAAAGCCAAGTTTTTGAAGGTGGAAAAGGTAGTTGCTTCTCTGCTTAGTACTGTATCAGTTCAGTGAATGTGTGACTAATGGTACAGTTTCTCTAGGAGTGGGTAAGAAATATTTCCTAAGTCCAAAGTTTAACAGGTGTGTGAGTTTAATGTCAACAAAATTAGAAATTAATATAATGGGCTTCTGTAGACACTGATTAAACTTAAGAATTTAAGTAATCGTACCTTTGAAGATAGATTCTGGTGATAAACCAAAGTAGAACTTTCATTTAGATTAGAAAAACTTTGTGGAAGGAGGGGGAAGGAGTGGAGAGGGAGGAAGAATTTTTCTATAATTTCAGCTGTCTCTGCATGATATGCCATTTCTTGTGGTCAGAACTCTCAAAGATGGATGTCTAAAAGAGTTGTGTATTTTTTTCAAACATACTGTGGTATGTTAGTATGCTATAAAGGTTCTGTTTGACTAGCTGAGTGTTAAGAAGTTTCTCCTTAGACTTCTAAAAATTATCTGTACTAGGTAGTCACTCTAAATCTTGTCAAGGTCCAAAAAAATAGGGGAAGGTCTTCTAAAATAACAGTTTGATAAGGAGATTAGGTATCTTGTGCATATCCAAAGCTGTATAAGCAGAATTAGATTAATAGCCTAACAAAAATAGTTTATGATGGTAACAGCTAGCTTTTGGGGGCTTTAACATTGTGGGGAGGCAGTTGAGGACAGCTGAGACTGCTGACCTCAACAGAAGAGAGTTTTGTATCTGTAGGCAGGAGGGAGGAGTAAAACAGCAGTTCTATATCTCAGCTCAGGGAATCAGTTGAGATGCGCTTGTTTTTTCTTAGTGTTTTGAGCTCAGTAACTTAATTCTTTGAGCAGATGTGAGGAGTTTGTCTCTTTTGTGAGACAAATACAGGCTTTTATCTGCAGCTTTGGTCCCCAAATAGACTGTGCAGGATCATCAAACAGTGGAACAAGTTGCGTGGGGATGATGTGCAGTCTCCATCCTTGGATATAGTCAAAACCTGCCTGATTGGACACATCTTTGAGCAACCCTTTCTAGTTTGTTCTGCTTTGAGGACTACAGGATCTCCACAGGTCCCTTCCAACCTTGAGGATTCTATCAGATTCCCCTTCAGATATTGGTAATATGTGTGCTTACAGGCAATGGGATCAATAGTTCATGTAAAATAGAAGGCATATGATGAAGTTCCAAATAGACCGTACTAACTGAGGTTAAAGCAGGCTTCTGGTTAAAGCAGTATCCTTCTATGGTATAAACTAGTTGCTTTTCTGAACCTAAGATTTTTCAGGAATTGCTGAATATGTTCACTCACAACTAGCATATTTTCAGCCTGTTTTAAGACTTTGTATAGAATATCCATACCTAACATGCCCAAAGTGTAATCTTAAATTCTACTATTCCTAGGGCTGCCTATCCTAAGTATGATTTATTTAATTATTTTTTTTACTAAATAGGACTTAAAACTGTTACAAAGATTTACTACATTATTTTGGCACACAAGGCCACCTTTAGTGAATTGCTTTTATTAATTCTTTGGTAGAATATGCCAAAGTGTTGGTGCTGTTTGCACGTCTTGAAACTATACTTCCTGAATTGCAAGCTAACTTCACATCAGTAGTATAATATTCTGGAAGTGTTGATTATACATATATACAGAATGAATAGTATACTCAGCTTTGAATATTCATGCAGTCTTTCATTGAAATGTTCTCAAAATGTTCTTGGTTTTTGTTTAAATCCTGTCATTTCATTGGTTCTGCTGCAGATTATTTAGATTTCGGAAAGATCTGCATGCAGATAACTGATAGCAAAAATAGACAATATGCACTAGGAATAATTGTAGAACATAAGATTCAATGTCAGAACCTCAGAGGCATATTTGTGACCGCTTGATAGATATGCCTGACTTAATCTGGAAATTTCTAAAAAACTTGTAGTGATAATACAGTTCTTGCATCCTTTCCCACAACCCGATAAAGAGCAAAATATTTTAATATGGATTTTCCTTGCTGCATATTATTAAATGTGTATGTTTCTCTAAACATCATGCTACCTTAAATTTTATTTTAGTTGAGACTGAAACCTCTTAAAAGATAACTGTCTTTTCTATTCAGTAGTGCGCAGGCTTTCTGTATGGTCATGTGAAATATACTTGTGTACTGTGTATTACTGTTTAAACATCTATCTGACAGCAGTAATGTGTAAAAATGTAGCAGAATTCTTGTTCTTTACACAATTTATATAGCTGATGTAGCTATATTTTTGTTAGATCATCTTACTGAAGGACTTAGTACCATCATCTTACGGTATCTACCATCTTTTTTCCATAGGATATGGACAGCAAGCTACACAAAGCTGGAAATGAAACCTTTGTACAAGAAATGAAACAAGATGATTCAAAAGAGGTTAGTTAAATATTGCTTTGCGCTTCCAGCATCACACTAGAAATATTAAATAAATTAATAACCAGTCTTCGTCCTGAAACTAACATAGGTTAGGATTTGTCAAACCTAGGTTTGATAGGTTAGTAAGAGTGTCCATCTGAAGGGTAAATATCAAACTAGGTGTTCTAAAAACATGTTTAGGATTCACCAGTTTTGAATTATTTGTGTAATTTACAGGATCATATTTAGCAGTGCATGAGAACTCTGAAGAGTGAACAGCTTTTGTTTCCTAACTTTCTCTCAAAGTATATTAAAGAGGAATGGAAATTAGTCACTTTGTTATATTTTTCAGTTATGCCTTTTTCTGCATCTAGGTCTCCAAAATTTTTAAACAAAATATATTTTGTATACAAATGAGTTCTTGTGAGTGTTGTACAGACTGACTGGTAAGCGTGCCCTGGAAATGCCTGCTATTTAACAGCAGAATGGTTTTGGTTTTGTTTTTTAGATTATTGACAGTATTATAGAAGAAAGTCAGAAGGCACAACAACTGGATGATGATTCTTTAGCTTCTAGAGGAAAAGAACTGACTGTTCCAACTTCAGATGCAAATGCTTGGATTTCTGGAGCAGGTATCATTAGTAGTATTCCAGAAGTATTAGCTGCTAAAATATCATTACAAGAAGACCCTAGAGAACCTGTGCATCAGAATGTGTGTAAGGACACTGAACTGGAGTCAGGAAAGCTTTCGTTTACTTCTGAGCAACAGGAAACTCATAACCTAACAAAATTAACAAATGCAACTGACCATAAAATGGATGAAACTGAAGCACAAGAAGAAACATCAAAAAATGAGGACATAACAGACAAGAAAGAGGCAAATACTTTAGAACAAGTGGCTTCAGATTTATCTACCAAAGACCTTTCTACAACAGAAATGCCTCCAGCAAAACCGCCAAGGCAGCTTACTGTAGAACCTGATATAGTTGCTAGCACAAAGAAGCCTGTCCCAGCACGGCCACCACCTCCAACAAACATTCCTCCTCCAAGACCACCGCCACCTGCAAGGCCAGCTCCACCACCCCGGAAGAAGAAGAGTGAACTGGATTTTGAAGTGCAAAAACCTGTTTTAGAAGGCAAGCATTCTATTTTAGATGGGTTTAGTTATCTACATGGTTACTATTTTTGTGGTTTGAGGGAAGAATCATTCAATCTTGTGATTTTAGTTTAGCTGACATGTAAATGAGGGGAAAAAAATTTCTTCAACAATCTTAGCTTCTTACAGTGGAGAAATACCCTTTTGCATTACAAGTGTTCCTAATTCGTAGACTTTCTTGAAAACTAACACTTCCTACCAAAATAGCTACTTCTGTAGCAAGGAGAAGTTGCCTCATCCATACAGAAACTAAAAAAAGTTACACACTTCAAATAAAATATGTGCAATCTGTGTTTGCATAGAAATACAAGTCAAGATGTAGACTGAGGTGTCAAGAAAATGCGTAATCATGCGTTACTAGGGAAATGACAAAAAAAATTGTTAATGAAACTTAAGAGGGCTAAGTGTGAAATTGTGCTTGTGCCTCCAACTATATGTGAAATATATACTTGATAAGGCAGATTTGGTGGCAGTTGATGTTTTAAAAAAATCAAACTTGTCAGAGTGTTCAGGAGTGTAACTATAATGTTAGGATTCTAACAATCTGTAGCCTGTCTATGGCAAGTGCTATGCTTTTCTTTCTAATACAAATCTCTCTTCAGTTTCTCGAGAGAACTTCACAGCTGGTGGTCTTTTAACTCCAGGTACAGTGACAGAGGGCGTGCCCAAAGATTCTCAGCCTTCTTTGGATTTGGCAAGTGCAACTAGTGGAGATAAAATAGTCACTGCGCAGGTATTGGGAAATGGTTCTAATTTCAATAACTGTAACATTTTCTATTACTTTAGTGTAACAGTAGAGATAATGTATTCTATGTCTGCAAAATTTCAGGAAAATGGAAAAGCAGCTGATGGCCAAACAGCAAATGAAGTACTTGGACCACAAAGACCCAGGTCTAATTCTGGAAGAGAGCTCACAGATGAGGTATTAATAAATGCGATCTGTACATAATGCGTTCTTGTGCTTGTTTTTCCAGTCTGTTGAATGAATTGGAGTAGTCACACATCACTTCTTGTGCTCTGAACCACTACATACTGTGAGTAGGGATGCAAATAGGAGTGATGGCATGCTGGCTTTGTCCACCTAAGCACTTTGTGGTCCCTGAATCATATGTGGTATTAGCATTTGAAAGTGTGAGCTGTAATAGATCTGAAATGCTATGAGTTTTTGTCTGTAGCTGTGCAAACACATTACAAGATTTCAGTGCAAGGGAACACCAGCAAACTTGGCGTTTTGTCACGCGTCTAAAAGGGGAAGGAGTCAGCAACAGCAGAATGATTTTGCTAATATTAAAAAATAGTTTCTTCAGTTAATAACTTCCATTAATCCTGATGATGTTATTGGGCTGCTGCCAGTTTTTATATGTGTTTATCTGTGTATAACTTTTTTAACTATTGCTGAATAGATGTATATGTTCATGAAATGCTCCAAAAAACCCTTTTCCTTTGTAGTACTAGTTAGGTTTAAATGCTTTTTCTCTGTAGGTAAAGGTTGTCTTTGACTAAATCTAAACTACAGCTGTTAGAATATCTGAAAGGAGAAGACTTCAATGTCTTTTAATTACATAATATGTTTGATATTAGCATGGAACATGTCAACGGCTGATGTCTAGCTGCATTTCTGATTTATGAAATTGAAGCTTGTGACGGTATGTAATTGTTTATCTGTGTATAGTGGTTGATAACCTCTGCGCTAACAAACTAAAGGCAATTTTAACTTAGTCTTTATAAAATAAATATTTAGCGAGCTACAGAATTTCCCATCAAGACGAATAATCTGTAAGATCAGGTGATTTCTGTTTTGCTCTACGTTTTCGAGTCTTATCAATCACCTCTATTTCACATCTTATTTTTTCCATAGGAAATTCTAGCAAGTGTGATGATAAAAAACCTTGATACAGGTGAAGAAATACCCCTGAGTTTGGCAGAGGAAAAGCTGCCAACAGGCATTAATCCCCTAACTTTGCATATCATGAGGAGAACTAAAGAATATGTCAGGTATGTCAAATGATAGGTTTCAGCTCTTTGATACTGTTGCTCTTGTAGTTTTTGCATACATGGAGGCTGCTCTTATGGAAGTAAAGAGAGTCCCAATCCATCTGTGTCTGACTCATTTGAGTGCTAATTCCCAGTTCTCTGTAAACTAGGCTGTTTATTGAATTCTTTTAAGTTAACTAAAAGTTGATGATATTGCTGGAACTTGACAGGCAACTATGTCTGAAAATCCAGCTGAACTGCAGTTAGCACTTGATGTGCTAAATGTCATTTCTATACTGAATTAAGCACAGTTTCTGTTCAAGTATTATATGTTGTTCATGCTATCACTGCCTGTAGCTTTTTTTCAGTGTTTAATTTAGTAGACTTTGGTCCTCTGAAGATCTGTCGTCATCAGTATAGCTGACTAATTTGAAGTTTTCCTGTTCTCAACAGAGCTTTAGGCCCTTCTAATGTTTAAAACTGAGTCTGTTTGTAAACTTTGATAGAAAAATACAGTTTCTTAATGATCAGGAAATCATGTCAGTCTATTTTTTTTTCAAAGGCCTAGACTTATGTGAATTTATACATCAGACAGTTTTTAGGTTTTTTGCATTGCTGTATTATCACTGAAAAGCTCAGTTCTGTAGAACCGTACTCTTCTGTTTCAGAATTAACCACTGTTAGTTTATTTGGTCTATGGAAAGCAAGGTATGAGAACAAGGTGGCATGTTACCAGTTTGTAGTAATGTAATGTATTTTGTCTGCTCTTAGCTTTCAAAACATGACAGTAAGCTTACGTTTGATATTTGTGGAAAGGAGTAATGTATCTTTGGAATCTAGAGAGTGTACACAGTTTTAGTATCAAGATGCCTAAGAATTTAAAGATCTGTTTTATTACTTGATTAACATCACATCCATGTTTTTTCCAATGTGTTACATGAAGGGATAAAGATGGATCCTAAAATGCAGATCTTGCTTTACTAATGTTTCATTCAATTTAGTTTCGTTATGATTTTGTATTAAACAATCACTTCTGTATTTCCTAGTAACGATGCAGCGCAGTCTGACGATGAAGACAAAATGCAGACACAGCAAACTGATTCTGATGGAGGGAGGTTAAAACAAAAAACGTAAGATGCTGTTTCATGTCTCTACAAACAAAAGGCAGGTTTTGTTCTAAGCTGAAGCTTCTCTTCTGACTTCTGAACAGGTTACTTTTTAAGTACAAGTGATACCTGGATTTATATAAGCCTCTTGCTCTGCAGTTGAACTGAAGATTACATGACAGCTGGCAAATTAAATGCTTATTTTTAAGAAGCAGTAATGGAAAGAGATAATACTGCATTTCAAATCAAAACTATTGATTCATAATACCAAAAAAAATGAGAATATGCCAGTGTTATGTGTTGAAAAAGTGCCCTTGCTTTTTAAGGACACAGCTGAAAAAGTTCCTTGGCAAATCTGTAAAGCGAGCGAAGCACCTTGCTGAAGAATATGGTGAACGTGCTGTAAATAAAGTTAAGAGTGTTCGAGACGAAGGTAAGTGATGCTTTTTTTTTTTTTTTTTTTTTTAATAGGATAGTCTGTTTATCCTTGGGCTTCTAGGAATCAAAGCTGGCTGGGGGACATATACTGCTGTATTCTACCGCTGTACACTTGATGATGTGGCGTTTTAGAGTTAAAGCTTGTAGCTTGGTAGGCATTTTGAGGCTAGAGGGTTACAAGGATGAATTCTTGTAAAGTAGTAGTTGAGAGACCTTTTCAGCTAAACCAGTTGAATACTATAATCTGTTAGAAAGCTGTCTAGGTATCAAAATGTAAACTTTTTTGGAAAGTTATTCCAGCAGAGGTAGAAGTGGGGATTGTCTTCATTACTTTAATAAAATCAGATGGTTTTCTAACAACCAGTGCCACCATTAGAATTCTCATATAGCTTGAGATCCTGTTAGAAGATTTCCCAACTACAACTGAATTCTTCCCTTTTTGTTTCATCAGTGTTTCTTTCAGACAGACTTCTAGTACTGCAGTAAGCCAATCTAACCACAGCCTGAGTTAAGTGCCATAGAACTGCTGCACTTTAGCATCTTGTGTTGCCACTGGCTGTTTGCCCCAGCTCTTTTGTAATTCTTATACTTTGTGGGCAAATCACCAGGCCATTTCAGTGTATGCAGTCAGAAGAAACCAATACAATAATTTTAAGCACACATTAAACTGACAGAAATCACTTAGTGCAGGGTCTTCTGAATGCAAGACCCTGTGCAAAGAAAGGGGCAGAACAAAAATGAATAGCAGTTCTTATTTTGAGTGTTCAGTGTTTGGATTCACTGCAACCCCAAATTAGTGTGTAGATGTATTTTTAGACCTTCATGCAACAGTACTTTTGTTTTGCTTTAAGATCTTAAAATTACCTATAAAAAATTGCTAATTCAAGACTAATCTGCTATCAAAAAAGTATTGGCAAATGCTTACTAGTAGAATAAATGTGTGCTGCAATATGTACTGTTGAATTTGTGTTCCTCTTAGTCTTCCACACGGATCAAGATGATCCTTCTTCCAGTGATGATGAAGGGATGCCGTATACAAGACCCGTTAAGTTCAAAGCAGCACATGGCTTCAAGGGACCTTATGATTTTGAACAAATTAAGGTTGTTCAGGATCTCAGTGGAGAGCATATGGTAGGTTTCAAATTTTATCTGTGGTTTTGCTGAATCTGTTCAGCCTGAGATTCAACTTTTAGTTTTCATCTACTTGATGACCTCCAGAATGACTGTCGGGTTTATGCTTCTTGAAAAGCAGTTTCATTCTGGAAAACAATATTCTAGCAAGAAATGAAAATTTTGCTGGTTTGATCAGATCTTCAGAAAAAATAAAGTCTGTAGATACTTCAGGGATTCTTTAGAGCTTTTCCTTGACAAGTTTTGGTATCAAGTGGTATTTGGTTTCTTGATTCCTGCAATTACAAATTTAGGCTGAAATAGGCTACGTTCCACTACCAGAACTGAGCACAGAGCAGCAAGTTTGACTTATGCAGCAGCAAATAAACTAGTCTGCCTATTAGAATATGAACACAAGTATTGGACAGGAATACTGGACAGGTTCTGGAGGCACAAGTGGGGAGAGATTAATGGGGTATGTAAGAATGTAAGCAGAATGGTAAGGAGGGAAGAGATAGGGATATGATATTTGCGGAGATGCCTGTGGAGAATAAGGCAGAAAAACTACCTATTCATCACTGTTGGAAGTGTGCATGCTTCCCTGTAGAGTCTGAAATACATTCTAGTATTCCTGACTTCCCAAATTCTTCTCCTGACAGCAACTGTCTGACAACAATTGAAACAGTCTCCCATCTTTAAGCGTTAAGCTAAAGATAATGACCTACAGCAATCAGTTTGGTGACCGGAGATTTCAGGCTTGTCATCCACAACTAAAGTTTCCCATCCTACTGGTAATCCATCTGTGTTAGTTTCCATTGTGCCAGTATTTGACTTCTTAAAACCTAGGAAATTTCCCAAAAGCATCCTGAAAGGATGCTAGGTTGGTGGAATCAAATGCCTAATAGCTGTTCATTAAATAACAGGAGGAAATGAAATACTCCTTGGCTGGTACTGTGTTTCATTGACTACTGATTCTTTGGACTTTGCAGTGGAGAAAGAATTGTCTTCACAGGCTTTGCAAAATCCTTATGCCAATTCTGAATTTAACAAATATATGTAGTACTCATTTTGGTTGCCAGAATTGATGTAACCAATTTCTACTTCAAAAAAAAAAAAGTTAGCACAAGCTGTGCTAACACTAAGTGCAGCTACAAATCAAATAGCAGTTTATAAGTCACTTGGAACCCTGGCTGGCTGACTGTTACTAATCCTGCTACTTTTATGTAGAATATGGTGGTAGTTCTGAGCTTCCTTAACTCCTCTCCTATAGTAAACTGCCCTGTGGGCTTTTTCTTTCAAACTGTTTTTGCAAGTGTGTTACACAATCTACCAGTTTTAACAGTTACTTTTCAGTGTTTTGATCTACAATTTATTTTAGTTGTGGTATTTTGTGTATGTTCTAAAACTTGTCAGTTGAGATTACAGAAAGGCTTTTTGGTATGGAAAAAGGCACTTAAACAATGGTTTCTTTATTTTGACAGGGTGCTGTTTGGACAATGAAATTTTCTCACTGCGGTCGATTACTTGCATCTGCGGGACAGGACAATGTAGTAAGAATATGGGTTTTAAAGAACGCTTTTGACTATTTCAATAACATGCGAATGAAGTACAACACAGAAGGTATCTTTCTATGCATTGCTCGGACTCTGAACCACTAGAAATTCTAGTTATTTGGGAACTTAGAGTTGACCGTGGTGTTTCTGCCTGTGTTCTAGGCCGTGTCTCTCCCTCCCCATCTCAAGAGAGTCTGAATTCTTCAAAGTCTGATACTGATGCAGGGGTATGTCTACTAGGTATTGGGAGTGGAAGAGGTGGGGAGGGTCACATTGTTCTGTAGTGCCAGATCTTCAATGTTGCTTTATCCAAACACACATTAAAGAGTTCTTGGCTTGTGTCTTTGAGGCATGGACAAACTGTCTTATCAATAGCCATCTTCAGTCAAATACTGTTATCCCACATATACGAGGTGCAGGCAAGAAAATATGTCACCAAACTTAATGCATTACAAAATCTGCAGAGCTTTGTTGTGGCCTTCTGCCAGAGTAGATTTCCGAGTGAAAAGCTAAAGGAGAAAAAACCTACATTGTTGAATTTCCTGTCTTCGTGTTTTGCCTCAGAGCATTACATATGGTTAACATCTGACTTGATGCTGTCTTTTCTGAGGAAGGTCAAACTGAACAATGGGATACTCAGAAGCATAATAAAACTCGATGTAATTAAATTTTTCAAATTCATGTAGAATAAAATGGAACATGACTGACAAATTAAGACACTCTTACCTGTAGAGTGTTCAGATTCTTTAGTAAACTTGCCATTAAAATCAATGTATTTAAGGTGGGTTTTTTTCTATTTTTAGTTTCCAGTAGTGTAAGAAACAAATGACAAAATCGGGGATTAAGCAAAGATTTTAGCAGTAGCATTATTTAATGTGCACTGTTTTGGTGGGGGCAGGAGGTGGAGGCAGCCCAGGAATCTTTCTTTACCTCAGGTAAATGAATAGGCTTGCTTAGCCACACACACCAGGGATGTTGTTTTCTGTGGTTTTTTTGCTGGAGAGGTTTTATATAGGAACTTCTAGGGGGTTTTTTATTTTGTACCTGTTTATTCTGAAAGGGTCTCTTATGAGGAAGTTACCATTCTTGATGTGCACTAGAAACATGGAAACTTTAACTCACAGTTTATATTCTAAGTTGAAATGCAGTTTTCAAGGTCGATATACATTGTTCCAAAAGCTTATCTTCAGATGCTTGCTTAAATTGCTGTCAAGCTTATCCCACTGAATAAACACTGTATGGATGGAAAATGTAAAGCTGCTTAATTTTCAAATTTCAAGATAACGTTTTACAGCCCGTTGTACTTGAAATTTACTTTGATTGTTTATTAGTGCAGTGTTGCTTCTTTTAAAGTCATAAGAGTTGTTCTTCATACTGTTATTGGCCCTGTACTTTTTGTAAGCGGTAATTGCTTTATTAATTTTTCCAGCTAACATTTTGTAACATGTTTCTATACATTTCTCTGATAGATTTGCAGTGGAGTTGATGAAGATCCAGATGATAAAAATGCCCCGTTTCGTCAACGACCTTTTTGCAAATACAAAGGGCATACAGCAGATCTTCTTGATCTTTCCTGGTCTAAAGTAAGGCAGCATAATACAGACTACACAGTTCTCCTGTGTTTTCATTGTTTTCTTTTGTATGGTTCCAATGGCAATTAACATCTAAACAATTTGAACCAATCACTGAAGTTAAGAGAAGAAGTTTGTAGAGACAACACTTATTCCAGCCAAAATAGTTGGTATAAAATGAACAAATTTCTTGGGCTTGCCTAATTAAAAGTAATCTTTAAAAAAAAAAAAAAAAAATCTAACTAGTAACAATTACAATTGTGTATTCAATAGTGAAGTTAAATTGTTTACAGTTGGAGGAATTTCCATTGAGCTGTGTGATTTCTGATTTATGGTATTATCACTTTTCTTGTCTTCAGTATGCTTCACTCTTTTTGCAAAGTGTACAGATTCTAAAGTTGCTGAATATATACATATATCTTAAAATTAGAGAATTACCTTGTGCTTAACTTTCAAAATACTTCACATAAAGCTTATTCAATTAATTCTCCACATTGGAATACAGTTGTAATTTTAAGAACACAGTCTAGCTGAAGGATCTTAGGCAGGAGAGACTCTCACCCCTACTCTGAAGCCTGTTGTGCTGTTTCTTCTCTGCATACTTTAACTACTTTCCAAGTACTCATTTCCATTGAGATTATTCCAGAAAATTTTCTGTGACTAAGCATCATTATACTGGTCTTAAGGAAAGCACCAATCAGTAATGGTAATTTGGATAAAACATTTTATCTAGAAGGATAAAATGTTGAATTTCATGGCAACAGAGAAATTGGTAAGGCTTTACCGATCAGATTGCTTCTGTATTTTTCTGTTACTTTTATGTCTGTTAATAACCATGGAATTCTCTTGTTCCACAGAATTATTTCTTGCTTTCTTCTTCTATGGACAAAACTGTCAGATTATGGCACATATCAAGAAGAGAATGTCTTTGCTGTTTCCAGCATATAGACTTTGTCACTGCTATAGCATTCCATCCAAGGGTAAGTGTAATTGCCCTCTCTGTTCTAGAGAGGCAGAATTTAAAATTACGAGAGCCCTTTCCCTTTACTTAAAAAAATATGATTGAATAACAGAGTTTGTGCACTTTAAAAATATCCCTATTGGATAATATTCTGGAACTTGTAAGTGTTCATCTTCACTAAACTTCACCAGGAGTGTCCATGTGGTTTAACCATTTGTAGGCATGATGTGGAAAGTGAATTGTCTATTGGCTATAACGTCAAAGCTGGTACAGTTTTGTGTAACTTTGTGAAAAATCAGAATTTCCAATGGGGGATGTTGCGATCAAATATTACTGGGGAAAAAAAATCATAATGAAATTGAACAGATTGTCCAGAGGCCACAGAATGCTTGGGGATGTTTAAAACTTGACAGGTTATAACCCTCTACAGCCTGATCAAACTTTTGAGACTGTCCTTGCTGTAAGCAGGGGAAGCGGACCAGAGACCTCCAGAGATCCCTTCCAACCTATCTTATTTTATGATTTATTTTTTCTTTAAAAATATGGTAATAAAGCTTCCTAATATTAATAAAACTCAAGTAGAGGAAGAGCATTTTTCAGTGTTCCCTGAATATACACAACTGGTAGATATATCAGGAACTCTGAAGGGAGCTTTTACCTCCTGGCAAGGTTAGTATTTTTCTAACTTATGTTGAGAGGGTAAAAAGTAACTGTGTTAACAGTGAACAGTTTTCTAACTTGAGGTATTGTCGTGGTTTAACCCCAGCCAGCAACTAAGCACCACACAGCCACTCACTCACTTCCCCCCCACCCAGTGGAATGGTGGAGAGAATCAAAAGGAAGAAGGTAAAACTTCTGAGCTGAGATAAGAACAGTTTAATAGGACAGAAAGGAAGAAACTAATAATGATAATAATAACAATAATAAAACAACAATAATAATAAAAGGATTGGAATATACAAAACAAGTGATGTACAGTGCAATTGTTCACCACCACTTGCTGACCGATGCCCAGTTAGTTCCTGAGCAGTGATTTCCCCCCACCCCCGC
>JAVJGG010000039.1:14679889-14709480 GCA_035590195.1 Aviceda cuculoides
GTCAGCTGTCCCGGCTGTGCCCCCCCACCTCCCAGGTTCCTGTAAAAATTAACTCTATCCCAGCTGAACCCAGGACACCCTGACAGTAAAAAGCAGAAAAATGTGCTTCTTTCAGGAGCTTTGCTTTTCCATCGAATGCTGAAATGGTGAATGAAAAATCTTGAAATCACCTGTACTTTCAGAGGAGGCCTTGAAGAAAAAGCAGAGATAATAATACAAGCTCTGCAATCAGGACGAACAGGTTATAACTGACCAGGCCATAAGTTGACACATTAGGAAATCTCATGCAGAAGAGGGGAAAAAAGTTGAGATTTAGACATGGCCATCCTCACGGATCTGTTTAGTTTGGAAAAAGTTGTAGTGGTATTTGTGAGATTATCTGAACATTATAACCAAATGTTCAGCCAGAATCTCCTGAAGAATGTGTTCAGCCGTTGTAAAATATGTCAGGTCACCTTGGAGGAGCTGGTCAACTCAAATGAAAAGCCTATCATTTAGGTAGCTTCTCATCAGACATCCCTATCGTTAGGGATAGATAGATTCAGATAGATAGGGATAGCCTATCATTAGATAGATTCTCACTCTACCCTATGAAACAACAAAAAAACCCAACAACCCCCGCCCCCCCAAACCATTTCTGTACCAAGTCACATTGCCGGATCTGTACCAGAGCTTGGAAGTGTGAAAAGACCTTTTGCTCCCAGTAAAAGCCAGTATCACTTTGAAAATGAAGAATGAGATTCTAGAGCAAATTTGAAACACTGTAGAGCAAGCCGAGCAGCATTGTGGTAACAGCTTCTTATTGGTGTATGTTACCCTGAACTTAGCACAAATTGGACCAAATGAAGTTTCTTTATTGCTTCTGGGCCCTACAGCCGGCCAGTGTCCTATGCATCACAGTACTCCAGAGGTGAAGACAGCATGCATCTCTCTAGCTGTGTTTAGTTCCAAAAGGACAAAGAAAACAATTTCCTAGGTGAATGGATAGAGAGAAAACTTTATCAGGTTGTTTAAGTCTGAATTGGAGACCTGAACACCACTGCCATAACTGGAAACAAACAACCCTAAACACCACTGCCGTGGTTTAACCCCAGCCAGCAACTAAGCACCACGCAGCTGCTCACTCACTCCCCCTCCAACCAGTGGGATGGGGGAGAGAATCAGGGAAAAAAAAGTAAACTCATGGGTTGAGATAAGAACGGTTTAATAGAACAGAAAGGAAGAAAATAATAATGTTAATCATAAAATGACAATAATAACAATAAAAGGATTGGAATATATACAAAACAGTGATGCACAATGCAATTGCTCACCACCTGCTGACTGGTGCCCAGTTAGTTCCACAACAGCAATCTGCGCCATGCCCCCAGGCCAACTTCACCCAGTTTATATACTGCGCATGATGTCACATGGTATGGAATACCCCTTTGGCCACTTTGCGTCAGCTGTCCTGGCTGTGTCCCCTCCCAACTTCTTGTGCCCCTCCAGCCTTCTTGCTGGCTGGGCATGAGAAGCTGAAAAATCCTTGACTTACTCTAAGCATTCCTTAGCAACGACTGAAAACATCAGTGTGTTATCAACATTCTTCACATACTGAACCCAAAACCTAACACTATACCAGCTACTAGGAAGAAAATTAACTCTATCCCAGGTGAAACCAGGGCAACCACTTTCAGAGTTTTGCTTCTGCAGATACCCTTCCCTCGTAAGTGTTCAGGCAGAACTAGTACTAAGGGAATTTAGCCTACCTTTTCATAGCTCCACCAGTACAGTACCACACTGAACCAGTGCATCTTGCCAGCACAAAACACATCCCACTCTTGAGACGGGATTCGTACCTGCACTGAGTCCAGCGAGCAAGTGCTACGTCCGTGTTTTGAAAGTCAGCTGTAAGACTTCTCAGTTCTGGCTGTGCTTTCAAGAGATACTAAATGGCTGCGGGTGCACTGAGGAAGACAGAACATCCCAGGCTGCTCTTCGTTTCATACAAAGTTTTCCCCTGGAAACATGCTGTGTAGTAAACTGATGATTGTATGGTACAGACTTTGTCAGAAACAAGACATACTTCCTTATCAACATTTGGCAAATACACCCAAGGATATGATTAACACAGACGTCTCAATGGCTATGTCCAAACCAGATAAGGAAGAGAAGTGTGCTATGTAAGGATAAAACAAGGGAAGGGAGCAAGTGGAATAGAAACACAAGAAAACTCAAGCTCTGGCCGAGGACCCTGCCCTGGGCAGGGCTGGCCTGAATGACCTCCCAAGGTCCTCCTTCTCCAGATTACCACTGAACGCTGGTTTCTGTTTATGCAAACTGTTATAAAGCAATTATTACTAATAACTAAGCCTAGCTGCCTGATGCCTCCAGCTAGCCACATACCAAATTCACGTAGCTGATGCTGCTTAGCAGCTAAGTTCCTCTTCAGATGCACCACCAGCAAACAAGACCACAGAAAGAGGACCCAAACCTGGCTAGAAGTACTGCGCCAGCCCTGCTGATTTGCAGTAATCCAAGCAAAACCTCAAGACAGGAACGCTACTGAAATGTTACAAATAAATGCTCTAGAGCAGGGATTTGCAGTTGACTTGCACACAGGAAAGGTACTAGGCCAGGAAGCACCATAGCAAGGAAATGGAAATCAAAAGCACATCACCAAGAACAAGACAACACTTTCCACAAAACGAGATGGGTACATGCACCCCAGGACATTGGCTCTTTATCTGCTTCATACCATGAGCGCTCCCAGTGAGACCGGAGTTTTACATTCACGAAGAGAGCAACAGAAACCTGACAGACTGGCTCCTACAGACCACTTGGTCTGAGCAAGTCCATAAGGTTTAACCCGGCAGGCAGCTAAGCACCACACAGCCATTCGCTCACTCCCCCTTCCCAGTGGGATGGCAGGGAGAGAATCGGAAAAAAAAAAAAAAAAGTAAAATTCATGGGTTGAGATAAAGACAGTTTGGCCATTTCGGGTCACCAGTCCTGCCCATGTTCCCTCCCAGCTTCCTCTGCACCTCCAGCTTCTGCTGGCAGGGCAGTGCGAGAAACTGAAAAGTCCTTGACTTAGTCTAAACATTACTTAGCAACAACTGAAAACATCAGCGTGTTATCAACATTCTTCTCATCCTAAATCCAAAGCACAGCACTGTACCAGCCGCCAGGAAGAAAATTAACTCTACCCCAGCCGAAACCAGGACATCATGTCATTGAAATTACACCCCATTTTGGGAAGCCCCCTAGAAAAATTATGAGGAAAAATAACGCTACTGAAAAAGCAAAATAAAAAAAACAAAACAAAACAAAACAAAAACCAAAATCACAGCTTTCTCAGTTTATAGGCAAGACCTCAACACGTTGCTGATTAATTTGGCAATAAAGGTCCTGACACAAGGCCACGACACATCATCTTGGATTTAAGGTGGCATCTCGGAACATCCTTCCACCTTTCCTCACAAGCTGAGCTCACACCGAGCGCATTGTGGAGTAGCTTTCCTAGAACACTGCTTCACAGCTTGCACTGGTGACAGTTTGGCCTTGTTCCCCAGCATATCCTGTTTTGGTAAGTGAAACAAAACAGGCTTTTTTTGCTTTCAGTTTCAAATGATTCTCCCCATTTTGTCACCTACCAGTAACAAGTTACACCCAAGAGAATGTAAGATTGAGGCAAGTTGTAGAGTTGCATTTTCAAGAAAAACTCTGTGTATACGTATATATACACTTATGATTTACGTAATCAGTAAACTAAGAAAGGGCTTGCATCTCCCATTTTACATAGAGAAAAACTGATGCAAAAACATTTTCAATATTCTATCTACACAGCATCATTACTGCTTTCCAAAACAAAAAAACTCCAAAACCTCAGAAAACAGTGGAAGAAGTTAACCCTGCTTATCCTCTGAAGTAACAACAACCTTGCAATCCCTAGTCTAGCTCAGCCATGCAAGACCTAACTCAGTCCAAGAGGGAGGTGTTTGCACTGCTGCAGTTGTTTGCTCAGCCTAGCAATGTTCCTGTCATCAAACAAAGCTGACCGCCTATGAAAGCAATGGCGACAAACAGCCTCAATATTTCCTTTGTATAGATTAGCTCAAGATGGTATTACATCTGGAATGAAAAAAAAAAAAAAAAAAACAACCAAAAAACAAACCACCAACCCAAAACATCAAGATTCTGCTAACAGCAAGGTTTTCAAGCTTGTGCAGTTCACAGCCAACGCTTGACAAGTTTAATTGCATGTTGGGAAAAATACTGGTTGGAAACACTCCCTCTTGCTTGTTTTCATGGCAAAGCAAAGCCTCTTCCCATTTGCAATAAACCCACCGTATCAACCTGAAGTTCATTTTCTGTGAACTGGGCAAAAAAATACAAAGACTGTTGAGAGAGACCTGTTTGCTTTCCCCTCCTGAAGTGCACATCGTGCCCAAACTCCTCTTCAAACGAAGAAGTCTGTTTTTTTAAGTGACCACTCCACGACCTCGTACAAGAGTTTCTCTTCTCAGGGAAAGGATCCAAAACCACTGGAGACAACGCTTAGCTCGGGGCTGTGCCGGAGGAGTCCTCTTTCTTCTTTCCAAGCACAGATTCATCACCACCTCTCCCCCACCTCCTCCCCGCAAGCCGTACCAGGCCAACGCAACCTCCCGGATGCCCGGCAGGAGCAGGAATGCACGCTTCCCTTTTTCTCCTCCAGCCACCCCCCCCGCATTCCCTGGCAGGCTTCCCAACCAGCACAGCCACCCTCGCCGCCCGCCATCCCGCACGCCAAACCCCGCGCCCCGTCTCAGGGAAGCACGACCCCTCCTCCCGAACTGCCGGCACCTCCCGGCTTGGAACTTCACGCCAGCTCGACCCGGCTGGGAAGCCACCCCCAAGGGAAACGGCTGCCGCGGCGGTGCAGGCGGAGCCCTGCAGTGCGTGCAGAACGGCGCGATGCATGCCTGCGTGCGGAGTCGGCAGAGCCGCGCAGGGCGGGCGGATGCAACCCCAAATCCCGCACGGAGCGCCGGCTTTGCCGTGCCGGCGGGTGGGCACGGGGCGCCCGATGTCCCCGCTCCCCCACGCACATACTCCGGGGGGCCGGGGGAGGTTATCGCTGCGCGCGCGCGCACCTACCTACCTGCCCCCCGCCGCCGCCGCGCCCGTCCGAGCGCGGTTCGGAGCTGCGGGGATCGCAGGGAGCCGGCGCTTCGGCCGCCCGGGGTCAGGTAGCGCTCGCGTGGTGGGAGCGGGAGTTGAGGAGGGCCCGTCCGTGCAGGGCGCTGAGCAAACAGGTAAGGGGGCTCGCCCCGCGTAGGGTGCTGGCAAGGTAAAACCGGCGGATAAGTAGGGCAGGACTGCCGGGCACGGCCTGGCGAGGTGAGAGGGAGGCATGGGCATTGGCGTAAGCCGCGAGTCCGGTGTATCCCAGGAATCGCGCTCAAATGTCTGGGACGAAAGTCACGTGCTTTACTAAGACGCGTTTCATCCCTGCGTGCGGGATGCTGCAGCAGGTTGTCTTTGTTGTGCTCACAGCTGGGCAAACGTGAGCCCTGGGTGCCCTGGGTGGGTGCTGGGGTCACTTCAAAGCTTCCCG
The DNA here is from genome assembly GCA_035590195.1 of Aviceda cuculoides. Lineage (NCBI taxonomy): Eukaryota > Metazoa > Chordata > Aves > Accipitriformes > Accipitridae > Aviceda > Aviceda cuculoides. The sequence continues at coordinate 14,685,471 of JAVJGG010000039.1, forward strand.
GGCCTTTGTTGGATGTATTTCAGTGTTGCTCACTGAATTACTCTAGCATGTAATCAACTTTGACCTTGACTTTGATGGAAGGTTAGTCAACGGGATATGGAGAAAGTGCAGTACAAGTTCAGTAAATAATTCCCATTGGTTCTCTACTGTCAGATTAAATGGCATGTGCTGTTAAACAAACGGAGGGTCTTAAACAATTCTTCTAAAAACAGAGTTTTCTTGTAAATTTACTGATTTCTAAAGCTGAAAAAAGCCATGGAGATGATCCAGTCTGACTTCCTAATGCAATGGCTTATTGCTTCCTATGTGCTGTTGTTCAGGGATCCTTACGGGCTCCCATGTGGTTGTCCTTCCTTCTTTCATCAACAATACATAGGGACAAATGCTTTGTACAAGCTGATGGAACCTCTCATTAAAAATGAAATTGTTTGTATAGGACCTGAAGAGCTTTGGTATCCTACAGGCAAATGGTTACTCGGTGCCTGTGCCAGGTGCCTTCTGTCAGAAAGGGAAGGGATGGGTGGGACTGCAGATGAAAATAAGTAAAACCTTGACAGCAACCCAAAGGAGCCGGCAGAGTCCAGCATCCATCAGCAGCTGCTCTCTTTCTGATCCTGTCTAGGGTTTCCTGTCTAGGGGATTGCTCACACCATCCCTGCCAACTTCTCTCTCTTTCTGACAGGCAAATCCCCTAGAGCTGCTGTGCTGCTTAGTGTGTTGCAGCCAGGCTCAGGAGGAGGGTGAGGGCAGGTGTCTCTGACTCCTAGGTCTTGGCAGAGTTTGCCGCTTTCGACAGTTCGGCAGCAAGGGACAAATCCCAGCGCTTCTGCATCACTAGGAAGAGCCGTAAGACACTGCAGCGTTCAGAGAGCAGGGAGGGAGGTGATATAAGCTTATAGGACTGTCTCAGATGGTGCTTCGTCCACCCTCAGTGATTAAAGGATGAGGTTCGTGCTTTCCGGGTTGCTCCAAGAAAAAGGCGGTTCCTCTCCGTCTACCAGGTCATCATCCTTGCGAGGAAGAGATGTCTATGTGCAGGTGTGCTGGCTGTCGGGAGGGTGGAGAGGGGCATCCCGGGAGACGATGGTGGGGAGTGGTGGAGAGAGGATGAGACCGAAAAGCCATAGTTGCTGATCCTGCTCCCAAGGTGAGGCTCCGGCTTGGTGCTGATGAGCTGGGCAGCTACGGAGCGTGGCGTGAGCGCATGTCCTGCCCGTCTGCCCCCTCTTTGCCACGGGCAGAGTGGGGGAGGCCGAAGACCCCAGCATCAGGTGTGTGCCTCACCCTGGGGCAGTGCCGAGCTCACCGGTGCCCCTGGGAGGCAGGGGATGGTTGATGGGTACGTGGGGAGCAGGGGCTGGTGCTTGGTAAGTAGATGGAGCCGGCTGGCAGCGCGCGGTGTGGTGCGTCCCAGGGCGCGGGGAGCTGGGGCTTTCTGGCAGTCTGAAGCAGACTGGAATCGCACTAGGACCTTGCTTGACAGGATCCCATCCCCTTCCTGCAGCCTGGACGCAGCAGGTGATGTTAAGTCAATAAAAGCATGTGAATAGTTTAATACTCCCCGAGCCCCCGGGGATACCCTGCCTGTCCCTCAGTGATCCTGTCAGGTGCCTTGGCTGTCTGCTTGCCTTGGGGCAATCGTAGCTGAAACCACGGGTATCTGTGGTGGTGAGAATGGATGAGATGAAGGGGTGGGGAGTAGAGCTAGTGCTGCAGGTACCAGAGCATGCAACTTCATCCGCAGGAGGAGTGGGCACTGTAGGGCTCTTTCAATGCGTAGGCTGAGCTCGGCATTTTGGGCATTCAAGGCACTCCCTCAAGACAAGACACTGTCTGGAGTAAGAAGCCATTTGTAGTCAGTGAATGAAATACTAGTAAACGGAAACGCCTGAGTGAGGAAAGCTTTTAATGTCATGGAAGCCGTCAGCTTGTACGGCACCATAATTTGTGAGTTAAAGGAGACACATCTCCAGCCAGGAGCGTTGTGATCCTGCGCGGCCAGCCTGAGCAAGTGTGATGTCTGGTATGATGCAGCTCCAAAACTGCTGTTCTGCAGGTGCAGTGAAGCTCATGCCATCTTATTTCTGTTCCTGATTTTCTGTTTATGCTTGTCTAGTGCTAGGAGAATATTTACGCTTCTCTTTGGTTTGCAAAGCTGGACTGAAGTTGGTGGGAATTTGGTCAGTGACTTCTGGCAGGCCTCTGCTCCTTTGTGCTTGTGAAAGGGAAGCGTAGGATACGGTGGTGGCTGGACATCGGCAGCAAAGGGAGGTTGTCCCTCTCCGAGGTGTCCTGGGGTACCCACGTCCCACCCGTTGCCCTTTGGACCAGCTGCTGGATGCAGCCAGTGCTGCTCCTGTCACAGTATAAGCGGAGCTGTAATCTGGAGCTGTAGCAGTGAAGGTAAAGCTTAGGCTGTGGTGGGGAGCTCAGAGGCACTTCAGGCCCCGTGGATGGGGAAGGATGGCGTGCAGCTTTCACTTGGGGCTCTTTTGTTTCCTCTTATAGCACTCGTGCTCCCAGCGTCCTGGCTGTCCTTCTGGCCTTGCATCACGTTCACAGATGGGCTGTGTAAAGGAGGTCTTGGCGAGGAAAAGGAGTTCAGCAGGAATCCCTTGAAAGCAGGCACAGCCCTGCGGAGCGGAGTTGGGAGCGCTGAGGGGGCCACAGGCAGCCAGGGCGTGTGGGAACCCTGGTTCTCTCTGTGCACTCTTCTTCACAAAGCTGTAGGGCAGATTGTATTAATTTCAGCTTTGAATGGTCCCTGATGTGCACTACTGATTATAACTGGCGGATGGAGTTTTGGCAGAATAACTGACAAACAAGGTCACTGTTTAGATAAACAGACGAATTTCGCAAAAGTTGGCAGGTGGGATAAATGACACGCTAAAAGATGAAGGAAAATTTTAAGATTAGGTTAAAGAGAGGAACAGGCAAAGCCTAAGTGTGGTAACTTAACCAAGAGATCACCTGCAGCTTAAACCTTGGGGCTCCAACAGTAAAGTACTGTGTTAGAAGTGCAACTTGAGAGCCGGAGTCCGAAGTGCTGGAGATACCTGGGAGAGACGACTCGGCTAGACCTCAAGGAGAGCGGCCAGGGACCTTTGGCAGTGGATAGACACGGGTGGTCTTGGCTCAGACCTTCAGTGCGATCTCCCTCCTCCCATCCTCTCCACGCTCAGGATGTTGCCAATTATTAGTGGGAAAGTCGTGCAGCGAGGCAGGAGGAACCTGCACCGCGACGCTGGCCAACACGGGACCTGGGCAGCCGCAGGAGCGTTGCGAGACGGAGCTCAGGTCTTGCTGGCAGGATGCACACGCGTGCTCTGGTGTGCGGTCCCCTGGTCTGACGGAGGTGCCTCTGCACCTCTGCACCTCTCCCTCATCCCATCTTTGCTTTCCCCCTGGAAACGTCCCCCTGGGACGTCGTAGAGTTGAGTGGTTTAAGAGCACACACACGTGTGAGTGAGATGTGTAATCTTGGACCTTGTGGCACTGCCAGGAAAATAGCAAGCACTCTACCTTCTGCCTCAGGACCCGAATCAGCTGCACATGGTCACTTGTTTCCCTGTGTGGATGTAAGGCCAAGGCTGAGCTGGAGCCTCCCTGTGCCTCCCCTCTCTTTTTGGGAGTTGGTGTGCTCGGCAGCAGCTGAGCCCCTGCAAGGAGACAGCTCTGTCTCAAGCCAGTTGCAAGTTTTCCAAAGGTGTCATTCTCTATGTCGTGACAGAGAAATAAAACGTGTGGGAGACATGAAATCGGAGGAGCAAGCACTTGACAAAACCCAGACAATCCATTTTCTCACAGTGCTGCCAAAACTAGACATCTGGTGGCAATTTTAAGTGTCCCACAATTACTCTGATTTTCTTTAGATCATTTCTGTACAGATTAACTGAAGATACATTTACTGCTTCGCCATACAGATTTACAAAGGATGCAGACCCACAGCATCTTATCTGAGAAGAAGCAGCTGCAAAGGATTTGCCCAGGTTGAGTGTCAGCCAGCCCAGTGGTGCATCCCCGGGCAGCCCAAGGCACAGCTTGGTGGCACCCAGGCACACTCACGGCTCTCGGCCACACATACGCCAGCATGTGAACTCCCAGCCACGGCAGTGTGGGAGAACCTCTGCCTGCAAACAACTGCATCGATTCTTGCCATAGAGAGGTATTCAAACGGAGTGTCTGCTCTCCTGTATTACGTGGTGCTGTGGGATGTGCTCCCTGAAACCTCACCGTGAGACGGTGGGCAGGGCGCCAGGAGAAGATGGGTTTTGTTTGATCCTGGCTGGGATGGGCTTGTATGGGTGACTCAGTTTCAGGCAGACGCGAAAAGAAGATAAAAAGCTCCTTAACGGTGATATTAAGAAGGTTTTGACTGGAGGCAAATGGCATTTTGTTCTTTCTGCATTTTTTTTTTTAGCTTAAACTATGTTATTAGTGTCTGAATTTATACTCATGCAGAGGAAATCAGCTTTCTGCATAGAATCCTCTTTTAAAAAGCTAACTTCGCTTTGATCAATGTGAAGACTGTTTATATGCAGCGTTTGTAGTGATCTTGGTACTCAAGAGAGACGCAGAATATATGCATGTTCCCCCTCGGGTGTAGTCAGTATACTGTGTTTGCATAATTTACATAGAAAAAGAGACGTATATGAGACAAGGGAGGAAATTCTGCCCCTGCTTAAGTGGGTGGGAGTTTTGCTGTCAGTTCAGCCAGGGCAGGTTTTGCCCGCTGCGGCGGGCTGCCTCCGGAGTGGGCCACCGCAGCTCGCTCGGGTGACTTCTGTGGAAGCGCTTAGGGAGAGATTATTGTTCACAGGGGCTTATTCAAGAAAACACTAACGCATTCTTAAAATTAATCACATGCTTTCCTGAACTGGGGCTCGTGTGCTGTAAGGGGCTGAATTTCGCTCAGCACTGGCTGAGTGCCGTGGCGTGGCCCTGGGCAGCGTGTGCCGTGGAAATGGCCCGGTTTGCTCCCGCCTGAGCACACACCGGTTGTGCAGTGGATGAAGGGAACCATTTTGTGGAGAGGAGCAAGGCCCCAAGTACACTGTGCAGCTATTTGGGGCCACTTGGCAAATCTTCGGGATGTCTCCTACCAATACCCAGTCCCGAAGAGATGAAGCGATACCTTCCTCCCCCATGCACACCTCTGTGCTGAGGAATGGGTACTACAGGATGAGCTGTAGTCAGTGCCTCCACTTCTTGAGGATTTTGGAGGCCACGACAAGCTTCTGATGTCCCTTATCTTCCTTCCCAAGGCATCATTTAAATATATATGTCTTCCTGCCCATTCTAGGAAAACTCTAGGAAGAGACCAAAGCATCCAGCCCTTACGCTTGCTGGGCAAGGCTGGGAGTGGTTTGTTCTGTGCCAGGGACAGTGTCATGAAAATGCAGGTGTCCCTGCATTGACAGCATCTGTCCTGACCTGCCACCGTCGATGCGGTGAAACGGCTGGAACAGATGGTTGTTGGTGGTGCCTGCAGCTAATGCCAGCAATGCGGTTGGGGATTTGGTGCAGTCAAAATCCGGTGAGGGGATGGCTCCCAGGCTTTGTTTCAGCCTTTGCTGCTATCTGGAGATACTTGCGGAGACCCCTCCCAAGACCAGGAGCACTTGAACCTGCTGTAGTGCATATTGTAGCATCCTTTTATATATGCAGCTTGGTGGCTCTTACAGCATTTCACTTAGCCCTTTCCGCCCTGATTTATTATTTCTAATGATGCAAAATTACACAAAGCTTTTGACATTTCTGTGGCCTGAGAATGCAACTCACAGTCACACACAGCGGCTGAACAGCAGCCAGGCTTGGGGCACACGTGTGCTTTAGCTTCCCTGGTTAATTGGCCTCCTCGTTCCTGTTCTGTCCAAGGAAGAAAAGGGTAGTTTCATATGCCTTTGTGGGCATTGCTGTCATCTCAGAAATGCTGGAGTATGTTTCCCTGCCACCAGCTCCCTCCATCTCTTTCATTCCCTTAAAAAAGTACAAATCAAAGCTCTGCCTTGCTGGCTTCTCTTTCCTTCAGCACAGCGCTGACTTATCTTTACAGCTTTTCCCTGCCTCCTGCTGCTTCTCTAATGGGGTCGGGTCTGCTCGTTCCTGACCCCCTTCTCACCCCTCTCTCTTTTCTTGCTGAAATGCAATTTTCTCTCTCCCCTATTAATATCTCCTGCCACGGGGCTGTCCCTGGGGAGCAGTTGCGGCTGGAAGAAGACCCTGCCTGTTTCAGTCCAGAGCGCTCCCTGCTCCCTCATCCTGCTCCTGGCTCCGTGCTGGGTGACGTCCCCGCTGCAGCCCGGCCCCTCTGTCCCCACAGCGGGAACACTGCATGGGTGCAGCCAGAAGGACAACATCTCCCCTCTGCAGTATTAGGACCTGGTCACATCAAAGTGCCGTACGTTGCTCTCTGTAACAGCCATATATAGATATAACTGCATTTTGGTAGCGGTCAGGAGCCTGGGATGTGGGTTGGAGCTGCACTGCAGTGTCTGCGCATGGAGCAGGTCCGGAGGAAGCCACGGCTCAGGATGGCGACTGGCTCCGTGCCTGCCAGGGCTCTGCCAGCCTGCCAAACCCGCAGCTCTGCGGCTCGGCCCTCGTGGACACGGGGTTAGCTGGAGCGGGGACTCCAGGGAAGCGTTGTGCCAGCAGGAAAGGGGTGGAGAGGCTGGGTTTCTGATAGATGCAGGTAGGAAAGGCACGGTCAGGAGAGGAGAGAGGAGCCTCCAGCTCTTGGAGGGAGATGATGGTACTGGCTGGGGCAGGCCGAATGCTCACAAAGCTGGTTTTCAGGGAGGCAAACCCAGCTGCCAACAGACAGCCCGCTTTCCGTGGCAGTTTGGGGCTCCAGGAAAGTTGCGCTGGACTCAGACAGGTTTCCCTCGCAGTTCTGCCTTTTCCTCTGTGCCTGGGGAGCCCCAAGCACTCCCTTGTCCCTTGGAGCTCGTGTGGATGTCTTCATCCGGGGGAACCTTTGAGGTGCTTCTGTCAACGGCGGCATTTTGACTGCGGGTGGGTTGAAGCACTGCAGAGCCCACCCGTTGCAGAGCCTGTCCACAGGCCCTCCTGCACTTGCTGGGAAGAAAAGAGTTTAACTTGGCAGCCGCTGCAGCCATCTGCACCAGTGCCCGACGCCTGCAGCCCGAAGATGGAGCGTAGATGTCGGCTGAGACAAAACGACTTCCTGGGCCGGTTAAACCACTGACATCTCTGGGGTTTGACTTCGCTGCTGGGGGTGTTCTCTGTATTGCTAAGGCAACCCAAAACCGTCTTGCGACTTCCTGCTCCGTTTTTCCCCGGCAGCGTTGCTCTGTGGGCTTGAGCAAGTCGCTTCACCCTTGCCCGGCTCTGTTTGTGCCCCAGCGAAGCCGAGGAGCGTTTCGCCTGCTCGCCTTCGGGGAGTGGCTGCGCAGTTGGCTTGGCCCGCGCACAAGTGGTTTCTTGAGTGAAAAACAAGAGTTTTTAAGAGCAGGCAGGAAAGGGAGGAGTTCTGCTTATGTGCAATTAATTGCTTTAAGATGTTCTGAAGCTGGCTATTCTGGAACTGGATGCTAAATATAAAACTGATGCTACATAAATAAATGATGAAATACCAGTGACATCTGAAAAGCACTTTGGGATGCTCCAGTTAAGAACTGACATAAATAACATGTATTATTGTCATTGTAATTACTATTTTCCATTTTTAGCATGCCTGTGCTTAACAGAATGTTTTGAGAAGTCATATCTGGCAGAAATTCAGCTGTCCCATAGAAACCAGTACCCTTTTGCCAATTTCTATTAAAGCTATTATTTTCAGAGGAGAAAATCAAAGCTGTGCCATGTTTTCATCTCTCTCATGCTCTGCGGCAGATGCTCAGCTGGATGCAGGTGCGGCTCCACTGACGTAGAGCTACTCTGATCTCTTCCTCTGCTCCTCATGCAGAAGGGCTGGATTTGAGCGGGCAGGGATGTGCGGGGCTTCAGGTGGTGTGTCTGGGGACTGGCAATGCCGTGGCAGTCTGTACTGAGCTGCCACTGGTGTCTCTCACACAGAAGCACTTGGTGATCCTGAGGAAGGTCAGGGGACAAGGGTACTGAAAGCAATCTCAACGCTTGCCCTAATTCACTGCCCTGTGCAGGAGCGGTGCTGGATCACCTCGTGTCTGCTTCTGCCAGAGATGGGCCATGCCCCCGGCTACCACTCGCCTCTGACGGTGCTTTTCCTATTGACTCTGCACTTGTTCAGGGCACCATTTTCAGAGGTGATGTGTGAAGGTGAAGTGCAGGTGGGCTGAAGCGGCAGCGCAGCCTGGGCGCTCGCAGGTTGGCAGTAAACTCTCACTGCTTCATTGCAATGCAGCTTCTTTCTGACGGCGGTTTCCTTTGCTTAAGTGATTATGCAAGAATCCCAAGCTTTCAGGAAAAAACAGCCTTCCTGGCCCTCATGGCTGCAGAACTGAGTTTCAAAATGTGATCTGCTAAAGGCTGTGAAGCATGGAGTCCACTTTAAAGTGACTGGAAGTGAAGAGCCATATGCTGATTATCCTGACTTCCTGTAATTTCTAAGCCAATTTGAAGATGTTTCAAGGCCTGAATTAGTTTTATTTGCCAGGCCTGATAATGACAGGTAAATGTTTGTATGTCTACACTGACATTAACTTTTGGACTGTTTCTTCAAGCCTTCTCCAAGCTGGTGTCTTGCATTGATGCTACACCACTCTCGGAGACAGCGCTGATAACTGCAAACACTTGCTTTGCCACTAGAGAATCAGGAGGAGTCATACAAGTAACAAAATACCCAGAACCCAGTCTGCCCTTCGTAGTGCTCAGGTGAGGTTCTGCTGCCACGCAGGGCCATCGATGCAGGAGGAGAGAGGTGTGGGTCAGTGAGATGCTTTTTGCACAGGACTTGAGTGGGGTGGAGGGAAGGAAGCACGGGAGAGGGGGCAGGCTCTTGCTCTGCGCTTTCAGATGGAAAGCGTGAGTCATTTCCACTGCAAGTGTTTTCTTGCAGGGTGCCAGGACTGTGCACCCATCCTCCCCTTCCCCGCCACATGGGTTTTTATTTCTCTGAGAGCTCCTGTCAGATGCAGCCACCTCCATTTAATGCAGAACAGGGGTCAAGAGGGGTACAGCAGCCTTGTGCTGTCTGTGCTGTGTTCCAGAGCTGGAATGTGGCACAGACTGGCCTATAACTCCTGTATGGAGATGGGAGCATGGGGACTCTCGCCCAGACCCCTGTCTAACGAGAACCCTGGAACTGATGCACTTGCAGCTGTGTCCAGCCATTGGGTTCCCTTTGCCCTGTGTACCCATTTGTGGGTGTAAAAGAGACAAAGCGAGTCCTGCAGCTTGCTGTGGGGGTGCTGGGGACTGGAGAAGGGAAAGTCTGCTTGCCTGGACTGTAGCTGGGGAAACATGTGTTTCCAGGGTATAGGATGAGTACTGCAGGGGAAAAAGGAGGTGCTGAAGGCGTCACCTAACAACTTCTCGGGGACCCCACGCTGACTGAGGGAGGATCTGTGTGCTGCTGGGAGAGGAGAGCCCTCAGAAGGCCAGCGTGCCACAGATCTGCTCCCGTGCGTTGGTCTGGCCCGCGCAAGCCTGTGTCCTGCTTTCCTCTTTCTGGGCCACAGAGCGCCCACGTGCATCCGCGTGCTGTGAGCATCCATGCAAGGCGGTGCTTCCAGTGTCAGTCTGGGATGCAGGATTTGGGTGAGCAGGGAGTGGGGTGCAGGACAGGCCGCCCTGCAGCAGGCAGTGCCTGCTGGGCAGGCTGGGGCTCTGGGAGCATCACACTGGAGCTGTCAGGAGTGGCACTGGTTTGGAGGTTGCTCACCCACTGCCTGCAGGAGGGCTGTGCAGAGCGCTGCTCTGAGCCGTGTTGGCACGCAGTCCCTCCCTGTCAGGCCCCTTCTCTTCACCTCATCCCTCTTCCCTTCCTGGTTGCCCACGGGGCTCCTCTCTCCTGTCTGCAGTGCACACCCTCTCCGCCATCCACTCTTGGCCTCCCTGTCCCCATATACCGCCTTTTGCAGCTACAGAGCCCCAGCCTTTGCACAAGCTGCCCATGACATCGCCTCTGCGCTCGCCCACCTCCAGCGTGGCCCCATCCCGAGGCGAGCAAAACCCGCATCCCCCATCCCACCCGCTCCTGCACCACCTTGGACCAGCTCCTGACACCCCTTCCCTCTCCCTGCTTCCCCTGCTGCTGCTCCTCCTCCTCGGGAGGTTTTCCTCCCTTGGCATTTCACAAAGTGCTCGGTGTGTTTGTGTGTCCGTCTTCCAACCCGTCTCTCTCCCCTGTCCCAGGTGCAGACATTTCCCCCGTGGTCTCCAGCCCAGCGTTTTTGTGCCTTCAGCACAGCCAGGATTTCTGTCTGGGCATTCCTCTTGTATTTTTAAACTTCCTTCTCTCTGGCCAGTGTGAGAATAGTTTTGGACTGCTCATACCCAGCTTTACCGACTATTTTTCATCCTTGTGGTTTTACCATAGCCCATCTCTGCGTATCTTGCCCTGGGCCCTGCTGTTACACCCCGCTGAGTGCTGGGTTTGCAGCAGGCTCGTGGGCACAAGCTCCCCATCACCTGGTGAGAGCTGCTTCGTTCCCTCCCTTCTGATTGCCACCCAAAATGTGGCTTTGCTGAGAAGCCCACAAACCTCTTGGCAGCAGTGAGGCTGCGTTGTGTTGTGCCTGCTGCTATGTGTGCTGACTCACACGGCCTCCCCGTTTGCCCTTTCTCCCCCATTTCTGTTTCCACCTCTTCCCTTTCTCCTGTGCTTTTGAATGTAAAGTCTTTGGGCTGCAGACTTTATTCTGGCGTTGCACAGGGTTAAGGCGGTTCCAGGCACTGGATAGCCAAGCTCAGGGTTTCCCACTTTTTGTTGCTCTTTCTCGTGCCCAGGTTCCTGGAACGATGAATTATGTGTGAATCTCAGCTTTTTTAAATGAAGCTCTGTAGCCTTTCTGCAAGCTTGAGTTAGAGCATGTAAATGGGATCAGATGGTAGTGCAGAAACTGGGGGCAGAAAAAGTAAGGAGTTACAAATGTTCTATTTAAAAAAAAAAAAAAAAGCTCTTAAAGACTACACAGTTTGAGAGAGCCCTGACCTGAGATCTTTGAATCCCTGATTTTGGAAAAGCTTTTCTATGGATAGAAAATCCTCCATTCCATGTCCCTATACAGTTTGCCAAGCGAATTTTCTCATTTCCTAATTAAATTCTCCCATGTACTGTCAGGTTTCATGAGCAAAATAAAAAATGGGGGGTTCTGTCCACTGTCTGCAAGGTATCCTTGCATTTCCAGATCGTGCATTGCAGTGCGAAGTGGTGCCTCTCTGCCCTGGGCTGTTAGCAGTCTCAGAAGTGATGTGACTGTGACTAGTACATCCAAAGGGTAGTTGTACGCTTCTGTTTTTTTCCCCCCTTTAGCTTTTAATCAATTCCCCAGATTGACTTTGCTTCCTATTTTCTGTGTATTTCACCTACTTGGCCCTTTGGGTTTTGTTTTAAAATCTGGGCTTTGCTAGGCTTTCCACGTAAGTGCATTACAGCGTTGCAACAGACGAGGCAGTAAATAGATAGGCTGTAAAATACTCGCTAAATTTTGGGGAACAGTTGTACAGTCTGAGACAATACATTTATATGTACATGTGCTCCGTGCTATTTCCTCTTCTCTCTTCAGCTGCCGTAAAGAACCATCCCTTTTAATATTTGGATCACTCGTGTCTCTCTAGCTGCTTTGTGAGTGTGGATGCATGCACTGGGTAGAGCTTCATTTCTGAGGAAGTGAGAAAACGCCGCGTCCCAGGTGCTGCCGAACCCGCAAGTTTTTTTTTTTCAGTGGAAGACCCAGAGGAAGCGTCGCAGGGCCGGCTGCGTCGGGCAGAGATGAAGCGGGGTGTGCGCCTGCGTGCGCTGGCCGTTAGCGCTGTGAGAAGCGAAAGTCGAGCACGGTGCAGCTCTTGCACTGGGCTGGGGGTTGCTCTCGCTTGGCTTCCGCCGTGCAATGGGAAACGCGTGCTGGCGGCTGACACGGGGCTTGGGTCAACGCAAAGCGGTGAGCAAATGGGTGAAAGCAGAGCCAGGCCAGCCAGGGTTGCCGTTTTCTTCCCTGGATCTTGTTTTAAATGAGAGCCGGCCTGAAAGGACTGAAAATACAAAGGCTTTCTGATAGTTTTCCTTTGGCCACTGTTTTAAAAAAATCCTCGAATGAAATGCTTTTCCTTCGCTTTCTGTGCATTCACATCACTTGGATTACACCCGTTGTAATTCAGGGAGAAAAAGATTTCAGGAAAACATTAATCATATACTTACAATAAAAACATTGGCACATTTGTATTGTTTACAAACGCGGGACACTAGAAGACAGGTAGCTACTGTTTTTCAGGCAATAAAAGTTTAAAATAGAAATGGCCTTTCCTGTACTTCCCCACATAAGTATCTCCAGCTGTCATTGTGAACCTTTGTTTATAAAGCAAATATAAGGAATTTTTTAGGCTTTGCATATGGATACAAAAAGGAGACAATTTAATCTGACTTCTTAAGATTCCCCTCCCTTGGTTAATGGGTAATTCCCTTGCTAAACCATTTCCTTCAAACCCTCTGTGGTGGTTTCTATCCAGGGTTTGCACTCGGGCTGGCAGAGGGCAGCAGGACAAGCAGGGCACTGAAGATGAGGACCTTTACTTGGGGTTTTCCTTGTGCTGGGCTCTTTGTGCTCGCGCTTGGCCAAAGGCAGAGCCTTGCGTTGGTGTTTGTGGGCATGTTTCTGTTGAAGTCATTTAATTGAATTTCCTGTTAAAATGCCGGCTGACTTGCTTGCTGGTGGAGAGAGTCAGTGCTCAAATAGACGTCGTTTTGCCTGTGCTCGGGGGAGCAGCAGTCTCAGGGCAGAAGCAGAAGGACAGAGTGCAACGTGGTTTTGGGAGCAGGCTGGTGTGCGGGGCTTAAACCAGTGGGGTTTTTTAAGAGAGGTGAGTGGGCTCATCTGGGAGGGTACACCGCTCTCCTGTTATCTTTTGATTTAAATCGTGTTTGTTTATGTTTTTCCGCTATGAGGTCTTTCCCACAGGTCTTGATTTTTATCCCAGTTCATTGGGCCGCGGTGTTTTGGGCTGGGAGCCGCTGCCGGGTGTTCTTGGGGTGCTGCGACCGCAGGGGCCACAGGAGAAGGCAGCTCACCCCAACCTGCCCACGCTGCTCTTGAGCAAAAGGTCAGAGGAACCCGAGGAGCATCGCAGTGCACCCGTCTGCCTGCCCTGGGTGAACAGCTGCTGCGTGTATGCCAGAGAACAGGATGGCTGCGGCAGCACGGCATGTTTTTTCCTGCAGAAATGGGTTGATTTTGTTGCTGGACTGGCAGCGCTTCTTTGCACTTGGGTATTGGCATTCCCTGTGGAGGAATTTGTGGTTTCTAAGACTCTAATTACTTTAGTCTAATGGTTTTTCCTCTGCTTTCATAATGACTTTGGTGGGTGCCATCTGCTGTTGTGACAGCACCGGGCAGTGCGAGGCTGAGCCCTGGGTGCCGGGAGGTGTGTGCTTTAACCAAGCTTGTCAGAAAAACTAAGACTTTGAAACCTGATTTCCAGGGCTTAAAGCTTTGCCTCCAGCCCTGTCAGGACACCGGGCACTAGGGTGGGCCAAAGGGTGAAAAATATTGTGACGGCTCCCTCCTTACTCCGCAGGTCTGTTTGCAGAGGCGTGGGCACGTCTGGCCCCCCTGGGCAGCCAGCAGAGTTTGGGATGGATGGAGGACTCTGTGTTTCCTCGATGGCAGGCAGGGGACAGGCCACATCCTTTCATAAGCAGCTGCTTTGCTTGCAGACAGCTTGTCCTACCTCTTTTGGCTTCACTTTAGAGACATTGCTGTGGTTCGTGCTGTGGCCTGTGACAGCCCGGCTACACGTGCCGGGTGCGAGCACGGCCGGCGTAACGCTGTGCTGCAGGTGATGGAGGGCCGCTGTCTGCCGAAAGAGGGAAATCCCACAGCTTGGGCCAGGAGAGCTCCAGGGACTGCATTTCTAACAGCTTCAGAGGAGAAGTGCCTGTCTGTGGGTGCTGCAAAGCCCATCTGGGTGACAGCCCTCTGCAGCCCATCGCCTCCTGGAGCTCCCTGGGTCGCTGGCTGTGCGTCCCAGGACTCAGCATGGGATACAGATCACGGCAGCAGCCTGCACATCACATTTTGTCCAACATCACTAAATCCACAAGACTGGAAAGGCTGTGGTGAGTTATTTTAAGGAGCTTTTTCATATCTGTGGTGGGCAGTGCTGTATGGGTTTTGAAGCCTCTTGTGTGAGGATGTGGGATCCTTTTCAGTCCTTACCCTTTAATTGTCATCAAATCCCATGAGGGTCACTGCCAGGACTTCGTCTTGCTGGTCATCAGAGATGTCAAAGCTAGAAAAGAAATGTTATCAAGAACCTAACTTTTAAAAAGAATGATTTTAGAAACAGAGTCCCAGTTTCAGGACCATGCTGCAAAATAAAAAAGGACTAAAAATATCGCCTTATTGGAAGGCCTGAATTCTGTATACCCAAAGCCACTATTTAATGCCATGTGAAAGGCTTTTAGAATGAATCTAATTTACTGTTACAGCTGCTGCTGGGGCAAGGTGAGACGGGCAGTTGGTGTAAGCAGTGCTTGGGCTCATGGCACTGTTTTAACCAGCTTACGCTGCTGAGTTTTGCTGGGATTGCTGCAGTGATTAGCAGCGAGAAAAGTAAATTGGACAGGTCGGCAGAGAGCTGTACACCTGGTCCGTAGGGTCCTGCCTGGTCTCGTGGGGTGGCCGAGCTTTGGGGATGCCTGGCCCCAGATCTGCAAATGGGAGAGCAGCTCGTGAATGTCCTGTTAATTCACATTAATTTCCAAAGCTTGGCAAGTTTTCAGAAGCGCATAGTGTTATCCTGAAATAACACCAGTGTTTCATATGATTAACCAAATTCAATTAAGCATTTAAAGAGCATGAGACTAGCTGAGAGAAAATGGGCTCCTTTTCTCCATCTACCTGTTGGGTTTTTGGGACTTCTGTTTTTCAGATGATCTCTTTTTTTTTTCATGAGAGCCTTGGGTCCTGGAGCTCCACGGGCAGCGAGGCTGGCAGCACACAGCACTGGGGCTGGCAATGTTCGCTACCCCGTGCCCCAAATGCCCCATGGCTGGGGGAGCAGCACCCGGCCGCTCTGACACCCAGTGCGGGCTCTCTGTCGAGTGACCTTTGACTCTCCCACCGCTAATTTGGTGGGCTTCTCCTGCGATGGCTGCAGTGCTTCTGCTGGCGCTAACGTGGCACTGAGGCTTCCGAAGTTTCTTTCAGGGTGATGCAAGCAGTGAAGCAAAGTTTCCAGAGAGCAATTAAGTGGGAACCATTTCAGATATCTGAGCTAATCCATGCTGGATTCCTGCAGCGTGGAAAAGAGGCATTTTGAATGCAAAACTGTCTGGGACAGGAGGTATATTTTCCCCAGCCAAGAGTAAGAGTTCTTTGTGGACAGCCAGAAGCCTGGCAGAGCGGATGCTCGGCGAAAGGCTGTGCAGAAATTGCTCTGCCCAGAGGCTTGCGTGGGACCCAGGCGTCGCTTACATTAGTAAAATGGGCCTTAATTGCACAGAGGCTCTGTGCTGTCCTCCATCAGAGAGATGCTGGGATGTCGTTCTGCTGCTGGGATGTGGTCCTGGGAAACACGACATGAAAGGTACCCGCCTTGCATTTCTAAAGTGCTGTGGGGAAAAGCTTTCATCTCAGTTTTGCTTTCCGAACATATTAAAAGCTCACCAGTCGTGCACCTGGGACAGAGGAATGGCCTCTGCTCAGTGGGGCTGTTCCTTTGGGTGAGAGAAGCCAGAGGCAGCCTAAGAGAGACGGCTGCCTTCGCTGCTCCAGCCCAATGGACCATCCAGGTTTGCTACAGACCCTGGATTTTTATTGTTTTTACCATGTACCAGAGTATGGCAAAAAAGGTAAGAATTTTTTTTCTGTAATTGTTTGATTTTTTTTTTTTAAAGGTGCTGGTGTATGAAAAGATACCACCATACAAAGATTTTCTGCAACATTTCAGAAAAAGATTAAAATGAGATTAAAATACGACCATCCCCAAAGAGCTCCTGCCTGGGGCCGATCCCCCCTTGCATGATGACTGCCTCCCCAAAGTCCCAGCACCAGCTCCACTTCGATGCAGGAGATGCTCAGTTGTCATTAAAGTAAAACCCTGGCTCACCTTTGCTGCAAAGGGCTGGAAGACATTACTTAATGCATCCCAGAGACTCAGGAGCCAAAGGCACAGCACAGAAACCTATGGCTATGATTGGCTCTGATTGTTTTTGGAAGAGCAATGTTGATTTCTTGGCTTATCTCACGTCACAGGCAATATTGAGCTGTTTGGATGCTTGGTGGTGTGGCTGTTTACCCACTGGTTTTATAGGATGCTGAGCTTTTGGTCCTCATTTTGGACTCATTTTCTTAGGCTGCAGATTTTTCTGTCTTCAGCCAGAGACCTTGTACCGATCTCGTTTTTAACTCGGGGCTATGTGAACAGTTCATCCCAGCAAAACCATTCAGCTGGGGGGTAAATATTGCTGCCAATGAGGAAGCAGCCGATGTTCCTCTTCCAAGGGAGGAGAGCCCAGACATGCCATCCTGCAAGGGTGCTAGCTCCAGAGGCACGTGCCGTGCTGGCATCACGCGGCTGCTGGAGGAGTTTGACAAACACTGTCCATGGCATGGCCAGGCATCAAGATTTTGGTCAAGATTCAAAACAAGGCAAAGCTGATGTATCAGAATTTGCTTCCTGGTTTACTGTGACCGTTCTCATAGAGAGTCATGGGTTTGCTTTTGGTGTGAAGCTTAATTTTCACAGCTGCAGTGCTAAGTGCCTGACTCTTGCTTATGAAATCTGAAGTCTAGGGCTGGGCAGCTGAAATGACATTTACCTACTTCAGAAGTTGCCCTTGTGTTTTTCTCACATTTTTTTAAGTTCTGTTTTCTGGACTTGTAACACGGACAAAAGTAATGCAATAGCAAATGTAATGGTGTTGTCCTAATAGTTTTTACTTGCAACTCCAGGGATTTTGGAGAAGTTCCTCTTGCTTCCCAGAAATGTAAGTGAGAGCAAAACCAGGCCCCAGATTTTTCCAGCCTTTGTCTCTGGCTGAGGTGTGATTTATGGAGAGGTCTTTCCTGCCTTTCTAGAGGGATGCTGCTCTTCCTTCCACGGCGCGAGATTCCTGCTCTGGAGGTCATAGCAGATGGCTTGCTCTCATCTCGCCAGCGGCACGTTTCCAGAGAGAGCACGACTCTCACCAGCTCCTCTAGCAAAACCAGCTTTGAGCTGAGCAGAGCCAGTGTAAGAAGCCTTATTTCTTCTGAGCTGGATGGATGAGCTGCTCAAACATAAATATGCTGAAGCTTGCAGCTGTTAAAGCTGTGGCTTGTCCAGGAGGATTTCTCGCTCCATTAAGAAACTGGAGACTGTGCTTAGACCAGAGCAGCACAGTACTCTGTTTCTTCCCGCAGCTTATTACCAGGCACAAATAACTTAACCCCTCATTTCCCTCTCTGTAAAACATGCACATTGGTGATTACCTACATCGCATGAGTATGAGATCGCTGAATTAACGAGCGGTCCATTGGTAACACAGTTTGAAATTGTCAGGCTAAATTAAGCATACGATGTTAGTTACTGGTTATCTTATATATTATATATGTGTAAATTTTTTCATCTTCTGTTTTTCTTGCAGGAGAAAACCAAAGTGGTTGAACCCTTGGACTACGAGAACGTGATCCTTCAACGCAAAGTTCAGATCTACAGTGATCCCCTCCGGGACCTGCTGATATTTCCGATCGAAGATGTATCTGTGAGTTTGTGCTGACTGTTTCTCATGTTTGAGGCTCACTAATCTCCAGTCCTGCTTACCTTGGAAAACTGCCACTGTTAACCACATGTTAATTTTGGCTGCATTACTGACACATAAAACCAAAATGACCCACTGGCGATGTGGGCCCACCACATTTATTTAAAGCGAGTATCAAGCCCTGAAGATCCGGTTTGCACTGAAAACATGTTCTCCCTTTTGCCACAGATCTCAGTCATCGGTCGACAGAGAAGGACTGTCCAGTCGACGGTGCCAGAAGATGCTCTAAAGAAAGCTCAGAGTCTCTTCGTCAAAGAGGTGGGGGCGAAAGTCCACGCAACGCCCGCCTTCAGCACTTTCTCCCTTAGGCAAGATGCTCTGCCGTATCTCCTCATCTGCGAGGTTGCAGATCACTTAGTTTTTCCTGCGTGGGAAGCACCGGGCGCTGGCAGGCTGGCTGCACGAGATAGTTCTCGCACGTGCCTCTTGTGCAATGCTTCTTTCCAGCGGGCTTTTGTACGCAGACATGGTGTGTGGCTTTGCACTGCCTGCCTGAGCTGCCAGGGCTGGGCTGCACAGCCTCCCCAGAGCGTCCCGAGTGCCGCGCGGGTGCTCTGTAATGCGCCGCACTCTAGGACCATTCCCTCCAAGTGCAGTGGAACTAAATGCCAAGCGATGGTCAATGTTGAGTTAGAGGTACTACATTTCCAAGGGCAGAAAATTGGTGTTTTCTGGTGGAAAACAGTCCCCTCCCAAATCACTACTCCTTTTTTAAAGCCTCGGAGTGACGTAAATACAAAATTAGTAGCTGTGTGGCAGGCCAGATGCTGTGTGATTTTGTCTCTGTGATGAAAATGTTCCTTATGAAATTCTGTATTGCAACGCAAAACAAGTGAAGCACCTTGTTCAGGCCCTTTCCACTTGTGCTTTCCTCACCCAACAGTCTGTAACCTTTCAGACTTGTGCATGGTTTTGTTTTGCTTGGTGTAGCTTTCAGAGAGCTGTATTGTTTTCCTTTCAGTGCATTAAAACCTACAGCTCAGACTGGCACGTGGTAAACTACAAGTATGAGGAATACTCAGGAGACTTTCGGATGTTGCCATGGTAAGTGTCGCGCTCCCTTGGAATACTAATGCATGGTCACAGGACTGGGGTTTGATCAGGCTTAGGAGAAACAGTCTGCCCTTCTTCCTGATGCCTGTCCCACAAGCAGTGTCCCCTCCAGAGGTATGTCACGAAGGTTAGAGAGCCAGAGGTTCGTGTTATCGTGCCGTTGTCGCTCAGCTCTGTCAGGGAGATGCCGACAATATTGCCAGCATAGGTCGTTACTCCACATCCTATCCACCAGCGCGCAAACAGCCCCCTCCATCCAGGATGAGGACGGACAACAGTCTGGGCACGTGGCAGGATAATGGTGTTGGCAGTGTCTGCTCGTCTCAAATCGGGAGCCTCGTTGTCCCCCTGGGCTGATGTTCTCTGCGTGCTTGATACAGCATTCCCGTGCTGAGCAGATCCTCTTTGTGCCCCCTGCTCACTGAGCTGTTGTTTTACAACTCCAGTCCGGTGGTGTAGTATCGCTACTAATGCTGGCAGTGCTGGAGAGTTACGTGCTCTGAAACGCTGGCTTGTGCCAGTGATTCCAGCCCCAGAGCTAATCAGGTTTTTCTGACAGGCGTATACATCTCGGATTTCTGCTGGACTGTTATTTTCTCAGCGCTGGCGCCTGCTCTGCTCTCGCTCCCCATGCTCCGTGCGTGTCTGGACCACCGTTCAGACCACTCGTGTGCTAGCAGCTTGCTAAGTGCATTTTGTTGTTCATTGGCTAAAGTGTGTCTGTTCTGAGGATCTCGCAGGGGTGTGAATCAGCAATGGGGCAACACTGTTGATCAAATCGTATTAAAATTTTTTGTGAATAGTCTTGCACTCTGATCTTGCTTCTTTTTTAGCAAGGCGGAAGATGGAAGAAACTGGCCTGTTCTGTCTCTGTGTTGCATAAATTCAAGTCAGCAAAAGCTCTGCAGAATCAGACAGCTAACACAGAGAAAACTAATTACATACTGCATGTTCTTAATTTCCACAAAATGCACTCAGGAGTTAGCTTTCTCCAGCTGTAAGGGGCTTTAGGTTTCTTGAAATCTATCTATGTTCTGCAGCAGGATAGTTCTGCTGTGCTCTGTAGTCTGCAGTTTGGCTACTGCTTCTGGATCCAGCAGCAGCTGCTGGCTTGGAGGATGCTCGTGTCCCAGTCGTTAAAAATTAAAATGTGTTGTGATTTCAGCAAATCCTTTAGGCCAGACAAGATTCCAAGCCATGTGTTTGAAATTGATGAAGACTTTGAAAAGGATGAGGTAAGGAGCTATTTTTTTTTTGCATATTCTGCTCTAAGATCTGTTAAAAAGCAGATTTCACAAGACAAAGTCAGAATTCAGTTGCCAGGAATGGTTTCCTGGTGAGATGCTTTGTACTGTGAAGATGGGACCAAAACTGAGACAGTGATTTATTTCAAAGTATGACAAGATAATCTCTTGGAGCCAAGGGTCTCCTAAATTAGCTGCAAGATTGGCCATAATATTTTTCATGGCTTTTTCACTTGAAACAGTGCAGCAGTGGAAGAGAAAAAAAGGAAGCCAAACAGTTACTAAGTAAAATTCTTCATGTCCAGGATTAAAAGTGGGCAATTTGGTTTTCAACTACACTGTGATATCAGGGTCCTCCTCTTAAAAGGCTCTGTGCTCTACCACATAACCTGCAATTCTTAATCAGTCACTTCTACCCAATATATTCACAGCGTGTCAGTCCCCTTCTGTATATACTGTGCAAATGTTCCGAGGCATTTTCTTCCTCTGGAAGTTGGCAAGTTCGTGCTCAGCGGGTTGCAGGGAAGATTTGCAGCCCTGGAGCTCTTCCATGGGGGTGAGCTGGGGGCTCTGACAATTGGGACATCTCAGACCTGGTGGTCATTTTGGAATATGCAGATGCCATGTTTCCCTGTGCATATCGCATCTGCTACAAAAGGGAGGGGTAGCATTTTTCTGTCTCAAGTACCACGTGAAGCTTAATTCGTGCACATGACATTAAGAATTTTTAGTTTATGGTGGGAAGAGTTTAGCCCAGCTGTTTAAACGCCTCATGGCACCAAGATGCTGCTGCTGAGGAACTTACAGAGGAAAAGGGAAGTTTGTTTCTTGCAGAGGTGAAGATTTGAAGGGGCTGTTTCACGCACATTTCTTACAATTGCTGTGTCCCCTCGCACACCTCAGGTCTGGACTGGAATGCCTTTTTTTCAAGTTTGGCCTTAATTTTTTTTGACTGTGTTGTTGGTTTGCATGACATCATTAACTTGAGCTGTTACCTCTTTAGTAATATCCCATTTGGGCTGGAGACAGAGCTGTGCAGTATGTTATCAGCATGCCTCTGAAAAAAGCTAAAGGACAAAAATATTCTATCAAAATTTGATGGAGACCTTTATTCTTCTGGTCAGTGTCCCAAATACTCAAACAAGTGAAGTTACTGATGCTGGTTGTGGAAGAGTATTCCTGGTGCTTTTGCAGATATTTTGGCATTTATCTCTTTTGGCATGGCCATATCTAGAGGATTCTATTACAGTTTCCTGATGGAGTGTTTACGTTAGAATTACGTGACGGAAATTCAAGTAAAAGCAATCTCTTGAAAAAAAAAAAAAGGTGAGCCACTATAAAGGAGAAATCAAGGGTTGTTTTACCCAAGGAAATAAAGCATTAGACAATTTACTTTGTCTTTGGAAGTTTGACAAGAAAAGAGTGAAAACCATTTGGGGTGCAGGAGGCAATATAAACCAGTCCCTTCATAGCTCATCGTCAGGCAGTCCAGGTCCCCCTCTGCTGCTGAGTCACTGGAAGTCCCAGGCAGTTTTTTTCACCAGTCTGGGATCTCATTTCCCTCCCTCCCCAGTGGGGGTCACAGTTTAGGTATGGATGGAAGGTTGTTCTTGCTTTCTGGGACCACGGGACAGGAACAGAGATGGAAATCCCAGCTGGTATGCCAAGAACAGCGTGGTTGGGTCACTTGAAACTTTTTGGTTTGATACGGGTGTGAAACCAGTCAGTTACATTCAGCTATTGGGGTTTGGTGGTTTTTGCCTAAATTTAAAATGGAGAGTGGATTTATTCAAAAGGAAATGACAAAATAAGTCTGGAGCTCTGCATTTTGCAACTTTCTGAACAGACCATTTTGAAAATTTCTTTCTTCCCCAAGTTTTTGAAATACTGCCTAAGAACCAACATGCAGTTCCTCATTGCAAAATTGCTGTGCAGCTCTGTCAGCGTAGATGTAAGATGTAATCTTTCTTTTTTAAAGGTGACCCAAACTAGCCTGTTTTGCCTGTTTCTTGGAAAGAGAGAACCCTGAAATTTTCCGTGATAACACTGTACATGTTATACGTATGTTCATTCTACATGTTACTGTATTGCTGTAGTTAAAACTGTATTGCTTTCTAGGGTGGACATATCTCTTGTGTCCAAGGGGAATTTTGTGTGGGAGGCAGTTAACCTACCCTCTTCTTTTCCTGATCTTTTGCTCTCTTTCAGGATTCCTCATCCCTGTGCTCCCAGAAGGGTGGTGTGATAAAGCAAGGCTGGCTGCACAGAGCAAATGTAAATAGCACAATCACTGTTACCATGAAGGTGAGTTTGATCCAGCATTATGTTAATCATGATCGAGGCACGAGGTTAAGTTCAGACCACATCTCTAAAGCTAGCAGGAGTGCAAGGAGTGGGTTTGGATTTGGGTGGGCATCCGTCCCTCTTGTAGAGTATCCCAAGGTGGACTGGAAAACCCAGTCTGGTAACAGATTTTCACCCTTCCCTCCCCAGAATATAGGAAAGGCCAGTGCACTTCAAATCATGACAGGCAAGCTGAACAAAAAGGCGAAGCATGTTCTAGGAAACCAAGATTGTTTTCTGAATGAGCAGCTGAGGCCCAGAAGAGACAGGCAATTTAAATAACTGGAACAGCTGCCCTGCAAAGAAGACTTTCTGAATTGATAGTTTCCTCGCTGGTAGGCAATATGTGTGGAGGCCAGCTTTAAATTGAAAGGACGAGTCTTTGCTTTAAAAGCAGGGGTGATATCACTGAGGAGATGGAGCATTACTGACCTAGAAGCAACAGCTGCATTGTCTCCTGTTCTTCGCTGTACCTAATCTGGCATGACATTGCTTGCGTTTTGCAGTGGAGGTTTTTAATAGTTCCACCACAGGTTTTTGCTGTGGCAATGAGCCCGTCTGTTGTTCTGCCACGCAGCTGCCTTATTATAGCAGAGAGAGGAGATTAGGGAGTTATGCTCAACTCTGCAGCTGAAGAATGGCTGCAGTGAGGCTGCTTTGTAAGGATATTAGTAAATCTCAAAAAGCTCAGTTGTTCTGAGGCTCGATTCAATGAGTTATGCTTTCATGAGAAGTGGAACAGGACCGTTCATAGGGCTAATTTTAATTTGAGTTTTTACAATGACTACTCATGAGCTTGAAGGTAATGGACAGAACAGGATTTTCTGATCTCCCGCTTTTCTGAGCAGCAAGTTTGAAGCCATTTCTGCTCCTGTAACCTCTGGAGGAGGTATCATACATGGTCAAAGCAATCAGCTGGGTCTGTTCTTGACTGAGCCTCTTGTGCTATTTTGGCCTCCATGCCCAGCACCTCAGACCCACCTTTCAGAGATGTTATCTGAACTACACTGGTTTCAGTTCAATTGATAAGATCCACAGAGTCTCTGTGAAACTTGGGTATCAAAGTACCAAAAATCAGTAGCCATTTTCTGAGCTGGTCCTGGTCACTTCTGTGTCTTACAAAACACCTCCTAAGGCACATGTGAGAAATCTGAGGACTTGGAACATCTTCAACCTTATCAACACTTTGAGAGGCTGCTGTGCTTTTGCAGAATCAGACACGACCATCCTTTGAGTGCTAGTTCTTTCATTGCTGTGATGTGCTGAGCTGTTGGTACTTCACACTGTTGCTAAGCACGTGCAGAGCGTATTTTGTGGAAAGGCAGCTGTCCTGGTTTAACCCCAGCCAGCAGCTAAGCACCACGCAGCCGCTCACTCACTCCCCGCCCCAGTGGGATGGGGGAGGAAATCGGGAAAAGAAGTAAAACTCATGGGTTGAGATAAGAACAGTTTAATAGAACAGAAA
>JAVJGG010000039.1:14709580-14739686 GCA_035590195.1 Aviceda cuculoides
GCATACTGAACTCAAAACACAGCACCATACCAGCTACTGGGAAGACAATTAACTCTATCCCAGCTGAAACCAGGACAGCAGCCCACAAGCAAACTGTAATTAGGCTACAGCTGCCAACCTTTATTTCAGAGTAACCTTCTCTTTGCCGAGAACTTCCCTGGTTTGGCCCAGCTCTCTTGCTGTCTGTTTTGCAGTGTGTTGGTGTGCTGCATTACAACCACAGCGTGAGGATTTTCTTTCTCTTTCTTCGCTGCCCGAATGGACATCCCCAGTTCTCTAGCCATTCCTCTGCAATTGCAACACCCACCAACAGCATCTGTAGCCTGATCAGAGGAGATGTTCCCTCTGATCTTAGGTTTATGGTATTCATTTCAAATGACCATAGTCTTCTGACGATTATTTCTGACAGCAGTGCTTACAAGGGAAGAAGATCATAGGAATAATGTTTGCTGCTTGCTTCTGCATTTCCTTTTGAAGAGAGTTCAGAAGATGCCAATGGTTTAGCATGAAATCCCATACCCATGAGGGATATCAACCCTGTAATATCTAGAGAGAGATCTATCATGGGTTTCTGTAGCATCCACTGCCAAAGTTTCTGAGATTGATTCACTGAAGTGCTAAATCAGTGTTTAAATTGGTTTAACGCTTAGCATACTTAGCTTTCCATGTATTTTTATGATTTGTTGAACTAAAGGTTTAGTTAAATCTTATAAAACTTAAAGCTCGGCAACCTCTGGAGCATCTCTACAGCTAAGTAGTCATCTAAATGATGCCAGAGGTTACCTTTCAGAGGGCTTAGGTTACCATTCAGAGCACAACGCTCCCCTCCAGTTCTGTGCAAGCGAGTGGTTTTATTGAACATGCGCTAGTGTCAGTAATGATGGAAGCAGGAAATTACCAGTAGTCTCCCATGTGCGATGAAAAATGCTGTGTGTATTCATAGATCTTCCAGATACGCACAACAGTGGAAATACTCACAGTGCCGCTTGCCCCAGCTTCCTTTGTGATTCTTCTTACACAGATATCTAGCAACTGTGAAATGCACCCTGCTCCTTACAGACCTGACAACGTATGGTGCTACCATAATTGCTGCAAAAATGTTCTCCTGAATTATAGTCCAGTGCCTTTTGGCTGACAAACATGAAGGAAGATGTTCTGAGATACTGGAGAGCTTTTTTTCATAAAAATCAGTAGCTCAAACATAGGAACACTTCTCCCAGACTTACTGCTTTTTGAGGTGAGAATTGAACACTAAGCCAAAGCCAGTTCATGAAAATAGGTTTGTATAAAAAAGCCCCCAACAAACTCACGAAACACCAAGCCATTGAATGGATTACAGCGTCCCTTGGCTTGCGTTTGAGTGCTAGGAATTTCCACATGTCTGTTCCAAAGTCTTCTGGAGAATTGCTTTGTAATTCTAACCGAGGTCTTTATCAAAAAGGCTCTGGAAATACCTGCTCTAGGGTGGAATGAATCTTCAAGTGATGCGCTGATCTGAATTTACAGTGCAGCATTACTTTGTAAAGATAAATGAGGCTGGAGCCAGCTGAGAGACAAGCTGGAAGCCCTGGGGCTTTGCTTTAGATAGGCAAACTTATAATAACAAGGACATTAAAATAAAAGAACATGATGAATTCTCTCTTTATAAAACCAAAGGGGTGAATCTGCAACACTCTAGGGTCATCAGTGTTTATTGTTACAGTATTTTCTCAATAGCAGGAGGGCAGATACTGAAACTGTGGCTGTGGTTTGTGGTATACAACAGAGTGAATACTTAGATGAGCAAGATTTTGTACTTTTGCAGGTATTCAAGAGGAGGTATTTTTACTTGTCACAACTCACAGATGGCTCCTATATTCTTAATTCCTACAAAGATGAGAAAATTTCAAAAGAATCCAAAGGCTGTATTTTCTTGGACGCTTGCAATGATGTTGTTCAGGTAGGTGTGCTTTCTGCACAGCTTTGCATGGGCTTATGCATTGCTAGTTCCGAGACAGACATGCTTTCTGAAGGTCCGTGCCACTGAAAGGGTGAAGGCATGGATTTACAAACTAACTCAGAGTTGGTTTGCTCTGTCGGCTAATTGATTAAAAGTCAGGCAAGGCATTTCATAAGGGTGCCATACTTTTTGGCCAAGAAGACAACAAGGGGAAGAACTGCCGTCGGAGTAAAATGGAAGCGTTTTATCATTACCTCATCTCCTGTCTCCCTGCTCTGTCTATCTCCTTTACCTGGCTTCTTGTTTCTTAAGTTACATCCTGATAAGTCCATGCAAACATGCAGCCCTTTGTGACTTACGACCTGCGAAGGGCTTGTAAGGTTTTAGGAGCAGGTATTTGTACAGGGTGTAAACCTGGGTTTGCTTTGTTATGCCGAGAGTGAAGTACAGCAGTGGATTGCTGCTGTGCCTTCTGCTGTTGCTGTCTCTGCAGAAGCTTCAAGCACTGAGTGTGGTGCAGCTGATACAGGGCAGCTTAAATTACTCCAGCGGTTTGCTTCAGCAGGGATGAGTCAGAGCTGTGCGTTTCCGTTTATCTCTGAACACAGTAAAAGCAGTAGTGCACACGCCTCAGTGATGTACAGCATGTACTTCCCAAGTTACATCAGATTTGCCTTGGCTTCTGGTTGGAAAATGCTGTTTAAAGGCCAGCAGAGCTCAGAAAAGTTGCATTGAACCACTTGCTTTTAAGATAGATGCTTCTAAGTGTCCTGGAGTGCATCATTACTTACTATGTCAGACAAATCCAGTTCTTGGCTTCTCTGGGTAAAATACTAAAGGTTTGACAACGCAAGAAGGAGCTTGCTCCTGCACCTCAGTCAATGTCTGTGGTTGAGTCTAGCTTTCTTCCACTTTCCGAGTAGCTGGCAACCGCGGAGCTGCGTGCTGCTTGATCGCAGCCGTGAAGCCCTTTGTGATTACTGCAGGAGAGGTGCTGTGTCAAGGAGGGTGCTTGCGTTGTATTTCATGGAATTTCAGTTCAGGATGCTTTCACAGAGATGAGCCTTATGGCAAATACTGTGCCGAGTCGTTGAGGAAAATGTAATACAAATCTTTCTTATTTGTTTGTTCAGTGTCCTAAGATGCGCCGTTATGCATTTGAACTGAAGACAATAGACAAGTACAGCCACTATCTCGCAGCTGAAACTGAGCAGGAGATGGAAGAATGGCTGGTAACTCTGAAAAAGATCATTCAGAGCAATACTGAGAGTTTGGTGCAAGAGAAGAAAGATACTGTGGAATCTGTGCAAGGTCAGTCTATAAATAAACACCTACCTTCACCCTTCTCCAGCAGGATGCAAGCAGTGCGCCTGGAGAAGTGTATACTTTTCTTTCTGGATTAATAGCAAGAATTATTGCTGACATGATATCATGCAGAAGGGCTTAGTATAATGTAGTTGATAATCTGAGGAATAAAAGTGGAGGGAAACATGACCCTTCCTCTAGATGGGAAATCCATGGCCAACTTTCAAGACTCCTGGAAAATTGGCTCTGTGCTGAAGTTCTGCTTTGGAAAGACTTAGCAGGCTGTAATAGTACACCCTGGTACTAGTAATGTATGGAAAAATCTTACTCCTGAGGAATGGAAAAGTCTCTGTAAATTGTTTCTGTGCTATTGTAAGCAAATATTGCAGGATGCTTTCTGGCAGAGCGGTGCTCCTGCAGTTGTTTTGAATATCTGGAGTTTGTGTCCTTGCAGACGATGAATCAAGCACACAGGGAAAATCAGAGAACATCCTGGAGAGCCTGGAGAGAAGCATGCATCCGGAGCTGATGAAGGTACCGTGTTTGCAGAGATCGCTCTCCCAGCCCATAGCTAGTTCTCTCCGCCATGTCTATAAAAGAGGTTTTCCACTTTCTGTGTCTTCGGCTCTGGGGGAGCTGGGCAGGCACCAAGTGCTGGTGGGGTGGCTGTTATCTCATCTCGCCCTCTCACGGATGGAGCTCCATGGTTTGAGGCTGCGTGCTCCTCACCTCCAAGTGTGGGGCCCTTGAGGAAGAACCAGACTTGGAGTGAATGAAGGGCTGTTGTGGTCAGTACTGCTCATTCCTGCTCAGCAGAGGTGACTGTCCTGGCCATGAGAGCAGAGGGGCGGTTAGGTGGCAGCCGCCTCCTGTTTATGATCCAGAGTGTGCTTGCCTACTTCTGTCTGATTTCTCATTTAGGAGAGTCATATCGGTTTACTGTCGTTGCACCGTGTTGGTGGCTACAGCTGCATCCTCTCGCATATCACAAAGGGAACCTGAAAAATATTTATTTTGTTCTGCTTCCATTCTTTCCAAATAACAAGTGTTTGCCTCTGTGTGGCCAGGCAGTAATATCAATGCTTTCCTTTGTCCTAGTACGGAAGAGAAACAGATCAGCTGAACAAACTGAGCAGAAATGATGGAAGACAAAACCTCTTTTCTTTCGACCCAGAAGTCCAGGTAAACACCCCCATGTTTGCAAATGTGAGGTTTTATTTTCTGTTCGTGCCTCCCCTGTTCCCTTGCATGGCCACAGCGTTCGCCTGCAGAGGCAGCGTGGTTTTCGGTGGACTGGAGCACAGAAGTGCAGCCCATGTCCCTGTCGGTGAGAGTGAACAAGATGTCGATGCTCAAATAAAGGGAAGACTCGCAGCAGCCCCACACATGGCTGCCCTCCAGCTTTGCTGGCTTCTGTGTGATACATCTTGATGTTGCTGGATTTCAAACCCACGATCTGGGCCTCTGGGAGGTTCTTGTGGTTGCAGAAGCAGTAGAAGTGGTATTGCAAGGATAGCTGCAACGCTGCATGGGCTCAGCATGTCGGAGTAGGGAACAGTGATGTTAAAGACCATGATAGGGGTTTACAGGGAGAGCCTCAGTCTTCAGGGTGTTTCCAAATGTCGGGGACCTAGAAACAGAAAAAACACCCCAGGCAGTTCTCATGCACTGGATTAGGGGTTCATTGACTATTGGCTTGTTTTCTTCTCAGGTTTGACGTCTTTGCTGAGCTCTCTGCCAAGGTCCAGGTGTGGGATTTCGGCAGAATGAGCTGCAATTGTTAACACAGTTTTAGAGAATTGTTCCAAGTTATTTCATAGTTTCTGTTTCTCGTTCTGGCATGCTTTGGCTTGTTCACACCTGTGAAAAAGAACATTCTGGTTTAACAAGGAAATGTAATTAGTCTTTAAAAGGTTTAGTTGTACAAAATGAGCTTTTCTCTTGGCACTTCTTTAAGGTCTTTAATAGGAAGAAGATAACCATCCAGGAGGCTTTTTTTTTTTTTTTTAAGAGAAGCTTTGAGAAGTTTCCTTTATTCTAGTCAGATAATTAAAGTGGAAATATTATTCAGTGTGGAGCATCTAAGGTATATTTTTTACCTAACCAAATGGTTAGGCTGAGTTCACTGCCCTCCCTCTATACCCAGAACTCTTCATTCTGGTGTGGGTCAGTCAGATCACTCTGGCACTGGGCATTCAAAATCACTGGGCATTCAAAATCACTGCCCTAGTCAGTGCTGGTGTGTACGTGCACACTTGTATGCCTGGTGCTAAGGAAGCTGGGAGCAGGGACATATACCTGAAACGTACTTTCCTCATCAAAAGGAAATAGGGAAAACAATGGGAAGAGTTTGCCAGAATCAGATTAACAATTGCAGCCTGTTTTGCTGAAATTACTTGATTGTGAGATGTCAGCGCCCTAAGTTTGGCATGCAGGTTTCTGCAGGATTTGAGGGGAAAAAACAAATAGGACTGCGCCAGATTGTCACTGAGATATGTGCCAGTAATTAGGGGTGTTTGGTAGCTCTGTGTCCCCAGTGCCCAGTACGATGGGTATGGTGAAGGCTGAGGGTCTTTATCTGGCTGATGGTATTTTGGTCACGTATGTGTCTGCTCTCTGGGAAGGGTGGATGTCGAGGCACAGAGCAGGCATGGGTGTTCTGGGTTAGGAAGGAGGTGGTTATAGTCAAGACTGTTTGGATTTCCCAGCTGGCTCTGCAGACAGTCTTTGTTGTTTCTAACCATGCTGGTTCTTGCCCTGCATCTAGAAATGCCTTCAACTTCAAGATGTTGCTCGTGATCCCAACGGCGTGTGCCTTCTCTCTATTTCAGGCACAGGGACCATCTCTTAAACTAGGCAAAGTAGAAGATACTTTTCAGAGTGTAACGATGGCTTATGTTCCGCTTTCTTCTCCAAGCTCTAAATGGGGTTTGGGAAGATCCCCAGGGTTACAGCAAAGCAGGAAGGAACTGAAATCATACTGAGGTTTAGTTTTCTGTGCTCTGCAAACCAGATTGCTAAAAATTGATGCACCTCCATGAATTCGTGTCTTGAGTACATTTGCATAACATCACCAAATGACACTCCTTTGTGAATGTCTTGTACCTTTTGTACCACACATAAAAAAAATTGATTAAGATAGTATTGGCCATAATGTGATCCCTTAACATTATTCAGGAGTTTATTTTCTTTTTTAATGAGACCAGATTTGTTTGTTTGCTGTCTAGAGGCTAGACTTCTCAGGGATCGAGCCAGACGTGAAGCCATTTGAGGAAAAGTGCAGCAGGCGCTTCGTGGTGTGCTGCCAGGACTTCTCCCTCAACCTCCTTGCTCAGCTCAGCGACAGATCGGAAGGAGGACCCACCAACGTAAGGGGAGCTCTGGCATGTCCTGCTTTGTGTTCTTTCTCCTCACTGGCAAGAAAAACCCTTGGCAGATTAATCTGGGTGGATAAAAACATCTCATTTTGCCCTGAGCTGGGATGGGACCTGGGCAGGCGGTGACTGCTGGCCCAGGGTCGTTGCAGGATTTGCCTGCCTTGGTATTTTGGTGTTCCAAAAATGTGTTTGGGGACAGGGTCTGTCCTGACATGCCTCAGCCTGCCAGGGACTGCTGGGAAACCAGCGGTTCAGAGGCATAAGGAATCAGGAGTGTGTGTCTGCCATGTTCTGGGTCCTGTGAAAGTCCTGTTGGTAAATGATTAAGCTCCATCTCCAAACCACTCACTGCTGTGTTTTATTTCGCTTCCCCTAATGGCAAGAGATTTCCCTGTTCTGAAACCTTCTTCTGACTCCCAGCCTAACTGTATTCACAACCACTTTATTATATGCATTTGTTATTGTGCCAAAGTTGTGCCTGAGCCTAAAAAGCTCTTCCTTGTACCTTCTGAGCCTCTGATGTCTGTAGACAGCTATTACATCTCTCCTCAGCCTTTGTTCTGCCAGGCTGAAAAGACCAGGCTCCTCCAGTCTTTCCTGCCAAAACATAATCCCTATTATCATGTCCTGCATTTGCTCGGGCTGGAGGCAAGGATGCCAGAGCAGCGGACAGCATCGCCGGGGAGGCAGCGGCACTGGCACTGCCCAATCTCTGCCGATGGTACCTTGTCTGATGCCTCTTAGATTTGCAGAGGCTTTTTTGTGGTGGTTTCATATTGGCAGCTCACAGCTAGTACACCAGGCTTGTTCTCCTCGCTAACTCCCAGCAGATGAATGCATCGCTGGTAGCAGAGATTCTTGTTATTCATCCTTAATCAGGCCCAGAGTCAGACCTAATCAGCACATTTTTAGTACTGATGTAGTGCCTCCAAGTTATGCTGTAATGTCTCAAACACACTACAGTCTTATCTTTGGGCCTTGGCTTTTATCTTTACATGGACGCATGCCTGCTAGGATCTTTGAATTAAATATACATGGAATTGTTGCCACTTGCCTTGTGCTGTCAAGGTCAGTAGCTACAAATGAGTTGGCAGATTTTGCACATGCAGTTCCTCAGCAGTGTTAGCCTTCTATTTGAGCTCTCCTGGCTGGGAGAGCTAACTTCGCTCCTGTGCCACCCGGCGTATAACAGCTGAGGAACATTTTGAGTGTCTTGCAACTGGGGCCATCCAGAGCTGATTGACTTTGGACGATAAGTGAAGTGGTCTTTAGCATGCAAACATAAACATTCTTAAGTTGATTTCTTTCTCATTGCAAAGGATAAACTGCTCTGAAGGACTGGGGTCATCTTTTCTTCCTAAGTTCATAGTTTATCACTTATATAAAAAACCCTATGGATTTCGTTCTTTATATTTCATTAATGGTTTTAAAGTAGCTTTGTTCAAATTGACCAGATCAAAATGCAAGAAGATGCAGGAAAAAATGGTTTTATGGATTTAGAAAGCAAATAAACATGGATTGTCCATAAAAATTCTGTAAAATGCTGGTGTACAAAACTAAAGGAAAAAATGAATGCAGAAGGCAAACCAGGCAGGGAAGGCAATGCATGTTGATACTCTTGAGCTTGTATCATGCATTTTTTTTTGACACATATATTCAATCAAATTTCCAGGTTGAGCCCTTTTTCCTAAGCTTGGCATTATTTGACCTGAAAAATAATTGCAAGATTTCAGCTGACTTCCACGTGGACTTGAACCCTCCGTCTGTCCGTGACATGCTGCTGGATAATCCTGCGTCCGGAGCGGAGGGCACCAAGGGACGTTCACCAGGCGAGAGCCTTGTGCATGGGGTCCCTGAGTCTTGCCTGCGCTACATAAAACGGGTAAAGAACTGACTTTCTCCTCATTCTGTATCTCTTTTGAGGCTGTGGCTGTTCAGTAGCATTGCAGTGTGTTGTTCTCCACTGTGTGGAGAAGCAGAAGTCAGTTTTTCTCTTGAGCTGTGGGGTTTTGGTCAGTGTCTCAAGCCAATTGCCTCTTTGGGCTCACTGGCAGCGACAGGCAAAGCACCGGGTAGAGTTTTTCAAGACTTGACTACGCTCAAGCCTTGTGAGCCCCTGTGGCCCATCCGCAGCAGCAAGCAGAGCAGGTCTGTGTGGGTTCTGGGAAGGGACAGCGAGATGATCGGGGCCAAACCAGCGGTGCAGGTAGGGTGTCCTGCTCTCTGACAGCCTACTGTCTGTTTTATTGCAGGGGGTTTTCTCCGTGACTGACCCACACGTGGAGATCTTCTTGGTGGCCCGTGTGGAGAAAGTGCTGCAGGGCAGCATTACACACTGTGCAGAGCCGTACATGAAAAACTCGGACCCGGGGAAGGTATTGGATGGGCCCATGGGAGTATCTGCTTAGTGATGCTGTCTGCTGCTGCAGGGAGTAGTGTGGTCGGAAACATGGGGTGTTTCTGCTGCTCTTTAGCTGCTTTCTGGCAAATACTGGTCTTTATCCATTCTACTACTTGTGCTGTTCCCAGGCCAGCTTCACCTGGGCTGTCCTGAGAGATTTGGTTCCTTCCCCTGAAAAGAGGCAGAGGATTTTTAGAAAGAACCAAGCAGTTAGGGCAAGGGGACCTTTTCCTGTTACATTTCGACAAGGCAAAGCCTGTGCTGACAGCAAAAAAGTGGGACACTTCATCCCTAGAGAAATGGGCTGCACTGCTGCATGGTGCTACACGCAGTGTCTTGGACTTGTCCCAGCTCACTCCTGCTGGGAACAGCGATGTTTTAGTAGGAGCAGAACATGGGCTTCACCCTTTATTCTGCTCGCTCTGCCTTCGTCTTGCTCCATGCAGAGTGCCATGATCATATAGGGGAACTTATGCAAAGGGTGGTCAGGGAGAGGCCTTGGTGCTGCCAGCACCAGTCTCTGCATGCCAGGTGGAATTGATGCTGCCTTGCTGCAGCCAGCCAAAATTAGTCCCTGGAAAATCAATGCATGGAACACCTGGTATGTGATGGCATTCCCTCAGCCCACTTCTTAAGTCTGTATAGGATGAGCCAATTGCAGTCAGTTTTGGAAAATAAACTAATACCCTATGGCAAATAAAATACTAATACCTTGACAGTTTAATGCAGAATCAAGAGGAGTTTTAATATGACTGTGCCCACAACATGTTTGCTATTGCTTTGCAAAAATGATAAATGTGCATGGTGAAGCGTCAGACAGGGATGTCTATCAGCTGCTTCGGCAACTGTTGTGCTGTGTGCCTGGGGAGCTGTGCCTTGTGGAGTACGGACAGTTTCTTCTCCCTGGAGCGTGCAGTGCTCTTTGCTCCTTTTCCAGGGCAGCACGGAAGCCGTGGCACACACTAACCTCTCTTGTGTTTTGCAGACTGCCCAGAAGGTCCATAAGGTGGCCAGGCAGGTGTGCAGCCGTCTGGGGCAGTACAGGATGCCCTTCGGCTGGGCTGCCAGGTCAGTCACCGCGGACTGCGCTTCGGCTGTGGTGGGAGCTGCTGCCGCGAGTTATCCGGGATGTGATCTGGCCGAGCGGGCGAAGGGCCGAGTGACTGAAGTCAGTGGAGTTGCAGCCGAGGGCAGAATCTGGCTCCAATTCCCAAGACAGAACAGGGTTTTGGCCTGAAATGCTCTATCTAGAATTAGAAACAAAAAATTAAAAAGTAAACAGTGCTGGGAAGACAGTAACCTTCCTGCTGACCTGTAGCTACTGCTATCAGGGCAGAACATTCCTGGGGCTAAATCACACCGTCCTGTGCTACCACAGGATTTGGCCCCAGAATTTGGCACAGAAATTCCTTCCTGGCACCAGCCCTTGCCAGGGACAGGATGAGAGTGGAGGACCTCCTGGCCTGGTGGTGGCAGTCAGCTGGGGTTTGTTAGACTCTGCTTTAATTAATGTTCTTGGGAATGACTGGAGATAGTGATCCCATTCCCTCGCTGTTCTTTTACTGGGACTGATAAAAAGTAGATCAGTGCTAACTCCCTTAAATCTCACATCAGAGGAAGGCCTGAAGGCAAGTTCATCCCTCTGCCACTGCCTCCCTATTGCTAAATTACTCTTTGGTGCTGACAAAAGGGATGGTAATGACATGGCAATACCAGATAACTGTCACAGTGGGCTGGGATTTGGTGGTGTGTGGCTTGCGATGTGTATTCTTGAACTGGATTTTCCTGTGACACTGGCTGCTCGGCTTCCAGATGGTGTTTCTGGGATGCAGCTCACTCCTGGGAGCCAGCACGTAGCCTGCACCGTGCCTCAGCCTCACGGTGGGCTCTGTGTGGGCATTGACTTTGACAGGCTTCAGATTGGTTCCTGCTGAGTAAAAAACTGCATTTGGAGACCAAGGAGTTGAGTGGCCTGGTGTGGGGAGCTGTGTTGCTCTGCATCCCTGGAACAGTTTCCCTGTGGGTTTCAGAGGAAGGTGTTTGTACAGAAAGGGAGTACGGATGCTTTAA
Source organism: Aviceda cuculoides (assembly GCA_035590195.1). Taxonomy (NCBI): domain Eukaryota; kingdom Metazoa; phylum Chordata; class Aves; order Accipitriformes; family Accipitridae; genus Aviceda; species Aviceda cuculoides. The sequence continues at coordinate 14,720,673 of JAVJGG010000039.1, forward strand.
TGTTCTTACCATACACAGACACCCGCAGCCTTTATATTCAAGAGCAAAGATGCTGGTATTCATCCAGGGCAGAGTCCAGTCTCTTGCTCTGGGTTCAAGAGGAAGCTGATGTATGTCCTGAGACTGGTCTTCGTTGCACACTCCTTTCCTAGGAGGATTTCCATGCTCTGACCCCATTTGCAACTAGGAAGATGCTTTACCACTTGGTGTTAGTGGGAGGGGATTGAAGGGCATTCGTGACTGTGGACCAGGCTTGGAACTGAGCTGGGTCTGTCCTCACCTGGCTGGAGAGAAGGGAAATGGGTGATATCCCATGCAATTTTATGTGACACGGTGGATTGCAATCTGTGTGGGCTCTAAGCACCACGTGAGAATGGGAGAGTGTTCGGGCGGTCTGGTGGTGTTCAGAGCAGTCACAGGCCAGTGCACCTCTCTCCTGATAAACTGCCTGTCAGCCTGACATGTCAAAGACCTCAATGTCTGCATATTTACCAACGTTTAAGAAATATGTCTCTTCTCTTCTGCAGACCAGTTTTCAAAGACTCCCAGGGCACCCTCGATGCTGAAGGAAAATTCTCGCCTCTCTACAAGCAAGACAGCAGCAAACTCTCAAATGAAGATATGCTAAAGCTTTTAGCAGAGTATAAGAAGTAAGTGTAAGCCTGGTGCAGAGGCTGAGCAGGCATTTTAATATACATTTTTAAACAGTTAAGCATAGGCATGAGATGACAATTTCTAAAATACTCAGAGGGTAACAAAAAGCGCTGCTGTTGTGTTCAGCATCTGAGCTTTCAAGGTTTACACTCTTGTTCCTTTCTCCCTAACGCAGACCAGAGAAGACAAAACTACAGGTCATTCCAGCCCAGTTAAATATCGTCATCAAAGACATCCCGCTAGACTTCACAAGTAAGGATCTTGCATCTTAAAATAAATGCTGATGGCTCTAGCCTCAGGAGTTAATGCTTCTATGGGGAGTTTTGCTGTTTCATTAACAAGAGTATCTTGGGGCTGCAATGAGAAATGAGTAATTCAGCACAACCACTGACTTGTAAGTCTTCCTGATGGATTCTGTGGAAGGATGTGGTCCCAGTGCAGAGGCCTACCTGAGGGGTACGTCTACTTTGCAGTTTGGCCATCACGTCCTAAATCTAAAGGAAGCCACCTGCCTGCTTTTGCTGTTATTACACCAAACTCGTACAACATTTTTGATCTGTTAACACCACAGGGCTTCACAAACATGGTCAGTGTGATTCTTTACTTTGCATTTAAAGAAACTGAGGCAAAGAAAGAACTTGTGATGTGGTCAGTGTCGCTCCACGGGCCTTTGGCAGCTCCTGTGACAGGTCCTGTAGTCTGGTCCCCTGTCTAAAAGGCTTTCCTAGTGGACTTAATTTTTTCTGTTCTTTGAAAAGTCATCGCTTGAGATGAACTCTTCCTCATGGTGGATGTGAGTCCTAGTGAATTAGGCAGGGCTTGTGCACTGATATTTGGAGGCAACATAACCATCAAACGTCTCTCGGAAGCAGAGAGTGGAAAAGGACCGATGCAGTGAGACTGACGCACTTTGAGATGTCAGTCTCAAGTCATTGTCTCAGTAGCCTGTCTGCTTCAGTCAGGTGATGTTGGCATGATTTATAAAACAGTAGCTTAATGGGTCAAATTCCTGGAAGACTCAAGGTGCAGGTCCTGGGCAGAGCGGCTGTCCCTACCCAGACATGGGTCATTCACAAGACCCTTTGACTTTGCCCAGAGCTGCAGCAAAGTGCCACTTCTGCAGTCCCCACTGTCAAGAAGAGCAGAGCCCCGTGGTGCCTGGGCACCCATCTTTTCTCAGTATTGCTAATGCACTTGTGGACCACAGATGTTGCATGATCAAGGGGAGAATTTTCCCTTAATCATGTCAGTGGGAGTGGTCCAAGTCCTGTTGCCTGGTCAACACACACAATCCTCTGATGTGAAGAGAACTGGATGCTTGAGAGCAATGGCAGAGTTTCAGACCCACAAATTTCCTTTCCATGGCTGTACTTCCCATGTTCGTGGGGTGTGCGCTTATCCAAGCTTCCCTTCTCTTCCAGATTGTGTCACAGCTTCTTATATTCCTATAAAGCCTTTTGAGAAGAGCTGTGAGGACATTGCAGTTGAAGTGGAGGAGCTTGTCCCAGAAGTTGCAAAATACTGCTATCCCTTCACTGTCTACAAAAACCACCTCTACGTCTACCCCTTGCATTTGAAGTATGAGAACCAGAAGGTGTTTGCAAAGGTGGGCAACCTGAAGAGCAGGCTGCAGCCAGACTCAGCGTGGTCTGGGCTGATGCTGCTGACCTGTAGCAATGGCTCATCCTCCTGTTCTCCCCCATTTCAGGCAAGGAATATTGCCGTCTGTGTTGAGTTCAGGGATTCAGATGAAGCTGATGCCAGGCCGTTAAAGGTGGGTACCTGTTAATGGGGCTGCCATTTGCTCGCTGTACTGTGTGCGAACCAGGCTAAGCAGGAAAATAGGAAAGCACTGAGTTTCCATGCTCGCTGTTTTAATTTCGCCGGCTAATTTAGGGTGGCAGCAACCCTGAATTCAGCTCTTCGTTTGTGTTTCCAGTGTATATATGGCAAACCTGGAGGCCATCTCCTGACCACAAACGCGTATGCTGCCGTGCTGCATCACAACCAGAGTCCAGAGTTCTACGACGAGGTAAAAATGAAATGGTGGAAAATAACAGATTTTCCTGGATGCTACAAAGCCAAGGGGCCTTTCAGGATACCTCTTTTTCCAGGGATGGGTGAAATACGGGTAAAAATAATCACCAGCCCTTTGCCTCAGTAGAAGGGCTCAGCAAAGCCAGAGACTTTATCAATTTTTAATACCAGTTTGTTTTCTGCTGTCTTTACTGTCACGCTCTGTGCACTCCAATCACACACCCCCATTAATAAATAATGTGCAAATGTGATGAAAATGTTAGCCACAAGCTATTTAAGATGGGTAGGAATGTGTCTTGTGTAACTGCATACAACATAGCATTTGTGAAATAAAATAGAACTTAAAATATTACTCCACAACTAAAAATACAGCCTTATCTATCATGATATCATTTTAGATTAAAATTGAGCTTCCAATTCACCTCCATCAAAAGCATCATTTGCTTTTCACCTTCTATCATGTCAGCTGTGAAATTAATACAAAGGCAACATCGAAAAAACAGGACACCGTTGAAACTCAAGGTATGTTTAATGCTTAAATTACTTCTGTTGGAGTGTAAGAGTCCAAGATAAAATGAATGTAAGGACATGAAAAAGTATTTGATTAAAATACTAGCCTATCTGAATTTTCTTTTTTGAAAGCAACAATACAAATCATAGGTCTAAACTGGAATAAACCACGAATTTTTTAGTGTATACTAAAGCTCACATTTTTGCTGCAATCTGACAGCTATTTTCTGCATGTTCTTGGCTTGCATGACTGGGCTATCATCAGTCAAGTCACCAACAAAAACTTGACGTGACATCAGGGCCTCAGGGGCCGATCCTGCCAACACTAGGGACGTGTAAGAGACTGAGCACGCCCGGGCCCCACTGGTTGGGGTGCCTCTCCATTCAGCCAGTCCTCAGGTGACTGAAGGACCCTCGTCATGGTGCACAACTGTGGTTCACGCACTGTTTCTGCCCCTCAAACCCACTGCTAATCTTGGTTGTGCTGTGTCTGAATTTCATTCACCAAGTCACCAGGTAAAACGTGCTTTAACAAGGCTGACATGGTTGATCCCAGCCTTGTTGAAGCTGCTTGCACAACTACGAGTTTGATCTTCTCAGGGTGAGGCACAGCTCTTTTTGGAGCTTGAGCTAAACGTGTATCACTGTGTGTCTGCTAACTCCAGTCCACTGGTTGCCTCTGCAGTGGGGTACGCCTGGGTCCCGTTGCTGAAGGACGGTCGGATTGTCACCCTGGAGCGGCATTTGCCCGTTTCGTCCAACCTTCCACCTGGCTACCTGGGTCTTGGAGACGCAGAGTCACGGAAGGTAGGAAGGCCATTGAAAATGCACTTAAATGTAAAAGGAAGAGGAAAGCTGACCTTTTGTTATTAGTGTAAGTTCTGGGCTTCTGTTGGTGCTCTGCTCAACTGGAAAGATCCCTACTGCAGGGCAGCCCCCAAAGCTTAGGGTTCTTAGGGGCAGGAGACAGGACACTTTTAATTCCACTTTCTGGGGTTATATAGGTTGCAGAGAGTATTTTTGTGGCAGGCTAGACTGGGCTGTTGCAGATGGCGCAGAGCAGGAGAGTGGGCACATGCTCTGTGTGCACGTTCTCACAGGGATCCCTCTGCCCCGCCATGGCTGCAGTCGTGTCACTGGTGTGATTGTGCTGGGCTGGGGGGGGAAACCTGTTCTTCCACCCCAACCCATACCTTCTGGCCAGGTGTCTGTCTGCACAGAGCCACCTTCTCACCGCAGGCTGAAACCAAGTACTTGAATGTTGTCTGTTCACAGCAACCCAGCGTGGATGCAAAGTGGGTAGATGGAGCAAAGCCACTGTTTAAAGTCAGAATCCATTTGGACTCAACCATTTACACCCAGGTAAGTCAAACACCTCGCTCTTAAAGACCTTCAGCACAAATGCAGAGGAAGCGATTGCTGTATCTCTACTACTGCCATGCTGTAGGTGCTGTGGGAGAGAGGTACCTGTGTTCGCAGAGTAGCGCTGAGATACTTCTGTAGCGGTGCGTCTGGGATTACTTGCAGGGATCTGCTCCTTTGCCTGGATGTGATGAGACAGTTGTGTGAGTGAACGAGCCTAGGGAGAGGCTGGTGTTTTCTTGGCCAATTGCACTGTAACTGGCAGGACCAAGGAAACATTTGAGCAAATGAGCTGCTTCGGTGATGCAAAAGAGAGAAGAGCTGGTGGAAATGAGAGGTTTCCTCAAATATTAGGCTGTTCATTAGGTTTAAAAAAAAAAAGTTTTCTGACAACAGCAGACATAGGAAAACAAGAGTCCTGATTTCCCTTTGAAACCAGTTCAGGCTGTTTTACCAAGTCCCCTGTGTTCTGCCATCCTATGGTAGTGATGGACTTCCCCAAGCTTCATGTGATGTACCGCAAAGCTCCCCAGCACATGGTTTGGGGCACCTTCTGTCAGCACTGCTCATGGGGAAATGCCCTTGGCAGGGCTTGTCCTGTGCTGGATGTAATCAGCTGCGTTTACATTAACAGCAGCTTGCTTTCAGCATCATCTAAATCTGGTTTTGGGTCTTACTGATTCTGTACAGCTCAGAGAGCAGCACAGTAGTTCCACGCCTCACCAAATTACGTTCCCAGATGCTTTTCAGGGTTAAATAACCCAGTAATTAAATTTAACCTTGGAGGAGGAGGAGGGAGAGGAATGGGAAGGAGAGTCTGCCTGGGATGGACAGTAGGAGGTCGGTGAGGCAGATGGGGAGGCAGTCTCGGAGAGACGCAGCTGGGAGAGGCGGGCTCCCGCTTCTCAGGGTAGTGCAACCACAGGAGATTTTTAACACTGCTGGCAGTTTTGTGCTTAATCTCAAGATTAGTTGGGATCCAGGGGATGGGCAGTGGCTGGGTACCTTGGATAAGTCAGGGAGCAGTACTGTAGTCCTGGGAGAAGGCCGCTGGGGTCCAAGAGTGCCACTGGTAGTGACATGGGGCTTGCTAGGGACACGGCCTACTGCTGCAGGTAAGTCAGCAGATTTTCGAGTGTAAGCTGCAGAGTAAGGGTTGGCAAATATTGAGGCTGCTGCATTGAACTTGTTTGTCTCTTCCAGGACATGCACTTGCACAAATTCTTCCAGTACTGCCAGCTGGTTCAGGCGGGAGCTAAGGAAGTCCCGGGAGAGCTTGTTAAATACCTAAAGGTGAACAGTGCCTGTCGGTGGGCTTCGTTTGTGTTTTTACAGACCATCAGTAAATACCCAGACCCCTGCGCTGTAGGAACCCGCACTCGCTGCAGCGCTGGGACCGGTGCGTTGTGCAATATCCTTACCTTTGCTTACTGACACAACTGTCTGCTGCCTGTGTGCTGCTCCCCACTGCCTTTCACAGCAGGTAAAACAAGTAGCCAGCATCGCTCTGCCGTGCTCGTGGCAAATCCTCCTGCTGGAGTGGATCACACACTCTTTCCCTGCTGCCCTACCTTTAAACTGTAGCACAACTCCTTGTTTTCAGGATTATCCATTCAAAACAGGAATTTTTTTTCAGGCTGAAAAAGATCTGTGAGATTATCAGTCAGTTAAATTTGACCACAGGTGACCTGTGACCCAGACCCAGCTTTTTGGCAGTCGTTGCAGCATGAGTAAGGGCCTCGGAGCAGGTCCAGCAAAGGCTTCTGCAGGGAATATATTTCTTAGCGGCTGTTTGCTGTCCTTGTTTCCTTCCATAACTGCCTGGTTTTGAGAGTGCTGCCGTAGCAACAGCTCCACCTCCAGTGGTGGGGATTTATCATCACAAAGTTACTGGGTGTGTTTCAGATAACATATAAGTATTTTAAAAAATAGAAATAATGGCAGGTTTTGAAGCCAAGCACTAAAACAACAGTTGCTTTTTTGTAAGCATTTCGTCAAGGCGCTGGGTAGGTCCCAGCCCTGCCCAGCCACAGCGACCTCACTGCAGCCTGCAGACAGGGAGACATTTACATGCTAAGCACAAGTGAGGGCTTCTTACCACCAATACCTCAATAATTTCAGTAATTTAAATAACTAGATACAGATTTAAGAACCTTTCGTTAGATTTGCAGGTTTGAAAACTGAAAATGAAATGCACTGTCTCTCCTAGACTCGTATGGTGAGATTCAGGCAGAAGAGGTCTGTGAGATGGGTGGAGAGTCTATGCACCAGTTGATCTTGACCTTCACCAAGTTACTTAAATGCCATTTCCGATAGCAAGCTATGCTCTTTGGAGAAAAGTCTCACTGCAAGTCATCGGGCATCAGGTTTCCATGCTCCAAAGGCATTTGTGAAAATGGGACTTGGTCACTTCAAAAAACTGTCACAAGTGACGAGAAGAATTGGGAGCAAAACTTCAGCCTTAAATTCTGGGTTATTGGGGTCAAGTAGTAGCATGTGATCTGTAATTAAGTCATAGCTGCCTGGGCACATCTGAGAGGAGGATTAATACATGCCACGAGTGATTCATGTTGCTCCCCAGAGGCACGCAGCTGGGATCTGTCAGCTGGAAGGCAGGCAGTGAGTGCTGCTATGGGTCCAAGTTCTCCTGTCCTCTGGCAGGCTGAAGCCCACACCCTGAAGCATTTGCTAATGCCTGTCCTATTGCCACAGAAATGTCTGTGGACTATAAATATTTAACATCTGCAAAATGTTGAACTAAAAGTGTCTGTGTTTTGAACATTCGTTTTAGTGTTTGCACGCCATGGAGATCCAAGTAATGATTCAGTTTCTACCTGTAATTCTTATGCAACTATTTAGAGTCCTTACAAATGTGACCCAGGAAGATGAAGTAGCTGTCAACTGCACCATGTGAGTGTCTGGTAAACCATACGTGTTTCTTCAGTTACAAATGCAAAGCCACAAACTGCAGTGGGAAGCAGGGTGTGGTTTCCCAGTACAAGGTGCTAAGTGACAGCGTTGGCTGTCCGCTGCTGCTTGCTCCCGTGATGGTGATCGTGCTGTGAAGCTGCCGTCTTCCCCTGGCACGTCTGGGTGGCGTGGGGCATCGTGGGGCCCGTGTCCCGGGAGCTGTGTGGGGAAAAATGTGACACTTTAAAGATACTCCTGGGCTTGTTTTTCAAAAGAAAAAAGGTTTGCTGGCGGGGATGGCTCTGGGAGCCAAGTTATTGGGGCGTCGAAAGGCTCCGGAGGACCCAGGCACGTCCCAGCTGCAGCCAGCAGATGTGGTTTCCCCGCGGGAGTGATGCCCCGCTCTCGTCCCTGCACACCAGTCGCCTGAGTCAGAAGTATTGCTAAAAATCCCCTGGAGCTGGGCGTGTTACGCTGCAGAAGTAGCCGCTACATCTGTGTTGGCTCAGACGATAGGGCCGGGAGCGGGCTGTGGTTCGTTTAGAGATGCTCTGCCGTGGCTGCAGCCCCAAGAGGGCAGCACCGACCAGGGCCTGGTCCCCGCAGAAAGTTCCTGCTGCCTGCAGGCTTGTGCAGGGAGCAGAAGGTGCAAAAGCACCTTCCCTGCCTAGCTCTGGCCACGACAGCCCTAAACTGATGAATGCATTAAAACATCCATCTTCCTGCCCTGGGTCTTCCTCTGTGAAGTGCTGCGGTGCAGAGGGGGATGCTGGATGCCGCTCGCGGAGATCTTCCTCTGACTCCAGGAGGTACCCTGCATCCATGTACCGAAAGCATCTCCCTCCCATGAAACCGGAGGTCGGAGGCTGAGCCCTGGCCCCCCAGGGATGCGGGGCCCATTGCAGTCACAGTCCTGCACCATGTGGGGCAGGTTGTGGGGACTGCTGCGTGGAGCAGTGTAATCCCACGCTGCTTGAGTCACCAGAGGGCAAGGACAGGGGAACAAGTAATCCCGGCTACCTGCTGGGCAACCTGCTCCCACCTTCACTTCCAGAGATTTTTTTCAAAGCTTGGCCTGATGCTTTCCAGTTTGTCAATAGCTTTCTGTTTAATGACAACTGTTTTCTCATCCAGACTTTCAGAGTGAAATTTAAAACACGCTTTTTCTGATAAATGGCTTGTAAACTCCTCCCTGTGGTATGGCCTGTGGCATCTGTGACAATGTGCAATAGTTTGTTTTTCCCTCTGGCTGGGACTGAAATGTAAATTCCCAATGTTGGCTGGGAAACCAGGCGCTTGCTGCCTTCATCAGCCTCCTGGAGTGCTTCCAGAGGGCTGGCATGTTCTCCAGGGTCTGCCTGTCCACAGTGAACTGCAAGGCAACAGCCCCAAAATAATCCAGTTCATGTAAAAAGGAGCATACGATGTAAATTCAGTAAAATAGAGCATTCCAGAATTAGTAAATTCAGGGGATGCAGGAAGGTATCAGGGCATAACAACGATGGAGAATTTTTTCCCTGCTTCTCAGCAGAGATTCTATGGGGGTTTTGTGTTCATTTTGCAGACTTGATGTAGTATTATAGTTCGTTTTCACTTGTATTATCATTAGGAAAGGGCTCCCAGTGAGGACAGACTCAACAGATGATAAGCTGAACAGTCTAGCGTGTGCAGGAAGAGCAAGTGGGTTTGCTCTCCATATAGCAGGTCCGTAGATACAGCCAAAGAGAACTGGGTGCAGAGCAGATTAACTTAATATTTTTGTTTTCGACTTATCTAACACCTGAGCACTGTTCAGGTGCCTAACGCAACGTGAATCTGAGTAGCAGCAGGCTTTAATCCTGGCGTGCACGGAGGCCAAAGGATAGGATACGTCCCCTGCAGAGAAACGCTCCGCCTCGCCTCCTCGCGCAGGGAGCCTCGAGCACTGAGGGCAGCTGGTCTGGGTGACGCCTGGGCCAGCCCCAGCGTGGAGAAGAGGTTTTGGCCACCTCAGCCCTGAGCGCTCTGTCGAGGGGCCGTGCCGTGGCAAGGCCGGTGCAGCCGCGGGAGCTGTGAGGGGTGCTAGCTTGCCAGTACTGGCTCTCTGCAAATCAGGCCGTGCCAGCAGCGAGGCTTTTGGGGTTGAGCAGGGTAGGACACAGATGGTGTCCGCTTTCATGAGCTGGAGGAACTTGCATTGCGTGCTGAACAGAAACCACATTTCTTCCCAGGGTTCTTCTGCACATCGTGTCCAAGTGCCATGAAGAAGGCCTAGACCACTATTTGCGCTCCTTCGTAAAGGTCAGTCATGACACACCGCTCTGCAAAACTGCCTGCTGGGAGCAGGCACTCTGCTGACACTGTTCCTCTTGCCTCAGTACGTCTTTCGAGCTGAGAAACCCAGTGGCACACAGGCGAAGATGACCCATGAAATCCTGGTCCTTTCCATGGCCACCATCTTGAAGCAGTCAGCAGATTTTCTAGCCATCAATAAGCTACTCAAGGTGAAGTATCGGCAGTACTTGGCTGCCAAGGGTGGAAGGGAGGAATAGGGGTTCTGGTGTAAAGCCCAACATTTTCACCCATCCAAACCTGCCGCAGGAGGAAAGCTACCAGGGCAGCTCCTCGCATCCACATCCTTGAGATTATTCCCTTACAACAGAGAAGAATTCTTGCAGGGAACCTGGCTGTGTTGAGGCTCATGGCAGGACACAGCAAAGGACTTTTCGTTTTGCCAGTTTTATCTATTTTCTTCAAGCTGTGCGTGAGGGGTGACTCATGGGAGGCAGACTGAGTTTCTGCCTCTCTGGGCCTTTGCCGGGCTTGCACCCCAAACTCTGCTGGCTCCTTGCAGGGTGCACTGGGGTGAAGAGGGGATGGAGCTATTCCCACCCCAAGATTGGCAGGACTCTTCCATTTAACAAAGGCACCCACGCCAAGCTAGCTGTGCAAGCACAGCTGTGCTTACAAAATACCATTTGAGTGTGAGCTCTCCCTCCTGCTGCTGCTTCCCCACAGAGTAAAACATGTTCAGTCCTGCTGAGAAAAATAATAGTACTCTTTGTTCATTCTAGTACTCGTGGTTTTTCTTCGAAGCACTGGCGAAGTCAATGGCAATGTACTTACTGGAAGAAAATAAAATCAAGGTAAAAATAAATTTGTTCGATGCTGCGTTACAGAGCCATCACAAACAAACTCTCCTCCAAAAGTTTTTCAGAAAAACTACGTAACTCTTTATTTAAAAAAACCCTGACAAGCTGAACAGCTAGCCAGATCTTTCCTTTTTTTCAGCTTTGCTTCTCCCTTCTTCCCCTTTTCACTCTCAATTGTAATTTAAAAATTCCAGGTCTCCTTATGGCTCGTGCAGCTTCCTTTTCTGTTACTAGCAACCGCGGTTTCAGCCCGTGCTTTCTTTGTGCCAATGTGCTGTTAGGAAACAACATAAACAAATGCTAAAGGGAACTTGTGCCTGCACCCGGTCGTCCCCAGCTACTGGCTTGCAGCACTGAGCGTAGGACATGCTTTTGGTTGCAGCTGCCCAGAGGCCAGAGGTTCCCCGACTCCTACCAGCACGCCCTGCATTCGTTGCTGCTCGCCATCATTCCTCACGTGACCATTCGCTATAACGAAATCCCCGAAGAGTCCAGGAGTGTCAACTTTAGCTTGGCTAACTTCCTGAAGGTCAGCAGTTTCTTTCCTTCTCCCAGGCTTTTATCAGAAAAAAAAGAAAACACAATTCGAAATAAGCAGCAAGCAAACAAATGTGTTTGTACTTTATTGTCTCTTTGTTTTCTTCAGTGATGAAAACTCTGGAGGGGATAAGCTTTCTTAGGAAAGAAACTTTCTCTTTCCAAGAGAGAGACTATAATACCCTATATGTTATCTAGGGTTTTCAGTCATGCCTAGCAACAGTTCAAAACCTGAGAGAGAAAATATGTGTGCTCTCCTTTCAACCATTTCTGTTGTCCACTGGAGACTTAAGTGAGGTCATCCAAATAATCTCAGAGAAACAGGATCACGTACGTTTTGGAAAGTCAACAGCAGCCCAGAGGATCAAATCTGGCTGCTGGCAGGACAGTAGTATGGAGATGATTTAGGATGATTGCTTTTATTTTTAATGATTGGTTACATGTCGCTATTTCTCCTGCAGCGTTGTTTGACCTTTATGGACAGAGGATTTGTTTTTAACTTGATAAATGATTACATTTCTGGATTCAGCCCAAAAGACCCTAAGGTAAGCAGTATGTTTCTTGAAAGATGGCTTGCAGTTGTACATATCTATGTCAGTCAAAGCTCTGTAGTGATTATTTTATATGACTCTTGGAGGCCTTCTAGACGCTGTTCCTGCAGAGTCTTCTGGAGGCAGAGACCCCTTGTCTGGGCCAAGAGCCTGTATGCAGCTAAACTTTAGAATAATGTAAAGAGTCAGAACTAAAGGAGACATTGGTTAATTCGCTGAATGAAAAAGGTACAGAAGTCCCAAGTGACAGCTGCAGGCACTGACATTTAGGGAGAACAATGCAAAAATTTGCCAATTATTACTGAGTTTCACCAAATGCTATTTAGATTCCCAATCCTTGTGCAACAAACACACTGAACTGGAAGGAAATGAGTCAAACTGAAAACATAATTTGTGTTTGTCTTTTTTTTTTTTCCTCAGCTGCTGGTTGAATACAAGTTTGAATTTCTTCAAACCATTTGCAATCATGAGCACTACATTCCTCTGAACTTACCAATGACCTTTTCCAAACCCAAGCTGCAAAGAGTTCAAGGTATGTCCTTTCTCAAGAGACTGGCTAGACACCTATAATTTATTAGTCTTGATAGCTTCTGACCAGATGGAATTTGGTTTGGCGTCAAGGAAAGTTATGTCCTGGTTAGACTGATTTACATTAACCTCAGGAAAAGGTGCCATTTTGGCAGGTTTACATCATTTTGCTCCAGAATGGTATACAATCAGTCTTTCTAGTGTTTCCTATATTTAAGTTTGCATGGGACTAACAATATCTGAAAGAAGTGCCCCTATTTCAGTAAATACACAAATTGTGCAAGTGCAATCCTTTGTTCCCACGAGTGTCAGCATCCCCTGAGGAGTAGGGTGTCTCATCGATAGGTGCTGTAGAGAATGGAGATACAGAACAGATTGCATTCATTGCTCCACTGCCAGTTCTCTTCATGGCCACAAGAAGGTGATTTAGGTTACCTTCTGCCTTCGTTTTGAACAAGAGTGTCGCTGTGCACAGTGCGTTCAAGCTTGTACTCAAACCTGGGCTGAAGGCAGCCAGCAGAGAACTTGAGCCCACACCAATCCTTAGCACATACCAAGGGCATACATACCGTGGCAGCGCCACGTATCCAGGCTGCTCTCGCTGTCACACCATGTCCCCTTTGGCCCTGATGCTGCTCATCACAGGGCAGACGGGGTTTGCAAGGGGCTGAGCTGGGGCACTGTGCAGCTGTGGATGGCTGCAGCTCTGCTACCGATGACAGCGTGGTCCACAGCGCTGAGCCTGGCAGCATGCCTCGCCGCACTCCGAAAGTTGCTATAGACATAGCCTCAGTCTCTCTGGGTCCCAGTTTCTCATCTGTGCTAGACAAATGCAGGAAGGATTACCAGGTTTGGGTGCTAATAGCCTGGCCAAGATAAGTACCAGAGAGGAGACTGAGGTTTGGGATTCCCCCATGTGAAAGCCCAATGGATTTATGATTGTATGATTTATTCTGATGGAGGCAAGGGCATGTTTGGTTGTGCCTCAGGGTGTAGTCATACGAGTCCCAAAGTGGTTCCACACATGTCCAGGTAGCAGAAGCAGCAGTAACTGTGAAGCGTCCCTTGTTTGGTATATTTCTGACCTCTCAGAGCTTTCTGGACCAGCTGCTAATCTCTTACATCAGTTTGGCTACTTGCCTGGCATAGTTTAACAAAGTGCACTGCTAGAAATGGCTGAGAAAAACACAACCACAGTGCCTCCCCATTGCTTATTAGTGGCATGATAACATAAGGATACCCTTTCTTGGTTAACATTCATCTTTGCATTTGCGATGGTTAAACTGAAAAGCTGAAAGAGCAGCTTGTCTTTCCTCCTCTGTTTTACTGTGACTAGGACCTACCAGCTGAGGTTCACACACGACTCCTGACAGTAGAGCAGCCTGTCCTCAGGTAGCAGAAGTGCCTTTGCAGTGTGCTCTGCCTGCCGTGGTGGAGACGTGTAGTGATGCAAACTCCATTGCAAACTTTTCTGTTTTTATGGACAGACCTGTGATTACAGGGGACAGTGGGCTCAGAGGTGGGGAGGTAAGATGTGCACATCGCCAAGGAGATACCCTGCTGGCGTGCCTCACCTCTTCATCAGCTTATTTGGGTGAAGAGAGGGGGCGTGCCCAGCCCCCCCACTACTCTGTTTCTGGGAAAAGAAGGAATAGCTCCCAGGAAGGTGGATAAAGAGGGCTTCTGCAGCAGCAGCTGGTGCAGATGGGCCCGCAGGCAGAGCACATCCCTGTGACCACATCCTGTTGAGTTGGAGCGTTGCGTCATGGAGCAGTTGCTCTGAAACGTCTCAGCTAATAAGGGGATGATTGCTGGTCTGCGTCCCTGCTGCCTCACCTGGGGGACGTGTTTTTCATCAGCCAGGGCAAACCCTCAAGCCTGTCCTCAGAGCCAGCAGCACAGAATTGTTTTTGCAGTCTTGTGATAGCAAAGAACCCAAGAGGTTGACAGAAGCTGGGACTTAAGCAAGAGCCTTACAAATAATACTAAAACATGACATACTGTCCTGTTTCTCCAAGATTTAGAGCATTACTTATTCCTGTTTATTTTTGCTGTCTTTTTATTTGTCCCTGTTCTTTTTACACATGAATTAGATTTTTTTTCATTTGCTGTGGAACGGTTCACTTCAGTAGGTAGGTCCAACTGGGATCACTGAATCCTCAAATGTCAAATTAAATACACAGCTTCCAATCAATTAGCTTGCATCCAACTAATGAAATAACCATGATGTGTGACACTTAAGCATTTGCTAACATGACTAACAATGAAAGCTAGATAATGCTCCAGATTGCTTTCTCTTTCCTCTGAATCAGACTTTCACAAACGAGTAAAGGCTGCTTATGAATCAACGAACTTAAAAATATCTTCTGCAGCAACAGAGCTGTTGGAACCCTTTGGCTGGGATTTTCAAAGCTGTGCATATGTACTCTGCCTTACCACAGAAAAACTTTCACACCTGTGGGTTTTTTAAAAAAAAAAGTCTGAGCTGAGCCCACAGCACTTGTAACCTTTGGGGGAAGAACACACAGCTTTGGGGTTGTCCCTCTGGGAGGCTTAAAGCAACAGTCAAACTGTGCCTGTCGCGGCTCTGATTAGGTGTATGGGTTGCCTGACCAAGATAACAGTGTCAGGGCAAGGTCATTCATAGCAGCCCGAGCACACATGCACCCTGCACTGAAATCTGTGTCCCCGTCACTTCTCTGCTGCGTTATCCAGGCACGTCAGTGGAAAACTTGCCTTACTCTTGTAGCAGCCGCTCCTTTGATCACAGTACGTAGCCCAAACCTACGTGAGATGCAGAGTACAAGTGGAGTTAACCAAGGTGGTTAGGTACTGAGCTGCCTTTCTCCTGGCAGTCAGTGCAGCTTTTAAGGAGCTGTGTTCAATATCTGCTGGAGGGAAGCTAAGGGAGTCTCACAGCTCCTGGCAAGCAGCTGCCTGGAAGCCTGCCCCGGCTCCCCGGTCCTTGCAGTGAGGCTGGAAAGCCCGGCTGCGTAAACCGCTGGAGGATGCAGTAGCGGTCACTGGGCACCATGCCCTTGTTTGCATCCCTCGTCCCAGGAGGAGTATTTGCCTTTTCTCTGCCCTCTGACCTGATGAGAAGCAATGCAGATTTCACGGAGGATGTGGCACCAGCCGCAGAGATAGCACTGCTAGGGCTGGGCGACTGTGATAAACGCACCGTCTCCTCCGCTGCCCTCTGCTCGCAGCTGCGCCGTGGAGGTTGGCACCTCCGCTGCCTGGACACTTTGGGGATTTACAGGGTAACCCCCAGTCAGAGCGAAGCAGCCCCCAGGCAGTAAATTGTGCTGTCTTTCCCTGTTTCATCCATCTCTGACTTTACAAATTACTTTTTGGAGTGCTAAGCTTTGTAAAGCATCATTCTGTGGAAATCCTTCTTTTAGCTGCTGCTGAAATGGTGAGGGCTGAAATTAATGACTAGCCTGAACTGGAAGATGCCACGTTCTTTGACATGACTCAACTCAGCTGTGGAGAAAACTGTAGTCGGTTCAGGATTTATTGAAGGATCAGTGCACTGTAGGAGAGTGATGAACTGTACTCAGGACTGTTGTGGCTTGCGTGACCCTGACCGTTATGTCTTGCTCTGAACAGATCCTCGGAACAGTTCCCTTAACCATTGTCTCGCTCTTTCTTTCAGATGTAAATCTTGAATACAGTTTAACTGATGAATATTGCAGGCATCATTTCCTGGTGGGGATGCTTCTCAGAGAAGCTTCTGTTGCCTTGCAGGACAACTATGATATCAGATATACAGCCATCTCAGTCTTAAAAAATCTCTTGATAAAGCATGCCTTCGACAACAGATATCAGCACAAGGTCAGACATATTTTGTTGGCTTTTAAACATAATGTTCTTGAATTGTATGAAAAAACACACGTCAGAATTTTAGATCTTGCATGGTGTACCAAGGGTATTCTCGTTACTTTTTAGGGAACTGTTGTAAGTAACTGATAGTTATGGCATAACAGTAATAGCTCTGAGAAATGATCTAGGAACACAAACAATGCAGCCAGGTAACTGCAGCGCTCTTATTCATGGTGAGTATTTAGAAAATAAAGCCCTGAGCCATTAAGGAACTTCAGAGTGTTGTTAGCCCAGAGGCTGTTCAACAGAATTAAGCAACATTGATGTTCTTCTGGTCTTGGGCTTAAATTAATATCCTGCATTAATATACTATAATTAGGAAACAGGACTGATATCTGTTACAAGTCAGCTACATGTTTTACTAATTAGTGAATCAGAGGAGAGGCTCTGTGGATTCTCATGAGATGCTGGATTTCCACTGGGTAGCTTTCAATTTTCTTCAGTCAGAGGCTCAGCTGAAAGACCCTGGAGATGGGCTTGTTTTCCTTCTTGATGCTGCTCCCTGCTGACCCATATGTCCTTGAAAGTGCCCAGCTACCTGTGCAGACACTACCTCTACTTGTTGTAGGCTGAAAACATGCTTCTGTTTAGAGTTTAGCTCCTCAAATTGCTCCTAGCGTGCTGCATTCCTGAGTTTTATCTGGGAATGTGGATAGCCTCCTGGGCATGAAGGGTGGGAGAAGTGACCTGAATGTGCCGCGTGCTCCTGCTGTGACCAGGGCTCCTGCAGTCCGCATGGACCCAGAGCTAGCTCCTCGTCTCTCCCTTCTCTGCCTTTTTGGAAGGGCCGAGCAGGAGGTGGTGGGTTGCTTTCCTCTGCAGTGAGGATCCATGGTGACTTGCACAGCCTGGAAACAAAACTGCAGCCCATGGTGTTTGGCAAGACTTGATATTTCAGCAGAGTTTTGCCAGCTCTCTGCCAAGACTGGGTCCGAGGCAGCCTGTTTCTGCTCTTCTGGGTGCCTGAAAACCCTCACACTAATTCAGGAGCTCTTTGCCCCCACAGCGTGCAGCACTCTCCCTGCCTCCTTAAAAACACCACCTGTCTTAAAAATGTCCCACTGGATTTTTGTACATTTGTTGGGCTCAGGGCTGTGTGACCAGGAAATTGCCTGGAGCCAGGGCAGGTTGCTCAGCTGGAGTCCCAAGACACCAAAGCGAAAAATAACATCATGGGCAGGACAGGCTGAGCAGGGCAGGGTCTGTTGCTGCAGTCTCATTCCAGCCAAGGAAACCCTGGCTCCATCAATGGCCGAGAGAGAGTTTTTGCAACCCATGGGCATTTTCAAGATTGCTTTTATCTTTTGTCATATGAAATCAGAATTAAAAATTGGATTCTTGTATCGGTCAAAATGTGCCATTCAATTCACAAGCCTTAAATTTCTTTTTTTTTAACCTTTCTGTCAAGTCCAGAATAATAAATTTTTAATAAAAAAAAATTGGATGTGAAAGAGCCCTCCATTTAGAAAACATCAACCAGAGCATTTTTGATCTGTATCACTTAATCCAAATTAATCGGTTCCTACAAACTGTTTTAACTAGAAGCATTTGCTATGAAGAATTACTGACTGGAAGCAATAGCCAGCACCAGGTGAGGAGCAACTGTTTATGTTTTGTTACTCCTGGGTGTCGCACTTGAAAATCAAGCTATGTGAATGAAGTGCCAATTAGAGAGTTCGGAAATCCAAGATTTAGTTTGTCACACATCCTGTATGACTGGGAATGTTTTCAGCCCGCAAAATCCCTGAGTGTCCCAAGCTTGCTGCTAGAAGGGTAACATCTGCCTGGCAGCTCCGGAAGTGGAGATGAGAATCCAAACCAAGCCACGTCCTCAGATGCCATATACATCGTGCGTGTATACATATAGATGTGTGTTTTGGCTCAAGAACTTCCCTTTTTTGCTCCATGGAAAGCCTGGGCTCTTACCTACATCTTACCCTGTCTTTTTTCAGAACCAGCAGGCGAAAATAGCCCAGCTCTACCTGCCGCTGTTCGGGCTGCTCCTGGAGAACCTCCAGCGAGTGGCCAGCCGCGAGGCGCTCTACTCCTGCGCAGCCGCCGCCAGCCCCGTGAGTAAAGCCCAGTGATGCCTCTTTGCCCTTCGCGCTCCTTCTCTCCCCGTACACCCGCCGTGCAGCTTCCACCGCCTGCAGCCAGGCTCAGCCTTAGAAATAAGCGTGGTTTTCTTCTCCCCGCGGACCCATAAGGTGCTTGTTTCTTTTAATTTGGCTTTTCCTGTGACTTTGTTCTGTCTGTACCACTGGGTACAACGTCTCTGCCCTTTTGCTTGCTGTTGTTTAACGTGTTTCTTTACGGGATGCATAGTGCTGTGAGGTAAGCCCCTCCAAGTGCAAAGAGTTGCCACAGGACTCGGCCTCGGACTCTAGCAGCTCTTCTGGGGACTTGCCCATCTGCCTGAGGGTTGTATGTGGTTCCCAGGCTGGCTTAGCCTTGCGGACAACTTTCCTCCTTGTTTGGGGAAAAACAACAACAAAAAAAAACATTTGAGAAAAACAATTCAAAATTTCAATTCAAATTATGAAAAACAAAGGGGAAAAAACTGCTATGACTTACTTTAATATGTTCTGTGTCGTGGTTTAACCCCAGCCAGCAACTAAGCACCACACAGCTGTTCGCTCACTTCCCCCCCACCCAGGAAGGGGAGAGAATCAGGAAAAAAGTAAAACTCATGGGCTGAGATAAAGGCCGTTTAATAGGACAGAAAGGAAGAAAAAATAAAATAAAATACAAAACAAGTGATGCACAAGGCAATTGCTCACCTCTCACTGACCGATGCCCAGTTAGCTCCTGAGCAGCGATCCGCCCCACCCTGGCCAACTCCCCCCAGTTTATATACTGGGCATGATGTCACATGGTATGGAATACCCCTTTGGCCAGTTTGGGTCAGC
>JAVJGG010000039.1:14739694-14751965 GCA_035590195.1 Aviceda cuculoides
CTGTGTCCCCTCCCAACTTCTTGTGCCCCTCCAGCCTTCTCGCTGGCTGGGCATGAGAAGCTGAAAAATCCTTGGCTGAGTATAAACACTACTTAGCAACAACTGAAAACATCAGTGTGTTATCAACATTCTTCTCATACTAAATCCAAAACGTAACACTATACCAGCTACTAGAAAGAAAATTAACTCCATCCCAGCTGAAACCACGACAATATCTAACACCTATTCTATACCATTTACGTCACACTCGGGTCCCATACTTTCCAATACATCCCAATTAATAACCATCACCTTTCCTGTCCTTTGAGAGAGATAGATATATATATACACACACACAGAGGTATCATTCCCTTCTTCTATGGGCCATTCCTATAAAATGTCCATTGAGTTCATTTAGTCCATGGCTTTGGGCTCCATCTGTCATAACAGCCTTTCTGGGAAGGAGGGACGGTGCGAAGTCTGCTCAGGCAGCAGAGCAGGATTGGGCTCTGGTGCAGTGCGGCGGGCGGGTGACATTGGGTGCAGCGGGAGGATGGTGTGTAGTGTTGGACTGTTACATGCTGAAGGCAGTCCTGGTTCCATCACTACTGCGCTTTGCTCAATTTTATCAAAGTTCATTTTTCCTTAATCTAAGCAATTCTTACTGTAATGCCATTGATATGGCATATAACAATTATAGTAATGATGACATACAGTGGCAGGGTTATATAGTAATTAACATCATACAGTTTAATTTGTTGGCTATTCTCAGCTAAATTCAAATCCCCTTGAGGCACACATCAGAATTCCCCATCCTTTCGCGTCACCCACCCAGTGCACCCAGATCCTTGACCAAAAGCAAGCCCACAAATGGGTTTGCCTTTGCCTGAGGCAGGAGTAACCCAGACTGTCTTCCCTAACATATGTTTTGTGTGCACTACAGGGACTCTATCCCCTTCTACAGTACATAGAAGTTCTGACTGGGCAGGGCCACCCTGACTGGCACATCCTCTGGTGTTGACTAACCAGGTGGCTTTTGCTAAGTGTGTATCCCAGTGGTTGAAGGTCCCACCCCCCATTGCTCTCAGTCTTTAACGGTCCATTGTATCATTTGATTTTCCTGGAGGCTGGTGCATGATGGGGGATGTGATATACCTGCTCAATGCCATGCTCTTTGGCCCAGGTATACTCCTCCCTGAGTCATTTGTCTCCTTGTTATGGAAGTAAGGAAATAGATATTTTTTTTTCATCTGCCTTTTTTTATTTCATTATTCTCTTCTGTAAGAGAATAGGTGTTGTCTTCCATTGGTCGCAAAAACCTTATATTGCTTTACAGGCATCCAGGGATGAATTCATATGCAGTTTTGCATCCCCCTCAAATAGATCCAGCCTGATTGCAGACAAAGATCCAGGTAAATTAATTTTTCTAAACTTTAACTTTCCCATTTATTTTGAATGTAACTATTACCAGCTCTCAAAACCTGAAGTTGTCATCTGCCAAAAGACCTCTCAGAGTCTGTATGCTTTTCCCTGGACGTGGTGTCACCCCAGCTGTCCTTTCTAGATTAATCAGCTTTCAACACGGGGCTTTCACAGGCCCTGTTTGTGCTGCCCAAATTGCATCTCCCACTCACTGTCTGTGATGCGCTGAGGAGTGCCGGTGCCAAGGTGTCAATTGTGGGGTTTGGGTTTTTTTCAGCTTGCGGAGCAGCACTTCCAAATGGCCAATCTCCAATAAAGCGAGAGGACTCGAAAGGATCCCTGAACTCCGAGGGGGCAACCGATTCCCCGGATCAGAGTGAAAATGTAACGTATCCGGGGTTAGAAAGAATGGTGCTCACTGCACCGGTCTGTGGGCCGTGTTAAATAAGGGGGAGGGAAAAGGAGTTCCCCATGGTAACTCTCTCAAAAGCCAGCTTATAAATATCTCTATTTGGAAACAAACTCATGTTTAACAGAGGAGGTCAGACTCGCGGGTCTGGTATGCTTTCCCTCTTCAGACATCTCTGAGCCAAAAATATCACTGTTGACAAACCACTTATCAAAGAAGAAAGGCAAAATCCATGGGGAAAAATCTCTGCTCCCATGGTGCGTTTATCCATGCTCAGGCATGCTCCCTGTCTGTGGATGGGTCTGAGCCTGGCCAGGGCCCAGTGCACGGTGCTGGGAAACTGTTTCCACACACAGCTGGGAGACAGAGCACCACGATGTGAGATTGCCAGTGACCACTGACTTAAGAGAAGATGAGGTATTCACAGGCAAATCAGCACAGGCTAATAACCACAGCCCCGCATTTGCAGAAGGTGAGCGGAGTCACACCCCAGAGAGCTCCGACCCCACTATTCAGACAGGGTGTACTCTGCTTGCTGGCAGATTGCACACATGGAAATCAGGTATTTGTGCAAACCAGCCCCTGGTTTTCCTCAAGGCACTTTCCAGATGTCGTGGGTTGGCGTGAGTAATTGATGCATCTTTAAAACCTTTGGTCCTTACAGCAAGCAAGGCAAAGATAATCTGGGCTTCTGCTGGCTGTGTACTGACATGCTTAGGAGAGGTGGGGCCTTCCAAGTTCTCCCACAGAAATCACGAAGCTACAAGACCAAGTATAGCCAAATACTTGACTATCAAACTGTTCGTATTCAGCAAAGCTTTGAGCATATGCTTCAACCCTGCTGGTGGGGTTTGCAGAAAGCGTTATCGCTTGCAGCTCAGTGCTTCCCCACAGCTAGACATTGTCTTCTGTGTCCTTGAAGGTATGTTTTTCAGAGTCATTGAAAACAGCTTTTCTGTTAGGGAATGCAATATCCACAAACCATGTAGAAGAAATACCACATAAAGGAGCACAGCTCTAACGCTGCTCTACAGAGGTAGACAGTTGCTTATGGCCTGTTCCCCTGGTGTGAGTTGTATGCTGGCTTGGTAGTTTGGCATGGTCAACAGCAAAGTTTTGGCTATACCACTGTATCTCCAACTCTAAACTGAATGTTTAATTCTGTTTTATTATGAAATATCTGCAGCTTGTCCCAGAATAAACAACAAATAAGATCTGTGGGTCGCTGTCCAAACATGTGAGGCACAGTTTTAAGAGAAGCATCCTACTTAGAGCTTAATCATATCCATTTGTCTGAGGATAGGGCTAGGGTGAGCACACAGAATGCCAAAAAAAATTGGTGAAGCTTTAGAAGCCATGTTTCCCACCACACAATGCCCAACCCTTTCCCACCCAGATTGACTCACCAGCAGGATTTCACTTCTCTTTGCCTAAGTCACTAAGTAGGGGAAAAAGCAAGAGACACTTCCAAAAATCAGGAGGAAAGCCCCAAGTTCTTAAGCTGAAACTTCCTGGGTTTTTAATAACTAACATTTTGTTTTGAAGTGTACATCTTTAACAGAAAGTTAGATTCTTGCTTTAAACTGTGACGCCTAATGAACTGTTTTGTTTGACAAGAACTGACTTCAAAAATGTCTGGGAGCTTAGACACTGCAGAGAGCAGGGGAAGTGAAAGCAGGGCTGCCATGCATTCTGCTGAATAAACCATCATTCTTTGCCCAGACATTGTTTTTCTGGTCAAGAAGTGTTCAGCCATGTGCCCAGGATTTCCAGACTGCTCATCACTGGATGGGCAGCAACCCCAAAGGATGGGATGTCTCCAAAGCATGGTGCTGTGGGGGTGCACATGCATGGGGACAGGAGGAATGCTGGCACGTCTGGTATGGGACAGGTTTGCTGTGCCCATGCTGCATGGCATCTGGCCCCGTGTGGGCACAGCCCAGGCACCCACGGCCACTGGCCTCCGCATCACATCTGTGTCCCGTTAGATCCGCAGAAGCTCCACGAGGAGCAGTGTGTCACACTGCAGCCGGCTGGACCAGTTTGAGATCCGGACGCTCCTGATGTGCTATCTCTACATTGTGAAGATGATCTCTGAAGGTTGGTGGCTCTTGCTCACCGGAGGGCAGGCATAAAGACGAGAGACCATCACCGACAGTTTTGGTCTGTAAGGTCTCCCTTTAATTTTTTTTAAATCTCAGTGCACTGTTGTTTTTTTTCTTTCAGATACCCTTTTAGCTTACTGGAACAAATTCTCCCCCCAAGAGCTGATCAATGTCCTTGTGCTTCTGGAGTGAGTATCATGAGGCTGCAATTCAAACACTGTGCCTTTGCGTGAGCAGCGTTGGCCAAGAAGACGAGTGCCATGTGCCTGGCAGGATGCACGCAGTCCTGTGCAGCACTAGAGGTGTCTGGCCAAGTTGTACTGAAATGCTCCTCCTCTGTCTGAGGAGAAACAGGTGTATATCAAGGGAGCACGGTGAAGTGGCGGTGCGTTGTGCTCGGCCCGGGCTGTGCAGAGGGTGTCCCACCACCCGTGGGCCAGCAGGGCTCAGCCTCCCGCCATAACCGGCACGACCTCCGCTTTGCAGCGGGCTTGGTGGGATAAATGGGTGAGGAGGCAGGGATGTGCCATAGGGTTTGGAAACCAAGGGTTTGAGGTCAAGTGACTTGTAAATACAGACCCAAACCCTCATGCACAGAGGAGTGCGTCTGCAGACAAGGACAGGGTGGATTTTAAAGGTTCTGGATCATTCCTGCTCTGCAGGATCTGTAACAGATACACATTTTATTTTCTTTCTAGGGTGTGTTTATTTCACTTCAGATACATGGGGAAGAGAAATATTGCCAGGTACTGTATTCTTCCGCCCAGGGCCGGGATGGGGGAGCCGTCCCCACGCTCCCTGCCGCAGCCGAGGCAGGAAGGGAGCGTGCACACCCACGCGGGGCAAACCCAAGCAGGCAGGACGCCTGCGGGGCCGGGACTCTGCTCAGCACCCTGCCGCGAGCAGAGTCCCCTTGTCTTAGCAGCCTGCCACTTCCCTCCCCTCCAGCTCCTGCATGAGACCCCCAGGCCCTGGCTGCCCGCGCAGGTTGGCAGTGTCCCCCGCAGCTGGCTGCAGGTGAGACACGAGTCGCGGCTGCATCTCTGCTCCCTGAGCAGCAGCAGCAGCACTGCGGTTTCGTTAGCTCTAGGGCTAGCTGGCACGGGCGAGACCAGGGTAGCCTGGTCAGTCCTGCTGGGATTGTCTGGGATAAACCAGATTAGTGCGTCGGAGGGAGGTCAGGTCTCCGTCCTGGTGCCTGGTGTAATCCCGTAGCGGTGTGGCCACTGCTGCTCGTCCAAACCCGCAGTCTGCGCTTCCCCTCGCAGGGTGCACGACGCCTGGTTATCCAAGCACACGGGAACTGATAGGAAATCCCAGACGATGCCAGCGCTCCGCAGCAGAGCTGGGGGGATGCAGGTGCGGCTCCAGCATCTGGGCAGCTTGGAGACCTCCTTCACACTCAACCACAGTATGTACAGCAGAGCGAGATGGGACCGTGGATTATTGGCCTGCTGTAAACTGCATGTAGCCATCTTCCACTTGCTGCTTTTTGCTTCAGGGTGTTCAAACTCTGCAGAATTACAGTGGTCACCGCTCCTCCCTGCAACACTCCTAGATTGGTGGTGGTGACATTTAAGCCAGCCCCTTAAAAATCACCCCTGGGATTTAGGACTTTGGTGGCTTTTTCTTCTCACCTGTCTTGGCTCAGCAACTTGGCTGGGTGTGTTCGCAGGCGACACCTTGGTTTGGGTAGTGAGCAAGGCAGGCAGGAGAGCTGCCCTGTGCAGAGACCTGGGCCAGGTTCTGCTCTAAACTGCTCCAGGTGGTGAGTTTTGCCCCGTTGAAGCACCTTGCTGTTTCACCTCTGTGAATACAACTTGGACACCTTGTTCTCTGCCTGGCTTTAAAGACAGTGAGATTAAGGGGAAATACTGATGTTGGTTTTCTCGGTTGGCATCAGGCTGAGGCAGCTTCTCTGGATGGAGCTGGCAAATTCAGCATCTTGCTACCTTTACCTCATCTCCCAAACCCAGTGAAGTGCAAGGGGACAACCTTATCTGAATCAGCATTTAGATCTTGTGAAGACTGTTTCCTCCTGATTTGCTTTCTGTCCACAGATGCAGGCACCTCAGAAGCAGATATTGTGCACCAGGCATTACTGGAAGGCAATATTGCCACCGAAGTGTGCCTGACAGTCCTGGACACCATCTCTTTTTTCACGCAGAGTTTCAAGGTCAGCATTGAAATCAAAAGTATTGCAGAAAAGTGTGTGTATTTCTGTATGCGTGTTGATTTTTGTGATCCATTCTCCTAGAGAGGGCAGATTATGGAAGGCTTTACAAAAGCAAATTGTTTGCAGCTTGTTTATTTTCCAAAATGCTGGGTGTTTCACAGGGTCTCAGAGTAATTATGCACTTTATGCAATCTTGCAATTTCTTCAAAACTGCAAGACCAGAGGAAATTACATGGACGCTATACCATGAGTGTAGACATTACAAAAATAGAATAAGAGGAAATGTACATCATGCAGAAAGGAGGGACTAGAAGAAAGGGAAATGAAGGTCTAGCATTCTTCGGACAGTCACTGTTTTCTACCATAAATTGTCTAGAAGCGAGGCCCAGTTTTCTTTGAATCACTGTACATGAATGTCTCTGGGGCTGAGGCGTTCCAGCGGTGGTTACCAGTTCAGATAGGACCAGTACCACTGGCAGAAGTCTTCTCCTCCATGTAGTGATTCACACTCCCAGCAGTCTTTGCCATCTACAAGAATCAAAGCCTCTGTAGGGAAGAGAACCCCAGGCTGGCAGCAAAATACTGAAAACCTGTTCCAGAAAAGCTCTTCCTCTAGGTGTGGTTGGAGGAATCCTGCTCATAGCCATGGGTTTTGCAAAATGTCACAAGAACAACTCCAAATTTCAGAGTAAGTAAAATGAAGATTTCCTTTTTAGATGGATTGAACAACATGAAGAGAAAGGTCATCTTATCCTCTGCTTCTGTTGCAAAGCAAAAAAGCTATCCTGGTACAGACGTTAAATTACTCCTTAAAAGTTCGGCAACAGCAGAAGGATTTAGATGCAGGAGTTAAAACTTGCTTGACTTTCTCAGTTGCCTCTTTTGAATACAGCTGAACCACAAAACTATGTGCTTTTCAAACCACAGGATAGACTGGATTCCCTTCTGCTTTAATGGGCTTCTGCTTTGCTTTTATGGTCATATGGTGTTACCGCACAGAAGGGTGCTCTATACTGCAGTAAAAGTGCTGATGGTGTTCTTACTGCCAGAGGGAACGAGTTCAGTTAAAAAGTATGGATCCTAAACTTACCCTGCTACAAGATGTATACAGGATGTCAAAAGACAAATCTGAGCCAGCCCAAGGATTGCTTGGGCTGGCAATGAGATAGGAACTATTGATGTTCTATTGATATGGGCCATCCATATCCTTGCTGCTTCCTGCGCAGCGGCTGCAAGGATGACAGCAGGCACAGGCAAGATAACTCTGACACCAAACTGTATTAATCTTCTCCACGTAATTCCATTTCACCTCCGGAAGGTGAAACTGTCAAAACTTTGCAGGAGACAAGGGAAGCGTACTGACTTACTACAGCTACGAATCTGTCCAGTGAAAAGATTTTTTTTTTTTCTCTCTCTCTTTTGGGCTGCAAATGAAATGCATGTCAAGACAAATAAAAAGAAATGGAAAAAACAGTGTGATAGTTATGTTGGAACAGCCCATTTTATTTAAAGTAACTCTAGGCAACTGGTGAAAGTTGTACAGATAATTGAGTTGGGCTTTGGAATTAGTGATAAAATATTTTTGTTTTATTCTTTGTTAGCCTCTGACCAACAGTGTAAGTTTGTACTGTTTGTCATATTGGTTCTATTTTTACTGAAGACCCTGTCCTTATCTGGCTTAAGAATTGATGTGATTAATTATGCAAAATTATCTCTGTCATTTCCAGCTTCAGGCACAACATTTCTGCAAAATAAATTCTCTCGTTGCTTTCTAGACCCAGCTTTTAAGCAACGATGGCCACAATCCACTCATGAAGAAGGTTTTTGATATTCATCTGGCTTTTCTCAAAAACGGGCAGTCAGAAGCAGCTCTTAAGCATGTGTTCGCCTCTCTGAGAGCTTTCATTAGCAAGGTATGTAATACATGACTCTAAAAGTGCAGGAGAATTTATATAGGTATGACAGAAGAGACCAGTACACTTAAACTCCTGTTAAAGTGATCTTTTGTGCTGTTTGGAGATGTGTTTTAGAAAACAACTTCTTCACTGATTTAAAAACCGGCCCAGGTTAAGTTATCTATTTCAACAATTGTTTATTATTTGTTGGATATCAGGAAACAAAAGGAGAAATCGCAAGGAATTCCCCCACTTGCCTTGGTCGCAAAACTGCTGTTAACGGTCACTATCTGTTCAACCAAAAGCTGGTGCTTCTTGAATCTTTGCCCCCAACTGTCGATATTGCTGACAGTGCCATTGCTTGAATGATACTTGTACTGACAAGCTGCTCCTCTCCCACTCTGTTTGAAAGAGGATAGTACTTGCTGAACCTCTTTCTACACTTTCCTGGTATGCAGCAAGGCAGTTTAATCCCCTGAGCTCAAGCAGCATCAAAGCTGCAGCTAACCACGTAAGGGCAGCGACTGATGCTATTGCTGACATTTCCCTTTGTGCTTGTCAAAACCTGCTCCTTCTCCAAAGTACATTTTTGACACCAGATGTACATGCAAACTCCATTCCTTCCAAGCTGCGTGGTTGTCATAAATTCAAAATGAATTAAAACCTCCCAAAAACCTCCACCTGAATGCAACAGATCATTAATGCAGTAAATCCATGTGGCGTGAGACTGCAGCCAGGCAGAGCACAGTGGGTGAGTGATACGCAGCAAAGTGTTACTTCCAAAGGAAGTCTTGCAAAGTTGCCGAGTAAAGAAAAAGGCTGCTAAACTGTTTCTCAAAGCTGGAAAAAGTCTGTGCTATGTACATTTTACTATAACCCCACAGCAAAGCTAAGAGCTAGTACAAGAATGTCTAGGGCTGAATTTTGATTTATCCTAAGCAAACACATGAGAAGCAGAAAATGCAGAAGTCTTGCTAGCTACCTCTCTGGCTCCAGACAGCGTGGTCTCCCATGAGATGTTTTTCCATGGGGATTCTCAAAGCCTGCTAGACTGGCTGCTGGCACTGGCAGGAATCACTCAGTTTTTCTACAGATTCCAATTATTGCTCTACCTTTCGAGTTTCGTGCTTAACCTTGAGATCCATCCTGCGCTCAGATCTGCACACCCCCCCACTTGGACACAGTCTCTCTGCACCTCTCTTCCCCTTACTACTCGAAAGTTAGCTCAGCCAAAAATATTTGGTTGGTGCCTATAGCAAATAAGAGACCTTCCTTGCCTCCCTGGCAAATTTTCTTTGGTCGTTTAAATGCGAAGCCAAACCTGCACACCTGCCCGATTTGATCTCACCATCAGCCTTCAAAACCTGGGGCCTTTCAGGGGTTCCATGCTTGCATTCTAAAATGCCAATTACAGCAATGCAGGCTGCATTCTTGGCTGCTGCAAGGACAGGCAGTGGGGTCGTTTTCTTGGATTTATGCCAGCCTGACTCCATGCTGAATTTGGCATCGTGTGTCTTCAAAGATGTGAAAGATTGATTTCAGCTAATTTCTCACATTTCCCCTATGACAGGACACAGTGTGGCTTCTGTAAAAGCAAGATATGAGCCCAGCAGATGGTATCTATAAGGAAGTGTTTTCTTTGCCAACTCCATAACCACATGAGTCCCAAACTTCCTTTTAAGTCCTCTGAAGTGCTTTTCTAAGGCTGAAAGAGACAATAAAATAGCTGGGGGGTGGGAGGTGGGGCATTACTGCATTTCATGACAAGTGCAAGGATGGCATGGTTTTCTGCAGGTTTGATTTGAAATATGAAAGCTGCACTGCTTTGTTTTGGGTCACTATCACTGTTAGCTATAAATTAGGGTTAACTTCAAGAAAACCAAAAGTGAGTTATACATATGATGCAGCTAGAATGGACAATTTGTCATTTTTTATGGCCTTCTGTAGCTAATAGTTACAATTAAAAGAATCCCTCTTATCTAGGGCAACAGAAAATGGTTGCTGGGGGGGAACTACTGAGATTTATTCTGCATCCCAAAATCTGTCTTAAAAGTAGCTTCCTTTCTGCATTAGATCTGGTTACTTAATAGGCAAAAGACTTCAAAAAAAAAAAAAAGAAATGTCGCAAGAAAGCAAAGAACAAACAAGTTCTATAATCGTTTGCATGTTTGATTTTGGTTTTAGAATGAATCCCGCTTGCATGCATGTGTGCTGGGAATTTGGGAAGAAAGCTGTCTCTGTTTCACCGGCTGAGAAGAAGCAACAAAAGCTAGATTGCTCTTGTTTTATACTCTAGGTTTTCTTAACAACTAAATCCTTCTTTTCAGAGCATCGCTTACAGATAAATACATAGATACATGCTTGGGAATGGTCTTGAAATTAAGGGTATTAAAGGAACACACGCAGAGAGGAGGGGGCTGAGATAATTTGCCCTGCATTAAAGAGCAGCTCGGACACGTGGATGTGAGAGTGACGGAAACCCCGTGCAGCTGCCCCCTCCGTGCCCGCCTGTCCCTTGCTGTGCTGACACTAGCAGGGCAGGTTAGAGGCACCACAAATCCCAGGCCCTGAAGGACTAGGGCCGCAGAGCCTCGCTCCTTTTCCCGCAACAGCCGATTTGGGAAGCTTTTCCCTGTCTGTTAGCAATTCCCCCCGACCACGTCAAGCTGTGCTTTCCCTCCCGGTTAGCGCTCTCAGGATGCAGCACCGTTACAGCCTCCCATGCAGTCGTGAAGGGCACTCGGCACGTCCTGCCCGCCGCCGTGGCTGCCCTGCCCTCACCCCGCTCTCGTGCCGAGGCCTCTCTGGGAGCTGCTGGCTGCGTTGGCTCCTGCTCTGCCCCTTCGTATTAGGGCCGGCTCACAGTCGTGCTCCTCCGGCGCACGCAGAGCCGTCGCCACACGTGCAGTGTCACAGCTCTTCCCGGCTCGCGTTCTCCTACCAGCTGGAGGGCTGCAGGCAGCACCCGGCCAGATCTCCAGCCGGCGTACGGCCCCGAACCTGGCACCAGGCACCAGGGTTGCATCTGCTCGGGCTTGGTCTCCAGAAGGAGCCGCGCGGGGACACAGGTTCCCTGCGAACGGGGCACAGGTTTTGCTTCAGAGCTGGTGCAGTGTGGAGGGGAGGGCACAGGGGGGATCTTGGGCTTCTTCTGCAGCGGATTCCCAGGCAAAGTTTTTCTCCCTAGTGTTGGGTTGGAAATGTCTGAAAAGCCCCTGCAGGCGAGCGGTGGCAGCAAGTGCCAGCCGTATCTTCTGGGGTGCCCATCTGTGCATGCCCGATCACACATCACTGTGGCCAGCTCTGGGCTAAACCCAGCTCTGAGCGTGACCCCAGCTCGCTCTGGGAGAAGGATTGCATTACAACAGGCAGGACTTACTTAATTAATAGCTCCTTTCCCAAGTGCACACATGATCCTCTTGGCCCTGTGTTACAATGATGTTTATTTGCTTCTTTTCTTTCTCCCTTTTTTTTTTTTCTGAAAATATTTTTGGCCAGAGGCAGTGAACACCAAGTATTTGGTCAGCGTCTTAATTCTGCCTTGTAAGCTGCATGGCTCGGTGTAATCCCAGCAGTGTACTCATGCTAGCCACAGTCCCTAGGTTCCTGTTTTGAGACCCTTCACCAGCATGCCATGGTGGTGGCCACAGCAGTACCTACAAGCTTTTCTGAATCGCATATACTTAATGCAAGGAGTGGAGGGCCATGGTAACAGCTCCAGGGTTTGACTTGGAGGATGTGAGTGAATACTCTGACAGTATTTACTGACATCTCCCACGGGGAGAAGGTAGCGGGGCAGATAGAAGTGGCCCATGGACCATGCTGAGGACCATTGGGTCTTGAATGAACTGAGCACATCTTTCCTCTGAACAGATGAAAGCCATGGCTGTCCCTCTGGCCTCTCTGAGCCAGGAAATTCCCTGGGGCTGGTCCCCAGCTGCCGCAGAGGGAGCAGAGAGCCGCTGTGCCGTGCCCGAAGAGCCTCCGCTCCCTCCGGCAGGTGTTGGCATCACCCCTCTCCAGCCAGGTCCCCGCGGTGGCTGCGGAGGCGGCTGCGTGCCAGCACAAAACCCTTCCTTGTTCCGCTTCCCTCTGCCCAGCCCGCTGCGGCTGGGTGGAAGGAAGCCGAGTGCGGTGCCCCCTCCCCGCCGGCCACCGCCGGCCGAAACGGCCCCGGGGGCGTGGACTGGCAGTGGGGACGGGGGGCCCGGGGGGGACACGGAGGGTGGGTCTGGTCACCCCACTTCCTCCAGGTCCTCGCCCCCGCCCCCCCCCCCCCGGGGGC
>JAVJGG010000039.1:14752065-14780474 GCA_035590195.1 Aviceda cuculoides
AGAAGGACGGAGGGGACTTGGGGACCCACTGGGAGAGAGGGATGGAGGGGACATGGGGACCAGACAAGAAGGATGGAGGGGACTTGGGGACCACATGAAAACGGCGGAGGGGACTTGGGGACCCGCTGGGAGAGAGGGATGGAGGGGACTTGGGGACCGGACAAGGAGGACAGAGGGGACTTGGGGACCCACTGGGAGAGAGGGATGGAGGGGACTTGGGGACCGGACAAGGAGGACAGAGGGGACTTGGGGACCCACTGGGAGGGACAGTGGGGACTTGTGAACTGGCCGTGCCCTAGGGACGAGTACCCTGCTCCCCGCATGGGTCGCCCCTCGCCGCAGGCTCAGCCTGCGTCCCCAGCTCGGCGGCTGCAGCCCATCTGCTCCCCTTCCCGCCCGGTCTCTCCGCAGCCATGGAGGTGAAGGTGTGCATCGGCCTCGTCCTCGCCATCACGGCCACCGCCTGCCTGTGCCGGCCCGCGGCAGAGGCACCGGCTGCTGCGGGGGACCCCCGCCAGCTCCCCACCAGCCTGGTCCGGCGGGACTGGCCCGAGTCCCTGTCCCAGGAGCAGAAGCACTTCATCTCCCAGGTCCTGCCCATCTTCACAGGTACCGGGAGGCGCAGGGTGGGGGGGTCCCTAAGGCACAGCCCAGCCCCCCCATCCCACGCCAGCCCCCAGCCCGGGGCAGCTCTAACCCGCTGCCCTTGCCCTGGCAGAGCTGAGAGACCGCAAGGGCTACGTGCCCGGGGACGAGGGGCTGGCAGCCCTGCACGACCACTACTACCCCGACTGGATGGACTTCGGCCGCCGCAGCGCTGAGGACTCAGTCGACGCCGTGTAGCTGCTGGGCTGGCTGCGCTGCGCAGAGCACCAGCACGCTCGGTGCATGTTTCTTCCTGCAATAAAGCTTTGGCACTACAGCCGCCGCTGTTCACGTCTTTGCTGGGAAGAGCTGGGGGGGGGGGGGTGGCCAAGCAGGTGGGCTTCGCCCCCAGCCCCACCGGGAACGGCAGGGCAGACACCCACCAGCACACACAGCGGCAGATACGGCACACGCGAGCTGCTTCGTGACTTCACATTTATTTGACAAGGAACAGGGCACAGCCTGGGGTGAGGGACGCAACCGGTGGGAGCAACAACTACGCCCCGAGAAACACCCGCCGCAGGCGTCCCCTGTGCTGGGGGGTGCTGCTGCTACCGCTACTCGACGGGCAGGAAAGAGTTTAAAACCACCATTCCCTTTCAAAGTCAGCCCAGATGCTGGCCAGGAGCCCAGCCCAGTTTGGGAGGTCTCATCCTGGCACAGGCAGGTGTCACCCCCCCTCCCCCCCAGGACCACCTGAGCCCAGACTGAGCATCACCCTCGGCTGCAGCAGCCCAGACAGCCCCAAAGGGCTCCTCGGCCAGGCTGAGCAGAAGCAAGAACAGTTTTTATTGCCAACAACCAGCTCCTGCAAAGGGTCCGTACCCCCGCAGCGGGGGACAGGGTCAGCCAGCACCCCCTGCCCAGAGCTGGCTCTCCCCAGCTGCATCACCCCGCGCAGGACCCTGCCGCAGCGTAGCAGGGGGCCGGGGGAGCATCGTGCTGGGGCCGCGCAGCACCGCAGGGTCGTGTCCTTGCAGCCAGGGCAAAACCTCTGTGAGCTGGTACTGGGCCTGCTGCCGGGTCCCGGAGAGGCTGAAAGCCTGTCCCATCTCCGTTTCCCCGTGGATGGGCGATGAAGAGGACGCGTCTCGTCCTGAGGTTGGGGGCTCCGCAGCACCGTCACGTCAGCGCGTCCCGGGCTCCCCCGCGCTCTCCTCGGGTGTAAGACCTCTCCCCTCTGGCCACCACCTTGTCCAGCCCCAGGCGCCGCAGCTTCTCCACCAGGTTCAAGCTGAAGATGCTGCTCCTGAGCCGGGGTCCGTCCTGCCCCCCGGGTGCAGGGGAGGGCCAGGTGTCAGCATGCTGGGGGTCCTGGGAGGGGAGCGGGGGGGCCCACCGCGACCCAGCCCCTGGCACCGAGGCAGAGATGCCCCGCGCCAGCAAGAGCCTGACGAGTCCCACAGGCGTGCTCAAGGGTCCGGGGCCAGCTGCCGGCATGGGGGAAGAGGGCTCCGGCGAGGGGCTGCCAAGGCTCAGCCCCTCAAAGGGCCCACAAGAAGGCACGACGGCGTTATACAGACTGGAGGGGAAGAGAGAGCAGAAGTGGGGGTCAGTGGGGGGCCCTGTCCCGGGGGATGCTGCTGCAGGGGCCAGGGGGTCCTCAGGCGGAGCGGAGCCCCCTTTCCTTCTTCTATACATTCATTCACCCAACACGCCTCAGGCTGTGGGAGACCCCCGTGCTTGCAGCATTGCCCAAGGGCCCCAAAGCTCGTGGCACAGCCCCCGGGGAGGGGGGGGGGAGCTGTGGCCATGCCCCCCCCAGCTTCCAGGCAGCCAGGAGGGGATGGGACAGGGATGCTGCTCCACAAGCATTTTCCAAACACGCGGGGTTTCATCTAATAGCACACAGTGAACTCCAGCTCCCACCAACCCCCAAACAAGCCTTGCGGGGGGGGGGGAAAGCTCATTAGGGCTAAGCAACAGTGCTCATTAATTAAGGGGCAGCCCAGCGCCTGGCTCCTCCCGCCCAGCCTGGGGAAAGGGCCTGGCTGGTGCACAAGTGCATGGAAGAGGAAAGCCACGACCATTCCCAGGGAAGGCGAATCCCTGCCGGTGCCAGGAGCAAACTGCTCTATCCCCAGGGAACTGCTCCCCGGGGTGAGCCCAGCCTTCTCCCCCCTGAGGAAGGCTCTTCTTCCCAGCAAGGTGCTGCAGGGCAGAGGTCCCAGCCCCGCAGGGGGGTGCACAGCCCCCCAAGCAGCCAGATTCAGGGACATTTCAAGTGCCAGGCGTCTCGCAGAGCATTGGGGGCTGCAGATGGGCCCCAGCCCGCTGGTTCCTCGAGCTGCACAGAGCCAGCCAGAGGGGGAGGAGAGGGGGAGGAGGGGACGGGGGGCTGGTGGGGTAGCGGTGCAGGCAGTACAGGCGGTGGGGGGGCCACGCGCCTTACCTGGGTGTCACCGTAGTGATCTCAGTGGTGGGGTGGAGGATGTGGCAGGTGGTGATGGTGAAGGTAGACGGGGTCTGGGGGAGGTTGTTAACAGAGAAGAGCACTGGAAGGCACAGGAGACAGCGGGTTAATGGGGAGGGAGGCCGCGGCACAGAGAGCGAGCGGGGCTCTGGGCAGAGAGGAAAGGCAAAGCTGGGCTGTGAGCTGCCGCCGCCAGCGGAAAGCTGCACGCGTGGGACGCAGCTCCGGCAGCTTTTGGGCCCGGCGCTTGCTCAGAAGAGGGGGCTGCGAGCACAGGCGGGAACAGGAGCTGACGTTTCTCCCAGACCTGTCCCTTCCACATGCCCGGGCCGCAGCGGGCACATGCCGGCGTGACGGCGAGGGCTCACCGCGCCAGGGCGGCTGCAGAACAGCCCTCGTGCAGCTGCAGACGGAGCATCCCCACGGGGACGGAGGGGCGGCAGGGACAGGCTGCTGCAAGCGGGGAGAGCGTGGGGGGATGCGAGGGGCAGCCTGGGCAGGGCAGGGGCGTCCCAGGGGCCGCATCTCCTCCGCCCCCGCGCCCCGCGCTCACCCCCGGGGCGCTCCTTGGCTTTGGCGGGCATTGAGGTAGGGAGCAGCTGGAAGGAGCTGGTGTCCACGTCATCCTCCTCCAGGTCGTTGAGGCTGTAGACCTCCTCCAGGTCGATGTCCAGCTGCCTGAAGTCTTTGGTAAGCACCCCGGGACGGGGCACCAGGATCCCACCCAGGTTGGGCCGTGCCAGCTGCTGCCAGTGGTGGAGTGTCACAGAGCCTGGAGGGGGGGGGACACAGCCGGGGAGAGTGAGCTGGTGTCATGGGATCCTCCCGGTACCTCCAGCTCTGGACACCAGGAAGCCCCCTCCACCCCTCACCTTCCAGGGGCTTCACGATCTGCAGCTTGTCAGGCAGGTAGGTGAGGGAGCAGAGGGAGAAGCCGGAGCCGGCGGTGAGCTCCGAGCTCCCCGAGTAGGTGGTCCCAGCGGAGACGATGCTCTCATTGGGGGTGAGGAAGCCGCTGGAGCTCTCCCCGTCCCGGAGCCGCCGAAGCTTGTGCTCCCGCTCCGCCTCGAAGAAGGAGCGCTCCTCCGAGGCATGGCTCTGCTGCCGCACCGACAGCCGCTGCACCGCCGCCTCCAGGTCCTGCCGGCCCGGGGCTGCCCGGGGCTCCTCTCCAGCCCTCTTGCCCCTGCCAGCGGGCACAGCGTTAGGGTGCTCAGGCCACGGTCCCACACCACACACCCCACACCCCCCCAATGCTGTGCCGGACCCCAGCCGGCAGCAGGCTCCGGCTGCGCCTGCCCTCCCCCTGCCCCAGGCTGGCGGCATCGATTAACGCTCCGATGTGATCAACATCTTGCCAACCGTCCATCTCCTACGCGGGGGCAGCCGCTCTGTCCCGCCCAGCCCAACCCCCCCCCCCCAGCCCTCACGGGGCCCCCTCCCCGCCGGCGACCGCCGGCCACCGGGGCCAGACGGACCCGTGCTGGCGGTCCCGCTCCGGCGAGCCCGGCGTGGAGGCTGCTGCCCGCCGGGGCAGGGCACCGCTGCAGCCGTCTGCTTTTCAGGCACAGCCGGGCTCGTCCCCTCGGACGGGCTTGGCAGTAGGTGTTTGGTAAGGCGACAGACGGGTGCTGGTCTGCCCTTTCTGCGTTTCTCCTCCCTGCTGCGCATCTCTGAGCCCCGTTGCTAACCGAGGTAGCTCGCGCTGCAGTTTGGCTTGATCCTGCTGCTCCCATCTGGGGGGCCAGGGCAGGTCACTGTGTATTTCAGGCTCTCTGGGATAAGTGAGTCTGTTGTTTGCACTCCTGACGGCAAGCATGATTTTAGGCTTTTTGGGGGGGGACGTGTAGAAGTAGCTGTGTGAGCACTGCAGGTCATGTTTCCCAGCAAGGTCAGACTTCTGGGTGGGCTCCAGCGGATTTTCTGATGTCCCAGATGGCAGCCTTTGATGGGAATGTCCACGGGACCTCTCTTCTCTGCCCTGCTGGTGGTGTTTATGGCTTTTGTAAGAACATAAATCCTCTGTCTGTCCAGTTTGGTGAGAATTTGCCAACGAACCCAAAAGTTGTTGGGGGAGGGGACAGACAGACATACGCAAGCACATCCCCAAAAAGGCGTGACAGCGAAGTTCACATTGCTCTAGGAAGCATGGTTAAAAATAGGCCCCAAATTCATTCCCACAAATATTTTCAGGCTCAAAACTCTGGCTGAAGTTTTATTGAGGCTGTCCAGGCTGGAGCCCAGTGTGTTACCCCATGCCCCTGCCCATCTGAGCCCTGTGGGTGTAATTTGGTGGTGTATTTTCTAATATTTGCATGCCTCTTGTGAAGTTTCCCTCAGCATTTTTCAAGGGAAGGGTGAACATGTGTGCTGCCCTCTGCTACGAGATCCTGAAGTGTTGCACTTCCAAGGTGTCCTCCACGAGGAATGAAGCCTCGGCTCTTCTGTATCTCCTGATGAGAAATAACTTTGAGTTCACCAAAAGGAGAACATTTCTGAGAACGCATCTTCAGGTCAGTGACTGGGGAAAAGCTAGAGAGCAGGACACCTCAGATTTGGTGAACGGATATATCAGTATAACTATGTCACCTCAGATCCGCACAGGATCTGGCTGTGTTGTATGGACAAAAACCTTCTTGATTTCCAGGCTTTGCCTAATTCCTGTTTCCATTGATCGACGCAGGGCCCTTTGGGTGAAATACACTGCCATCAAGTACTCCAGGTTGTTGAGTTTTTGGAATCACAGACACAAGACACATCTCTGCCCCAGAGGCTGGCTGGGATGGGGTGGAAAGGGCAGCAAGAACAGCTGCCTTTGAGGCAGGAGAAGGGATTTTCCTGGAGCTGCTTTTGCAGCATTGTTTTTTTGAAGCAAATTTAGATACCTAGTGGGGCAGGTGAATACCGTCTGGGTTGTAATGAGTCATGGAAGAAGGTAACTAATGTGCAAACAGGGATTTGTACTATGATTGTTATATTGTTAATTCTGTGAACTCACTGGTCAGCAAAGCAGTTAGTCAGCAAATACTCTGGGGAGTATTTGTCCTTGGGAGATGTGACAGTAAGGCCACGACAACAACCATTGCTTGCGTTGTGGGAAAGACGTGATGTTTTCCCATAAGCATTTTATGTAACTGTGACAATAAAACTCTTCTATTAAGGCTTGTTTAAATAAAGCCCCTACCCTGTCCCAACAGATAATAATTGCAGTGAGCCAATTAATAGCAGATGTGGCACTCAGCGGTGGGACAAGATTTCAGGACTCCTTGCTCATCATTAACAACTTTGCAAACAGTGACAGGCCTATGAAGGTAAGTTGGAGACATTAAATCACACCATGTGCTGTCAGCCATTAATGCATGACTGGAGACACACTCAAGGAAATCATGTCTAAGGGTAGGTCTAATGGTTGGAACTACGATTTATAAGCTCATAGTGGGCTGTGTTTGCTCAGTAAACAAGAATTATGCCAACAGCAGTAGGGTCAGCTGCACAGGCAGGTCATGCTCCATCTGTGAGGCCTCACACTTAGAGGACGGAGTTCTGCAATTCAGGCTACGCTTTGTAAAGTGTGCTGCTTGCAAAGGTGTCCAAAGAGCTTCCTAAGAACTTCCAGCTTTGAGAGGAGTGACAAGGGAGGGTCTGGTACTTCTGTTGGCTGAAGGTAATAATTAGCAGGAATTAATTCTAATTAATCAAGTGTCAGTCATATTAAGAAAGCACTCTTTCATGGAGATTAATGACTGTATTCCTTCAGAAAATAATTGTCTGCGCTAGAATTAACAGCTTCTAGCCAACCCATTGAACAATATATCATCACTGCAGCTTGCTTCGTTGCACGCAGTGTAGCTGCCAAGGTAGGATAGAGGAAAATGGGAAGCATTTTTACAGTTCTGTGATTATCCTATGACCTAAAGGTGGAATGGGAACCTCAGTTAGGTGTTGAATCATGCTATAACAAAGTTATAGTTAGGATATACCTGGCAAAAACTTCCGTACAGAGGTGTGTATAAGGGTTTCTCTGAGCCATACTTTGCTGCTCATATTTTATGTCATGAGACCATCATTATATACAGTTTATGTATTTATATAAGTGCAAGAGTACAAGAGAGATTTCAGTACACTGGAGAGGATACGACGCACAGCCACAGGGATAGCTAGGGAGCAGGAGCCTGAGGAGAGGGAACATGAGCCAGGCTCATGACGGAGGAGAGAAAGCTGAAGGGAGACCTAACTCCTGCTTTCCACTACCAAAAGGGAAGTTATAGAGATCAGGAGGTCAGGCTCTTCTCAGAGGTGTGGAGCGGCAGGACAAGAGGCAATGGGCATGAGTTTCTGCAAGGGAAATTCCAGCTTTATTTAAAGAAAAAATTATTTCCCAAGAACATGGTGCAGCCCTGGGGCAGGTCCAGAAAGGAGGTGGGATTTCTGTCCTTGGAGATTATAAAACTTGGCCAGACAAGCCTTGCTCTAACTCGATGATGGCCCTGCTCTGAGCAGAGGATCAGACTGGAGCCGATTTTTATTTATTTATTTATTACATTCCTGTGGTGGGAAGCTCTACAAATGCTTTGGTGCTTTAGGAATTGAAGAGTGGCCACATCAGAGACTAACAAGCCGGATGTTGAATGACACGAAAAATACTTCAGGCATGGTTTATGGTCTCATCCTGGGACATTTGCATGCATGGAGCACTTCTGTCTTGCTCTCACACCGGCTCCTCAGGATGCCAAAGTGTCTGCCTCACTGTAGCATGGCAACAGCCAACTTGGCATCCTGCCCATGGCCGGGAGAGAGTGGCCCTGTGCACGCCCAGATTGAAAAGCCTCTAATTGCCTATGAAATACCATACACTGTATGCAGCGGGAGTTCAGTAAGTAAAAGCTAGTTAGTCTTATCTCCTGTGTTCTCGGTGTTTTCAGATTGGCAGTAGGTGGAGTGTTGGCTGAAAGGGTAGTGACGGTCTTTCTTTGGCAAAGCCTGGAACACCTTTTATTTCTGTATTTGCTTCTAATTAGATTTGTTTTGTGTCAGGCAACTGCTTTTCCTTCCGAAGTCAAAGATTTGACAAAGAGAATCCGTACAGTGCTTATGGCTACCGCTCAAATGAAAGAACATGAAAAAGATCCAGAAATGTTGATAGATCTACAGTACAGTTTAGCCAAATCTTATGCAAGTACCCCAGAGCTCCGGAAAACGTGGCTGGACAGTATGGCAAAGATACACGTAAAAAACGGAGACTTTTCAGAGGTAATTCATGTAATTAAAAACATGCTGCACAACAAGACAGAGGTACAGATGACATTTTAATTTTCCCCTTGTACTTTGCAGGCAGCCATGTGTTACGTTCATGTAGCAGCCCTCGTTGCAGAGTTTCTGCACAGGAAAAGTAAGTGTGTGCTGTTTGGAGGCACAAGGAAGACAATGCAGTGATGGGTTTTGGGGGGATCAGAATCTTTTTAAAGACGAGTTTCTCTTGATGTGGTAAATGATCATATTAGGAACAAGCGAAAAAGGAAAAAAAAATTAATGCAGTGGATAAAGCTAGAAGAAATGATTTTTTTTTAAGAAAGGAATCCGATTGTTCATACACAAGCATTTACTAGGCTGCCCAGGTCTGCTTAGACAGTCATGTTGGCACGTTGCTGAGTGAAATAAGAACTGACACATCGTGTCTCGGTTTAAATGTTCAGTTGTATTTTACATTAGGAAATGTATTCACGGGGAAGCCCATGTTAAAAACTGGCTGTCAATATGTTCATCAGAAGTATCACAATAGGCAGTACAGAAAACTATAGAATAAAGCAGTCAAAATTCAGTCAAAAAATGAGACTATAGACTAACTATACAAATATGTAAAGAACAATCAGGAAAAAAGTGTTGTGGTTTAATGCAAAAAAGGAAGGAAGGACAGACTTGTGTGTTCTCAAGTAATACCACTTTGCAGGTTTTCTTTTAAATATCTGTTCCACAGTTGATATATTGACCCCACTTCTCATTTCCCTGTAAAGGAGTAATTGTTGAAATGGACACAACATTTCAGAAAGGCTGCATAAAAGCTGATTACATGCACTGCCTTGGCTGGAAAGGTCTTAAGTGTCTTGGTCAGGGAGCTTGGATTCCCTCCAAATTCTGTACTTTGTGTTGGCTAAGTGGGAAAAATGAGGACTTGTTTTTCTGATTCGTATACATATTTCACATGGCAGCAGAGGGGAGAGTATTGAAAGTTGGCAATTCTTTATTTGTACCCTGGAGGCTGCTTACCACAGCTGGTGATAAAGGAGAACTTGTAAAATGGAAGAGGAACAAATCCAAAGGAATATCAAGTGAATACATTGAGTTATCTCTGTCACTGGCAGTCCTTACATATACATAGGCTGCAAAGGGTTCAGTAAAGGCTGAACTACTCAAAGTTTTGGGGCACATAACCGTGCTTTCTGCTAGGAGTGTACAATCCTGTTCACTTATCACCCAGCTTTTCGACATCCAATGAAAGCTTTCTTCTTGCATCTTCTGTGCAAAGATATACCCTTGTCCTTCTCTCCTGACTTTCAGTTGGTTGCAGCCCGTTAGGTTGGACAAATGTGACTTCCAGATAGCACACTGGGAAATCTGTTGTGCTCCGTGTTAGTTATGTACTAGGAATGACTCCCACAGCAAATGGCTGGGGAGGTTCTGATGTGTTTAGTCTCATATAGCAAATCAGTAGCAAAAATGTGAGTCAAGTCCCCTGCTACTTGTAGGACTTCCCTGTCAGCTAGACTGCTTCCCTGGCCATTAAAGCATGACACATTTGAGATACATTATTCCACTAATCCATTTGCTTTTGTCTGCTACAGAACTCTTCCCCAGTGGATGCACTGCCTTCAGGAAAATCACTCCCAACATTGATGAAGAAGGGGCAATGAAAGAAGATGGTGGGATGATGGATGTACATTACAGTGAGGTGAGGTCCTGCAGTATAGACTACGGGATATTTGATAGCTGATTAGGATTTAGTTTTAGACTTTGTTCATATGAGCTCTAACAAATTATAGTTGTGCACTGGCATCTGTAAGGAAGACTGTTCCACAGCAATTTCCCAAGAGAAACCTGCACTGAAGGATTTTCTGTGTACAATTCAGACAGGTAAAACTGGTGTAAGTTCTTGGTTCCTTTGAAAGGCTTTTCTAGCACTGAGACTGAAAGAGCTAGACCACAATCTTTGCCTGCCATGTTATGCAAATGCCCATTCTGCCAGCACAGGGCAGCACAGCATGATATTTCCAAGGAGAGACGGGATGCAAGTCAAGCTCTGCTGAGTGAAAGGTCAGCTTAGGTTCCCCTTGAGTGAGGGCTGTGCTGCAGGACACCACATTAGCAGAACAATCCAGAAACCATAGCGGGGCACTGGGGAAGTGGGTAGATCCTCCTGTGAGTCATGAAGTCTCACAATTACATCTGCACCATCCCTGTACCACTGTGTCGGGTGGGCCACGTGGCTGAGCGAGGTGGCCCTGCAGCCCAGCTGCCCAATTGCCCGTTCATCAGGACTAGGCCTGAGGATCATTAGCATCACTTCCCACTGCTATTCACACATGTTCCTTAGACGTGTTTCTTAGACTTGTACCTCTGACTTCCAGTGCTGTCATCTCCATACCCTCCCAGAGTTTTGGCATTCTCTTTGGGAGGTAGCTAAATACCAAGACTTACATGCTGGCTGTTGTGCTAACGATTTGTTAAGAATGAATGAACTTTGAAAAAATAACTTGTCCTTTTTTCCTTTTTTTTTTTTTTTCCCCCAAAAAAATTTAGAATACATTTGGAAAGGTCAGGAACACACCGGGTTTAAACTTATGTAACTGTGGCTACCTACACTTGGACCTGTTAAAGTATCTGAAGTTAAAATGGTTTTCTCTTCTAATTTTGACTGTTATTAACAACACGGATTTGGTTGCTTTCATAGGAAGTCCTGGTGGAGCTGCTGGAGCAGTGTGTAGATGGCCTGTGGAAAGCAGAGCGTTATGAAACAATTTCTGAAGTTTCCAAACTGATCATTCCTATTTATGAAAAGCGGCGTGAATTTGAGGTAGGTATTTTGAACTAGTTTGCATATATCAGATAATTTTCTAGATTGCTAAGAAAAAAACAGGAGGCTTTTTTATTTTTGAAGTTATGAGTTAATGAATTGGTGTCAGTAAAGCACACACTGTGCTTCATTGCTGGTCATTAAACAAATCAGTGAAAGCACTGGTCTGGAGAGTAATTATTAAAGCTAAAGACATGGAAGACTCCTAGTGAATAGTTCCCACCTTTCTTCCCCTAAAATAAAGCTGTCATCATCCCATGTGCTCATCAAAGCTAGATTCTTTTTGAGACTTGAGCCTTTTAAGGGTTAAAAACAGAGGGAGAACTGTTCAAAGGAAGGACTAGATCTGCAGGTAACTCAGTGACAAGTGGTGAGAAGAAAGGAAGCTCTTCCCAGCCCACGCCTTGCTCTTTCCCAACACCTGCTGGGCCCCGTGCTTCTCTGGTGAGGCTGTTCTCCACTGCTGAATAGCGCTCCTCCTTCCCTCCCTCTCCCACGACCCGCTCCACATCAGGACACCATCCAACTATAGAGTTGAATCTCAGGGAAGCCTTGATCTATTTTTTCATCATAAAGCTGGTTTTAATAAAAAAGAATTCCTGGGTAAAATAGAGCAAGCTGCTCTACCCTCAAAGGCTCACTCAGGGAAGATGGGACAGTAGGCTCAGCCTTCTCTCTAAGGGTAGTGGGGTTACTGCAGTCCACAGTACCTTTGAGACCTGAAGCGAAGCATGCACTTAAAACTGAGGTTTTTCCAAAGAAAACTGCACGAGTTCAACCTCTTTAGAAATTCAAGTTGGAATTCCCTGAAGGATTGTGTTCAGATATCTCAGTAGCTTCCAGTGCTAGCTAGAATTTGCTGCTTGCAAAATTCTGTTTTAATGATGTCAAGATTTGATTTCCAGAAACTTACTCAGCTGTACAGGACGCTTCACGGAGCATATGCTAAGATATTGGAAGTAATGCACACAAGGAAGAGGCTTCTTGGAACCTTTTTCAGAGTGGCCTTTTATGGACAAGTAAGTATATACACCGGCTGGCCAGCTACCCCTGGCCAGGCAGCCCGGCCGCTAAAGCTGCCGCTCTGCCGCAGCTGCTGAAGCTGAAAAACCTGCCAGCTCCTCCGGTGCAGCCACCAGCGCGTCTGCGTGAGCGTTTTGGTGTCGCATCCTTGAGGTGAGGGTTTGTGCCTCTCTCCGGCAGCGTTTGATTTAGTATAAAGCTTATGTTTCGGCTGGTGGGCTTTTCATAAAGCATCTCTGCAGTTAGGAAATGGCTTAGTGGGTTCAGAAAACACCAGGGGGTTTTTGTAATTATAGTTATAATAAGTTACACAAACACAATTTAGTGTGTATAGTATACAACCAGTAACAGTATATGACCATAGTATATAAACAGTAGTAGTAACAGACATTTTCTTCTACCACAATTGCTGCTCCCTTTGAGGTATTATAGAGTAAAAGGTTATGGGAGAAGCTGGAGGCAAAATACGTATCAAGGTTGGTTACATACTTGCAGAGACAGGTAGTATTTTTTGTTAGCTGAGGTAGCTGGAAACATGGACATCATCTGGGGCTCAGAGTCCCAAGAAAGAGCATGATCCTATCACATCTGATGAAGT
This sequence comes from Aviceda cuculoides, assembly GCA_035590195.1. NCBI lineage: Eukaryota > Metazoa > Chordata > Aves > Accipitriformes > Accipitridae > Aviceda > Aviceda cuculoides. The sequence goes on from JAVJGG010000039.1 coordinate 14,764,813, forward strand.
CTTCTGAGCCTGAAAGCAGTTGTGGTTTTATTTTTTTTCTCCAGCTATTCGCGGGTTAATCTAATAAAGTGTGTTACCCTTCATGTCCCTTTTGTCTCTGAACTATCTGCTTCTGCTTGTGGACCCATAACCACGGGGGACATGCAGGACCCCTCTCTCGAAAATGCCATGTAAATTATATTAGCCCTGCTTCTCGTTGTTCCTTCTTTCAGAGGAGATGATGAATACCCCTGAGACCATCTTGGGTTTGTACCTTTGAACACCACTGTTACTCACACACAACATACGAGAGCATTGACTTTTGCTGCAGCAAACATACAATTTATTTTTGTCCTCATCTTATCTTTAACTTTGGATATGTAAAAAGTAAATAAGGTTACCAATAGATAAAAGGAAACAACTGCTAGCTTAGTTTTCTAGAAGCTGTAGGAATAACTGGATCAGCCCCTAAAATGAAGCTATGTAACATATCATCCTGACAACCAATACTTGAGAGAGTTTTGCACTTGAAAGCTTTGCTGGCTTTATATTCCAGCTACACAGAGATAGTCTTAGCACTGTCACAACTTCTGACTGGAACAACTTGCCAGAGCATGAAGCTTTCATGCTGTTTCCGTTACAGGGAGGACTGTTGATGCAGGCACGACCTTTAAGGCCATTTTGTCTCTACAGCAAATACACCAAGTTCCTCTTCCCTGAATACAAGAGGAATCAAAGCAGTGGAAACCCATTTCTTTTTTTATTGCTCGGAGTCCCTTTCAGCCTACACAAAATCCTTCTCTACAGATTGTTCATGTGGCTCTGCTATCAGGGCAACCTCAACTTATGTGTCTTCTGCTCCTTCTCTACGCCTTGTTTTTGTGGTTTTTCTCCTGCTTGCCTCATTCCAGCCTTCCAGAAAGTCAACTACTGGCCAAACCCATCTTCCACATTGTTTAGATTTCTCACTAGCCATACTCAAGCCTTTGTGTTCAGCAATGACATGTTTGTGTTGGTTGAGGAATTTTATGATTTTTTTACATAATTCTTGAAGGAAATCATTAAACAGGCCAAGTTCAGTGAGACTTTACACAAGCCGTAGCCTTCTAAACCTTCTTGACTTTCTGAAATATTAGTAGAAACTTGCTTTCAAAGTAGCAAATATAAAATAAAGTTTTCCGAGCCAAGAAACCCAGCTGTTTCTCACTACATGTTTGTGATTAATGCTAGACGTTCTTTGAAGAAGAAGATGGGAAGGAGTACATCTATAAGGAACCCAAGCTGACAGGCCTCTCGGAGATCTCCTTCAGACTTCTTAAACTTTATGGAGAAAAATTTGGATCGGAGACCGTAAAGATTATCCAGGATTCTAACAAGGTAGAGTTAAACTTCATGAACAAGCTAACAAATGCTATTAGCACTGAACATCAGGGCCACATAATAGAGAGCGCGCTGATGAGTGTGACAAAAATATCAACTATATTCTAATATTGGTCAGGGCTTGGGACTGCACTGCTCTGAGCACTGTGCAAATGGAGCCCAGGAGGATGAGCTTTGCTGTGTGGAGCTGAAGATGGGAGATGAGCGAGCATCCCTTCCTTCTGCCAGTAGGAAGGGAGGAGCGAGCCCTCTCTTCCCCCCTCTTACAAACACCTTGCTTCCAATTGCCCCTTGCATCCTCATGTTCCTGTGTGGACATATTGCACAGCTTGACAAGTTCTGGTGATGATCTGGCTCCCAGGTGGAAATAAATGAATTGGGAATTACAAATGGGAAATTGCAATCCACGTCTCGCTGAGCCCTGTTGTTGGGAGGTCTTAGGAGCCAGCTCAGAGCAGCAGGTGATTGGAAGCAGAGTTACTTGTAGCTTTGACACTGCAAGTCTAAAAGAAAATCTTTTGTGGCCTTGCAGCCATAGCTCCTTCCTTTTCCTGTGGAATACCCATTCATGCTCCGTGCAAGGGTTGTTCACACCCTTAGGTTGCAACCATGGATATCTCCTGAGTTACCAAAGACAATGCTGGTGATCCTAAAGCTTGCTTCGTGCAAGCCCGTGGATTTGCATGCCGCAGCCCAGCACTGTATGAGTGCTAGCTCATGGCGTGGGAGCAATACGGTCGTATTAGGACTAAGTAGCTCAGGCGTGTGCTGCATTGCTGGGTGAGGCCATAGGGCTTAGTGTTCCAGATGCAGCTTGTTTGGCACCGGGTGAGGTGTTTCTTGTGCCACACCTTGTCGTGTGTGTCTGCTAGCAGATGGTCTATACATCACCGCTGAGGTCAGATGGACTGTTTGGTATGTCAGTCACACATAATTAACCAATTATAAGTTAAGTTATTAACCTTTGTTCTTCTAATGAGTAACCCCCTTATTTCACAGGTCAACATTAAAGACCTCGATCCCAAGTATGCCCATATTCAAGTGACTTACGTGAAGCCGTATTTTGAAGACAAAGAAATCTCTGAAAGAAAGACTGAATATGAAAGAAATCATAACATCAATAGATTTGTATTTGAAACTCCTTACACTTTATCTGGGAAAAAGCATGGCAGCGTGGAAGAACAGTGTAAAAAAAGGACCATTCTAACTAGTAAGTACAAGCATCTGAACATGAGACAGTATGTATCAGCAACTATTTTTAGACTATTTTATCTCATGAAAATATCCCAAAAGAGTCAGAAGTTCTCTCAGCTACTTAATCAGAATTGTGATACAGTATTCTGTTTGGGAGGAGGAATTTACCATATCTTTCTGTGTGCAAATTTTTACAAATTAATAGATCATGCTGGTAAATTACAGCCTTGTTCGCGATTCCACACACCCTGAGTAAAACCCTGAGAGCAAGGATCTGCTTGTGTATGTTCTATGAAAAGTACTCATATTTGCTGCATGACTTTTCAATCTATAAATTTCCTTTGCTGCTTCTGCTAGCTTTGAACTCCTTTCCATACGTAAAGAAGAGAATTCCAGTCAATTATGAGCATCAGGTTAATTTAAAACCAATTGATGTCGCTACTGATGAAATAAAAGACAAGACGGCAGAGCTGCAGAAACTCTGCTCCACTGGGGATGTTGACATGATCCAGCTGCAACTCAAATTGCAAGGCTGTGTTTCTGTGCAGGTAAGGCTTGATGTCTGTTCAAAATTGCATTTATATACACATCTCGGAGTGAGTCATCTTTTCACGACGCAACACATTCACTTTCCAGAAATCATTAACTACCTCGCTTGCAGCACTGCAGCCATCGACTTGCCAGCACAGCTTGCCCTGCTGCTCACAGTGGTACGTGAGCTGGTGGCTCAAGGTAATAAGCGTTTTGTCCAGTGGTGTTTACAATGTCAGGTCCAAGTGTAATTGCACATTAGCTGGCCATGGCTGAATGCTGAAAGATACTTAACTCTTGAAGATTGTACTGTAGGTGTCAGGCACGGATAGCCTTTTTGTGAGCCTGACTTCTCCAGATGGGTAAATGACCTTAAGACTCAGGCCATACTGCGCTCCAAATGGAAATAAGAAGAAAGTATGAGGAAACAGATTGCATTTCTCTTTATCTCCATTTATCTTTTGGTCTTAAAAAGCCTAGATAGAAAAACTAGTACTCTATTTTTGAAACTTCAGGTGCCTCTGGTGACATTAGTAATGCAGAGTTGGTGGTATTCAAATAGTATGCTAATGTTGGGGTGGGTTTTTTTAAAAAATTGTTATACCCTTCACAACTGCCTTTAGCAAGTCAACAGAAGTTCTAGCTTAAATGGTTTCTTATTTCTTTGGTTCTAGGTTAATGCTGGTCCCTTGGCCTATGCCAGAGCTTTCCTAAGTGACAGCCAGTCCGGCAAATATCCTACTAAGAAGGTGAATGAGTTAAAAGAAATGTTCAGGTAGGATTTCTAATGTAATAAAAACTGTCCAGCTGGCTGGTATCTGCTTTGCTTATATTTTTGTCTGTCTCCAAAATCAGCTGATGCTGAATGCTTAGATGTCTTACCATTAAGACATTAAGCTTAGGCTTAGTGCCTTATAAAGATCCAAGTCTCGCAGGGATGTGGGTGCTCAGACACATGAAAAAAGCCAATGTAACTATATGCTTCAAGAGTTCCCGACCTCAGGGCTGTGATCTCCATGAGTAGATTTGCTTGAACACCTGCTTAAATGGTTTATATGGGTATTTGAAATTATCATGTGAAGAAAGTATATCTGAAAACCAGAGGTCTGACAGTCTTGCGTTCAGCAATCTTTCATATTGTGCATTGTTTCCCAATCTTTCCAAGGGGATTTTTTACTAGATAATGATGAACTTTAGTTATTTTAAAGCAAATCTCTTCCCAGTTTATGGAAAACCATAGTTCTTGTTCCTGTTGCTAATTTTTGAAACTATGTGACTTGCACAGGTTTTTTTCTAACTCCTGTCCTTTAGGGTAGGTTTTGCCTCCCACTTGAGAGTGTCCCCCAAGATATAATCAGGCAGCTCCTGCTTCACCTCAGGAACATGAGCCTTTGCCACACTATTTTTCTGGACCTCTCAGGAGCAACCAGTTGCCCACCAGCTCGTGCATTCGTTACTGGGTGCTGGTGACTCCCACTTCACCCATCAGTCAGAGTATGGAGAAGGCAGCATTTGGGCCAATCCTATTTTCCTTCAGTATACTGAGTAACCCAGCAAACCACGGAACAAATAAGGGAACAATCCCTGCGAACCTGCCACACATGGACGCAGAACAGAGGGAAGGCGGTTTTACTTTCCAGCCTCGCAGTGCAGCCAGGACAGACGCAATCTCTATTTCATGCAAAAAATCCCAGAAAATCCCAGTCGTGCTTGTATTTTCTTTGTAGTCTATAAAAAAGGAGAAATATGTGCGTGAAATGAAGCAAAGAAAAGCCGTAACAGTAACCAAGAACACAATATTACAGCTCCCCCCGATCTAAATTTCTTTCTGGAGGGTGTGTCTGCTGTTGGCAGCTTGACCCCTCAACCACACATGCTCCGTCACGTACACCCAGAGCTGCCAAGCCCCGTGCGACTGATTTCCCCTCTCCGCCCCACCACGGCCTCCCTCTGGCTTGCCACCCTGCCTGCAGCTGGTTGGGCTTATCTGGGATCCGCGAGCTGTGTGGGGTCCTCCAGGTCGGGGGGAAGGTGCGAGCCCGCTGTGTGGTACCGCGGGTGCGTGCGTCCCGTCTGCTGAGCGTCCAGGCTCGAAGGAGCTCCGGCGGAAAGCCCGGTACCTGTGCTGCAGTCCCTCCCCGCTCCCTCACCCCCTGTGTCAGGGATGCACCTAGGATGCCACTTGTCCCAGGTGCTGGAGAAAAGGGGGGAAAAACGAGATTTGCCTAGCCGTTTGGTTGTTTGCTTTGGTAGAAGACTGGGTTATTGTCATGCCAAAGGTCATTCCTTTCCTCCCCAGGAAGTTTATACAAGCCTGTGGAATTGCTCTGGAGCTCAACGAGCGACTCATTAAGGAGGATCAAGTGGAGTACCACGAGGGGCTAAAATCAAACTTTCGGGATATGGTGAAAGAGCTTTCTGACATCATCCACGAACAGGCATGTACTGCGTGTCAGGAGCCCACAGAGGTGGTTCTCTGTGCTTGAAAACTAGCTAATGTTGAAAACTAATTGAAAACTTGATCACTCTTCATATTATTTAGCTAAATATAAAAAGGCGAGTAACTGAACGTGAAAAGTAAATGATACACTTGGTGGATTCCTAAAACCAGTTTCTGTTGATTGAAAGTCACAGCCTGGAGTTGGTATACAATGTGCTTCAGGGTGGAGTCTTTGCTGACACATACCATTAGTTTCCTGGCTGCCCCATACCATTAGTTTCCTGGCTGCCCCGATCATCAGAAATCCTGTGCCATGTTTTGCCTCATGTTTTCTACATCGTAAGAATCCTGTGATAAGTCACAGGTCAAAATTCTATGACAAAATTTCCATTTCCTCAGTTATATCCAGCTTAAGTTCCTCTTGTTTTTGGTTTTTTTTCCACTTTTTCATTAAAGGATGTTTTCTTTTAATTTTGGCCTAATGCCAACATGCTATTTATATGCACTGTTAAAATATTTGTGCTAATTTATCTGACCTATGTTTTAATATTTTCTTGGATCTTTCTAGGAAAATACATTTGAATAGTAGCATCAGAGAGGTGAGAGATTCAAAGAATAGTTGCACTTCTACCTAGTATCATCCTGTGAAATTAGATGAAAACTGGCTTTCTGAAGTAATCTCTGTACCTCTGCTCTTTAATTTTGCCTTCATTGTAACAAAAGAAAGTTCATTGTAGATTTATAGTATCAAGCACATAAAACGAGCAATACAGACTGCATTGTGATTCGTAGTACTTGAAATTTAGAAGAATGTTTTCAGAATCTCCCAGTTACTCAACTTACAGTCCATGTATGACTATTAATTAAAAATGCAACATTTTAAGTCACTAAAAATTTATAGGCAAGTTCCACAATAAGTTGATCAGTTGTTCAAAAAAATGTAAAATGTGCAAGTGGCAAAATAATACAACTGCACCAGGCTGCTATTTCTAAGTCAGGTTTATTTACAATAAAATAATGCTTATGGAATTCAAACAGAGTCTTGTTATGGAAGAGTACAATATCATTTCAGGGAAACAGTCTCATGATGGGGCCAAATTTTGTTGTAGGAGTATAAGGGAGGATCCATTTGAGAGTAAGTGACTGCTGGATCCCCCTTGCTTTTGTTAGATTTCCCTGCTATTCTGCTCAGGACCACCATTTTCTTAGTGTGCAAACTACTAATTTTGCACATTCGGCACACTCATTTTTTTCATGTACATGAAAACCATGTATACTCCATTGCTGAATTTTGCTCAGAGTTGTTCGTTCATAGGAGTTGCCACCTGCTTACTCTAAGCTGTTTGCAAGTAAACTTTTCCAAGACATTTAATTTGCATGCAGCTGTTGGAACTTTTGCGGTTTCTGAATTCTGTAATAGTCAAATCAAAACCAAATCACTCAGGTCTGTACCGTCACAGTACAATAGTTAATATTATCTTAGAACCAAGAAGCATTGTTAAAGCACACTCCCTATTATCTTGATAGATTTACAAATCCACTGTCATGTTGCTTTTGGTTAATGGGCAAAATATTACAGCAACTGAAATGTCGAAGCGAAGGCCTCACTGGCAAGGATATTCTTCTCACTTTCTTCTTGCGTTAGATCAAAAGGCAGCTTAAAAGATCATGTTTACGAGCACCGTTCTTTATGGAGATATGTTCTTGTGTAGATAACTGCTGACTTGAACTTTGTATTGCCGTCAAATGACCTAAGTATCTAACAAATTAAATTTCATGAGACATGCTTTCCTCTTCTGCAAAATTACGCAGTTAAACATAAAAAGTATACTACATTAGTTTAGGGTTCTGTTGCAAATAACATAGGCTTTTCTAAATATTGTCAGTGCCCCAAAAAAACACAGGCAGTGCACTTTGTTTGAGATGGCAGAGCAGATGGGTAACTCACTGGGTCAGCTGGTGACCTATCTTTTAAGTTAGGGAAATGTAAACACAAAAAAAAATTGATAAACTGCAGCTGAACAGGTACAGGAAGCCTCGGAGAGTAGCAGAAAACTGGCTGTCCAGAAACTGTTTATGATGGCCAGTGATCTTGGTTTCACTAATGTAAAGTCAAGCTAACTAACTAACTTGTTGACTGGTGAACCAGGGTGAAAAACAAATACACAGTCAGCTCTAGAGCAGCTCTACCAGTCCAGTTAGATCCCGTGCTGTAAGACCATCCTTCAAGTTATAAAGTACAAAATCTTGCCACGTGGCACGGATGTAGTGAGTGTTTGCTGTATTTAGCTGCAGGTGCTCCCCGTGGTTACCAAAAAAACTATTAGAATTCTGTACTGCTAATATATAATTTTAAAAATGGCTATACGGGCAATTGTTTCTTTCCTATACTGGATAGTTGCAGCTAAAAATGATCCAGTAATACGCAGAGCAGTGTATATATGAACGCTACACAAATTGCTAAATTACTCTTCTCTCTCATTTCTTTGTTATGCTGCCTTTGCGAAACAGCTTTGAAGACAAGGTTGGATATCTCTTTTGCATACTTTTTTAAACAGCTTGATAATAATAATGAACTGAAACTTTTCCTGAATTTGTGATTTTATTTTTTTTTTGTCTAGATCTACCATGAAGATACAATGCATTCGCCGTGGATGCATGACTCCCTACATGTCTTCTGTGCGATCAGTGGAACATCTAGTGATGGAAGTTACTGTTCTCTCAGACCCACTGCTGAAATATAAACATATCAGTCATATTTTACAGAGCTTTCTCAGGAATACTCGGAACTGTACAAAGGATGTTTAAAAAAATCCATGATGAGCAAAGATTCAATTTTTTTTTTCCCCCCAGAAGTTGCTATGCTTTCAAACAGGGTGCTTGCTTATTTTGCTGAGCAACATTGAAAGTGCCTGGACATTGCACCACTGTGCTTGTTTTCTACTATTTTTTTTTAAGCTAAATGTATAACAGGACATGGAAAGGCAGTTATGTATTGAATTGCTGAACTATGAATTGAAACGATAACGGTACTATGTAAAGTTGTACAATGGAATATAATAAAAATGTAAAACTACTTTGTAAATAGAAGGAGCGTAGAGTATATAGAAATTAGCATTATATCATATTTGCTGCTAAAAGCTTTGTTGGACAGGGAACATGAAGGAGAAATTGTAGTCACTAGTAAGAGACCTTCCTCTTCTAAAAAGTGACCTGGGGTCCAGATGCCCATGTTGCACTCAGGCAATGGGAGTAAACTTGCTCTAGTCTGGAATAGCTAAACCTAAGTCAGAAATTATAATTTTCATACATCCTCTGAGCAGATAATTCTAAAGTAACGTCCATGAGAGCTGAGCTTACTCTAGCTGATTTCAGTTTTGGCTAACCTTTCACGGCTGCAGGAGGATGGATTGTACTCACTGAGGACAAGCTAAGAGATTTGTCATTTGATACGAGTTTTTCTGTTTACCACTCACGGTCTCACGCAAATATAAGCTCTGAGGACACCTTAAACTGAGTTGGGAATTATAAAGTGTTTTAACACCTTTCAGAAAAAATCTAACAATCTGTGAGATGTGCTTGAAAAAAAAAAAAAAGCCACACATCAAAATAACTCGTACAAAATTGAGGGGTTTTTTTAACGTCATATGACATGCTTGTTCCCTCCTGTTAAACAGATCTGTTTTCTGAAAGACCGTTGTTTTTGTCTGACAGGTGGTTGGAGAAAATGTATTTTCCAGAATTCTTTTATTCCTTCTTCCCCTCTCCAAAGCTTTAATACATTATTTCTGTCTCTTTTTAATAAGACACTTTCAGATGCAGATCAGTAATTCTTGCATCTAGCAACATTTTTAACATCTGTGTTTTTCAAAATCCAATCAATTGTAAATATGGTTCCAGTAGTTCATATGGGAAGGGTGGGTGTTTTTAAGGTTGTGTAACAAAATGCCATAATAAAAGGACTCCAGCTGGGTATTAACTTGGCTATATTGTCTGTAAAATGTTAAGCTTCTAATTTCTGTAACAAAAATTATCTTCAAATAGTAACTGGACCACACTTCAAAATGTTTATTATGCATGATTCTAAATACCTAAAAATAATTGTCTTCTGAGAAAATAATGTTGTGATCCGTAAATTCACCCATTAGCTGTTGCGAGCAAAATAGAGATGTGCCTATGTAACAAACAGACCACATTTCTGCTTGTATGTGCTTTTATGCCAGGCAGGCTCTAAATTTAGCTTAACAGAAAGAGGATGAGAAACTAGTATGTTTAAATATGGTTACTACCTTATTGATTTTCGTCTTTCAACAAATAATATTTAAAGGCAGATAGTGAGAGTTTTCCAGATTACTTTACTAAAAGGTGATGAGGCTGTTTAACAGTGGATACGTTACAAGATTTTTTTGGAGCTAGTTAAAACTCTAAACATCAGTACTAAAGGCGTATCATGAATACAATTAGCAATGATGAGATGTGGACATCCAAAAGCTCTTGCGCTATAGCTCTTTTAAATACTACAGCTAACCTAATCGTTTTCCTGGAGTTGCAGTGAAATTCTTATCCATGTTTTTTGATGGATGTCTTTAATGTTCTGAAATAACATAGTTGGCTGAACTTTCAATCGCTATTCCTTATTTTTACTGGAATTCCAGTGAAATTCTTACTCATCTCTTCAGATATGTTTAATGGTCCAAGATGAATTTTTGTATGAACTTCTCAATTTATTCTTTGTATTGGAGTTGTTCTGTCATTTCAATTTAATATACCGCAAAGCTGTCTTGGTAATTCAGCCAAAAAGGTGTTTAATACCAGTCCAGTTAGAATATATACAGTCAGTACAGTTCAGAATACACACTTATATGCAGTTCTGATGAATAACAGAAATGATCATGCCCTGAGGATTTACCTTCTGTCCTGCAGGTAAATAATTTGACTGGTTTTTTAACAGAAAAAATCTCAAAGGAAAATTCATCTTTTTTTAGGTGGGTTATAAAAGGACTGGTAGCAAACCAGCTTGGTTTTTCTTCACATTTTCACCCATCTAGAAATGATAGGGAGTGGTCATTAGATATTTTACAGCTGTATCTGGACAAAGGTACCAAGAAGGTGTTCACATTTTCTCTTCCTGTCGTTTTCTTATGTAATTGTCCCAGTTTAAAGAAGTCCTCCAGATTTTTTCTTATTTCTGGCTGGAATAGCTTAATTCACAGATATATCTGGGGAGTGTACTATATATGTTCTTGTTTTATGTAGCTGGTACTCACATTGGGTACTTCCTATTTGCTACTTTTGGGGGAAGAATATAAATGTTTATTGTTCATTAACACTTCCGTTTTTCTTATACCACCTAAGGAATGGTGGGAGTATTTTGGTCTGTAAAAATTAGTAGACATGCTTCAAATTACAACCTGGCATGCACCCTTTCTATATATCAATATAGCTACCCATACACCTCTAATTATTTTTGCTGCAAAACTTCTGTCTAACACATCAAAGTCTTCAGAAGGGATGCACTGGTAGTTTTGCGTAAAAGGAGAAGAAATAGGATAAAGTATCTGTCCATAATCATTAAGAGCACTTGGCTACTCTCAGAATCAGGACTGGTTTGGATAATGGAATGTGTTAGAGCCCGATTGTTTGCGAACAGGGCGTATAAAGCAAGACGGGGGCTGTCAGCACTTTATGTACAAGAACATGCTTTTAGAGGTGCTTATACACCTAGATAGAGTAAGAAAAGTGTAAATATTACTCTCTTCTTTGACTTACTGCTTTTCTGTATGCAGAGAGATTATAAAGTATTAGTTTAAGACAAATCACTTCAGAGTTGCATTTCTTTCCCCACAGAAATCTGGAATGCAGAATTTACTGCAGCCAAGGATATATTTCTACATACTTAATGTTCTAAATTTCTTCTGATAACAGAAATTTTCATGAGATAGGACAACAAATAGGAAGTCATAGATGTGTAATGTAGTGTGTAACGTGGTTATTTTGTTCCAAAAGTCTTTTGAGCATATGCCACGTGGTATTTTGATATAGAATAAGAGTTTACATAAACGTAATGTATTTTGTCTCAAAGTGGATAAAATATGTTTGTTTTCCCTTCCTGTAGAGATGGAGTGCCATGGACTTCACAGCAGGCTTCAGAATAACCCGTACTGTTCATTTACACTTTTGTTTCCTTATACTGCCTGTGTTTCACATAACACAGCCCAAAAGAACTGGAGGAAAACATAAGTGGAAGTCACGGGCTCAAAAGTCTCATACAAATTAAATCACATCTTACTCAGTTTACCCACTTGAGGAGAATAGCATGAGTTCATTTGGTGTTCATGGAGCTGAGTTCTTCTAAGTAAACAAGGGGTTCTTATCAGACTGAGGAATACAGTGTACAGCTAATCATTATGCAACCACAGACTGTAGTACTTAACCTTTAAATAATATGCTTGTGTCAAGCAATGGTGAACCAATTATGATATACACATAATATTTCAGCTATTCTGGATGTAATTTACTCTCTTTCCATGTAAATTTAACACCTGCTACTCCATAACAGAAGTGCTTTTATCGTGCATGTTGCATATACGTGTGTTGTACAAGCCCTGTTTAACCTTGCGTGTGTGATGGCAGAACGGTACATCCCATTTGCGTTGCTTGTTAACCGATGTACCTGTGACACTGAGTAATACACAATGCTGCTCCAGAGCTTTCTGAGACTGCGATACTATTACTCTTTTTATTCTTGTTTTCTTTTTCTTGGACAATCAATAATTTTGACAAGAAGCCAGGGCAAAATCACACTTCAGTCAATCCAGATAAAAGAGAATTTATTCCAGGTCAAAATAAAAGACTACAAACCCAGGAAAATAAGTGTTGCAATAAGCTTATTTTGCGTAGGGGTTTTTTCTCTTCACAGAACAGGATGAGTGATCTGAAGCTAATACTGATGTAAGATTCACAGGACTAAAACCTAGTCAAATGAGCTGTCACATATTCTGCCTCTAAAGGAGATTACTGTAATAAATCTTCAAACCTAAGTACACCAAATGAAATTGTTAACACTACATTCAGCGGCAAATAGAAGATGTTGATTCAGAGATCTTGAAGGAGCACAAATGCCACACATCCAGCTCAGAGGATCCCAAAACCACGATTCCCTAGGAAACCTGAGACAGACACAGAAATTCATACCAATTTATAAGTAGAAATAAGGTGTGAATCACTAGTAAGGAAATGTCCTGGCAAATCACCCTATTTTCCTAAAGAATATTCAGTAAGTTTGTGATCAGGTTTTTGCTCTGTTTTGTACTTCCAATTTTCAAACCCAGACTGTTGCTCTTTGGGAATGTATTTATTGTAGCTGTTCTCCAACTAACTTAAATGGCTGGTACACTAATATATATGCCAAGCTCAGGCAGTTGTACTGGCTGTTACATGATGTAATGGAAGTCGGGTATAACTATTGTTATTTATCTTACCAGCAGATAAAGGACAAACTGCTTTTTCTACTGCTGTCTTCTACCGCTGCGGCTTCCTGTATGGGGCTCTTGCAAGCCTTGGCCAAACAGCTGTAGAACCAGGTTCATGTGCTTCCTCCCTTGATGGGTGAAGGAGTTACCCCCTTACCAAATAAATAGATTAATAAAATAGATCTTGGTGTTTAGGGAACTGTGAGCAGAAAAGTTGATGCATGGACTTGCAATAGCAATTTATTGGAGAGGGATACAATTTTTGTACAAGCATACTTGGTTCCACGCTTACCCAAAAGTGCTCTTCAAAGGTCATAGTTTTTATTCCGCCTAATTTCTGATTTCCGGTGATGCTTGGGCAGCAGCTCAGAGAGAGCTTGCAGAGTTCATGGCCGTTTTGAACACACGTATCACAAAACTCTAGATGTCCCCCAAATAACACTGAGGTTGAAAAGGGAGAGGCCCCATGAGTCAGACTGGGTTTTCTGAGCTCACAAGTTTGGATTTTTGTGCCTCAGATCCAGCTGTATTCTAATTGAACCCTTTTTTTGGACTGACCCCAGCCATCTTCTGAAGAACCTATAATTATGTCAGTTGAGACCTAAAGTATTGACAGAAGCTGCTGCAAAATCAGAAATTTAAAAGAAGGAATCTCACCGTCAATGTGGGGCAACTGAGGACTCTACTGCTCCCAAAAGGGACGATTCCCCACAGCCCCGTGCTGCTAATTACCACTGCCTCTTGTTGGACCTACTAATCACGCAGCCATGCCATGCATCAGCATCATTTGTTAGCCTGAGTTAGGGAACATGTACAGAGAAGAATTGTTTGCTGGGTTTTTTAATGCATCGGCAAACTCGCTGCACGGCCCCACGATCGCTAGCGTTGGTTGCCTGGGTGGAAACGTCATGAATGCATGGCCAAGGGCAGATCACCAGCACGATCCTAAGTCAGTTTACACCCAGCCTGAAGCCATACCCCAAGTACTTGCTTCACAGATCATTTTAAAGATACCTCAGGTGTGTCTGTATGAGTTCCAGTCACTACACCACAGGCATATTGTCTAACAAGAACATGAATGAGCATGAGATTTGCAACAGAAAGATGCAGGACAGGACTCAATGAGATTGGGAAATGGGAAGTCTCGGGTAGGTGGCTGGAATCAAAGGCTTTGGCAGGAGTTCTGATTACTGTGCACTGGGACGGGAATGTGATGACAATCTCTTGGGGAAGAGGGAGGGAGCTGAAGAAAAATATTTCAGCTGCCTCGACGATGGGCAGGCAGCCAAAAGCAGGCAAACCATTGGATATGCGCTTGGCACTGGCTCTCCCAGGAGATAGAGTGGACAAAACAGAGAAGGAAGGAAAGAAAACATTAGCAAGGAAACCGAAAGCAAGGGAGAGGTCGCTGTATCTTGGATCAGCTTTACTCTGCAAAGGTCATCCCTAGCAGGCATAGTCCATGCCGGTTATACGTAGTCGCACAGTCTGATCCCAGACACACAGCTTCAGTGTTCCACATCCTGGAACTCTAAGTCACAGTTTTTATTTGATTGTAATTGCAGACCCTTGGGCACTTTCTAAAAGCAACTAGGAAATTTGGTAAATCCTCTTCTTTTCCCAGGAGTATAAAAACAAACAGGCAGAAAAGCAAAAAAACCCCCAACATTGACAGAGGATATTACCCACCCTATCATAAAAAGATCTGCTTCCCTTTTTCTAAAAGGAGTGTCTAAAAAGCAGATGAACTCTTGCAAAACTCCTTGAAGGGCTGAGTAAATACTGAAATGTTCTGTTGGCTTAGGAATAAGTAATTTTCACTAATGAATTTTGGTTTGCCTTGAAACTTAGCCAAAGTTTCCTCTCTGCTGGATCAGTTCTATTTTTATAATACCTGTGTTTGGGTGGCAACTGGGAGCAAGCTTACTAGCTACCACAAAAATCTAGTTCAGAAGAGCGAGCCTTATCCCATATGTTTTCTTATCTTGAAACGTATCAAAATATCACTTGCGTGATACTCCCACTTCTGTGAATATTTGGGAAAACCACTCGCCGCATCACACCCATAAGAGCGAGAGCAAATTTGCGAGTCACCGTATCGTGTTTGGAAGGGGGCTGAAGCAGAGGGCATTTGGGGAAGTTTGTCGAAAGAAGAATCTGGAGTAGCAAATGCGAAGAAGAGCAATACGCATTTTTAGTACAGATGAAACCTATAGAAATGACCTGAATTCGCAGGAGGGCTTTTGAAAAGAGGAGTTCTGCCAGGGGGATTGAATAACTAGGTTTACCATCAAGAGAACTCGCCGGGGATGTGCCGACATAGTTGCTTTCCAGGTGAGAGGATACGAGTGCCTCGGGCACGTTTCAGTAATAGGAGGAGCCGGGCGTAGATCTGGTTGGAGAAGGCAGAGGACTTGGACTCCCCACGCCAGATCTTTCCGAGTTTATGGCCGTGCCGAACCGCGGCGTGAGGGGTGGTGGCAGGGCGCTGCGGGAGGCCGCGGGGGGCAGCGTGGGGCCGGCCGAGGTCCCCGCAGAGGCTCTGCGGGCACCGCCGCTCGGGTTTCGCGGCGGGGCACGGGCGGCTGCGGGGGAAAGCGGAGCGTCTCTGCGCCGGGGATGCGGGAGGCAGCGGCGGCCGGCGGGGGGAGGGAAGGCAGGCAGGG
>JAVJGG010000039.1:14789483-14807623 GCA_035590195.1 Aviceda cuculoides
TGCCCCCCCCCCGCCCCCAGCCCGCGGCAGTGCACTCGGTTAGCCCTGTCGGGTGAGCGTGTGCGGTTCCCGGTGCTGTATGTGGCCGCCAAGTCACCCAGCCCCCCGGGAAAACCCTCACGGTCTTCCCCGACTGACTACTCCCCGCTTCCCTTGCAGTGTGACAGCAAGCCCCAGGGTTCGAGTGGAGCTTTATGGTTCATTAATTATGGCCGCCTTCCCCTCAGGCTGTAAGGAAAAAGAAAAGGTAATGTTTAAGATTTTCTTTCTGTTGTCCTCGGTGGGCTACGTGTTAATGCCAAAGGAATACTTCAGCACCGCCTCATCCCTCGGTCATTCCTACTTTTCCTCTTTTCTGCAGACTCACGTGCTTTTCTCTTACTTTTAAGCACACTCTCTGCCTTTGCTGAGCCTTTTCGAACGGTGTATTCAGGTGAGGATCGTGATTATCCAGCGCACGTTTTAACAGAAGAACATTTTATCGTACCCTGTAATGGCAGTAAAATGTTTGTATTCTCTAGCACAATAAAATGGATCCACATTTTAACTTACCTTTCATTGGATTTTCAACAGAGGGCAACTATCTTTTCAACCTGAGGGATACCTTTGTGGTATTTTTTGTGCAGGGGGGGTAAGTCAGAGCCTCTGCCCAGCTGTGCAGGGAGCTAGTTAGCATAAATAAGGGAGGGAAGTGCAGAGTGGAGGGCTTACAGATCAAATGTCTCACTTGCTAGAATGGGGTACCCCCTTTCTAGCACTGAACAGGTTCCTGAAATTGGGCACCTGAACTTCTCAGTGATTCAGTGTTGAAGGACAGCCCTCACTGGTGGCTTTCTTGGCATCCCAGTGGCTGAGGCTGCCACCTACACCACGGGCAGCACAGGAGGGAACTGGGGCTGCTCTGAGATAAACAGGGAAGGGGCTGAAACCTGCCTCCTATGGCTCCTGGAGTTGTCCAGCTGGAGGCTTATTAGAGATTTATTAGAGACTAGAGCCGGTTTATTCATGCTGAAGGTTTCTGTCGCTCCCACTGGAAGCACTCTGCTTTGTACAAATAACTAAATCTGTCTTGCGGTAGGAAGTTGAACTTCAGAGGTCCAGACACTTTCTGTGTGACCTCAGCTCAGTCCTTCAGCACAGGGCTCGCCATTCTCTTTGGCCCACAGGCAGGTGTCCTGGTTTCAGCTGGGATAGAGTTAATTTTCTTTCTAGTAGCTGGTACAGTGTTATGTTTTGGATTTAGTGTGAGAATAATGTTGATAACACACTGATGTTTTCAGTTGTTGCTCAGTAGTGTTTAGACTAAGTCAAGGATTTTTCAGCTTCTCATGCCCAGCCAGCAAGAAGGCTGGAGGGTCACAAGAAGTTGAGAGGGGACCCAGCCAGGACAGCTGACCCAAACTGGCCAAAGGGGTATTCCATACCATGCGACATCATGCCCAGTATATAAACTGGGAGGAATTGGCTGGGGGGAGGCAGATCGCTGCTCAGGAGCTAACTGGGCATCGGTCAGCGAGTGGTGAGCAGTTGCATTGTGCATCACTTGTTTTGTATATTCCGATTCCTTCATTATTATTATTGTCATTTTATTATTTTTATTATCATAATTATTATTTTCTTCCTTTCTGTCCTATTAAATTGTTCTTATCTCAATCCATGAGTTTTACCTTTTTTTTCTTTTTTTTTTTTTTCCCTGCCCCTGATTCTCTCTCCCATCCCTTTGGGTGGGTGGGGAAGTGAGCCCCTGCATGGTGCTTAGTTGCTGGCTGGGGTTAAACCACGACATATGATAATACAGTATAAAGAACTTGTGCTACACAAAAATGCAAGATTGAATCTGAATCTGGAAGACTTCATTCTATAATTGCTCTGCCTGGGAGATACTTTGATGCTTCTATTCACAATTGTTGTGTACTCATTTGTATTTATGTTCTGTAATTTGGGTTTTTAATACGTTGAAGAAGTTGAATATCTAGAAGTATATGGGTCTCAATTAAAAATTCAACTTACCCATTGTTGCTTTTGTCCAGATTTAACATCTACAGGTATTGCCATATTCAGAATACTGAGAAACTAATGTTGTTTCTGGAGAGGATAACTATAATTAAATGCTGACTATTTTTAATGTCGATGGCTGTAATAACTATAACAAAGCTAAGTGCTATCCCTGTAATTGCCAGTTACTTTTTAAAGTACCTGTAGTTTAATAGAACAAAATATTTTCCTGACTCAACACCTTGTCCTTAGCATCAGGTAACTCTAAGTAGTAATTCAGACATGGTGGAAGCTGAGATTCACTGTTAATGATTAGCTTGCATATAGAAGTTACTCTGATGAGATTTCAGCTATTGCAAGCGATAAACAACTAGAATTCATCATTTGCTGTGCTGAGACAGGCAGTGCAGTCTGAGAGGTAACCCATCTTTGCCTTCCAGGCAGTTTCAGTTTACTTCTGGAAATTGGGGAGAAGACTTTGCTGGCAAAATAAATCTTAAGAGGCCTTTCCAATGTGCCTTGCAGGTATTCCAGGTACTGCTGCTGTTGACTTGAACTGTGTTTGGCACAACTTGGAGTACATGGTTTGTACATGGCGTCCTGGGGAGAATGCGAGCAGTGATACCAATTATACATTGTTCTACTGGTTTGTATGAACTTTTTGTTCCCGACTCTAAAGTGCTTTAGCACTCATCTTTAGTTTTACATTACCCATTTTTACTTGTCTGCTTCCTGTTGCTTTGAAAGGTCCCAGGGCATTGCATACAAGTTAGTGTTGGGTCTAGTCCAACAGAAGACTTCACTGCTGAAGGGTCAAGAGGTTGCTGCTGCTGAGTCGTTTTGGGAAGTTGACATAACTATTATGTGAAGCATTGGCTGCTTCTCTAGCCCATTTTAAAATAACTGCTATTGCTTTCTAGTTTTTTCTAATTGTGGATTCGAAAAAGGAAGAATTAAGAACTGAGCTAGACCAATATATTAATTGCTTTTTTTATATTAATTGCAGCCGAACAAACATGGACCGTTGTCCATGAGCTGTGTGTCAGCTCTTAAATCCTTGGAAAATGTTATGAAAGCATTAATAACCACTTAGCAGTGTTTTTGTTTGTATCTCCAATGTCATGAATAACCGATTCACCTTGAAAGTTATGGAGAACATCTTTTTATCGTCATGCCTGCTTGCCAGCTGACTGCCATAAATAGACTCTTGTTCCAAAGGAACAGAGTTGTGGTGTGAGCAAAAACTTGGCATCCAGATCTGTGCACACTAATCTATGCATACTTCTGCATGTTGATGGGGCTCGGGAAATGCCAGACTGCATCAGCTTCTGTAGAAATATTGGAGTTTTTCTTCTGGAAGCCCCTTGTTGTAGTTTTAAATCATCCTTATGTCTTGTCTGAACTAACTAAATAAACTTCTTCCTCTTCCTCTCCAGTGGCAGTCTGTCAGGCTAGCTGTTCATTTTAATGCATTTGGACAGCAAACAGCAGAAAACTCGCTGCTTTAGTTAAATGCAGGGAGGACTGTTCTCGCTCTAAACTGCTGCTCAGAGAAATTTTTTCTTTATTACAAGAACAGTACCAATGAGGTGTTGAAGATCGGAATTTCTGGGTATATGGATAATTACTGGAATAATGCTTTGGATTAGAGCTATATATTTTCAACTTACCCCTTAATTTTAATGAAAGATGTAGTCTTTTAATTCATGCTGCTTAGAAAGAAAAATACTTTTTTGATTTTAAAGCTGAAAACTAAGGAAATGCTTGATTTTTGGACTGAAAGATGCATTTTCCGTAATGCAGGTGAGGTGGGGTTTTTTGGTTTTGGTTTTCAGAAATGAGTGAACAATTACCTGAAAAATTATTGCTTAGTTCCATTTTATATTATTCTTCTCTGATATTTTCCTCTAAACCCCTATCTTTTTATCCAAAGTGAACATGAATAAAAAGTTAGCTTAGAACAAACAAATCCAGTCAGTGCACAGTGATACTCGCTGAAACGGGGACTTACAAGGGCAGCTTGATGCATCAGCACGGTGCTGTCTGCTCTGAACGCCGCTCAGCTTCATCGGCCCCCGGGCGGGGAGCTGAGAAGGGTGGATAAAAAAAGGGTCTGTCCTGAAAACAGGAGAGACGGTTTTGGCTTCCCCAGCCCCTATATATTGAGATGTGAAGTAGGGGAACGCCATTCCTGTTGTGCTCCTAAAAGAAGCTCTGGTTTACTCTGTATCACTTTCAAATAAATAAATAAAAAATCAGTTTTCTCAGGAGGAAAAAGCTATTGGCACATTTTCATTGGGACTTGGGGAACAAACAGAAGCAAGGAAGAAGGCTGTCATAGCTTCTCTGTTATTGGAAGTGAATACTGACATTTTGAAAAGCAAATGCAGGCAATAGGTGAAACTCGACCACCTTAAGCAAGAGCTGCAATACCTGAGGCGTAGCTAAAGGAGATAGATCAGCTCATTCTATCACAGAAATGAAATGCTGTTGATGGGAAGTGATCCAAATTAGTTTGCTTTCTAGATTTTTTTTTTTTCCTTTACATTGTTTTCCCATGTGGAAAATGTGAACCAAAGCTGAAAGCAGCTGTTATCTTTGACACTTCGATATAAAGCAAAACTGCCTCTCTTTCTACTACTTGACACTCTTTACAAAAATAATATTCTTTCTAAAGCTTGAGATAGATTAGAAGCTTCTTCCTTTGCTTAGCTTTACTTATATATATGTTATAGCACAGGTTTAGTGCACAATCAGTCTTTAGAATTTGTAAAACAGGTTTAAAAACAAGCTTGCCCCTTGCTGTCCTATTCTTTTGAAGTTTTAAAAATATTTTTATTCCTATAGGTTTGATGGTTTGAAAAACCATAAGAACTGCAGCAACTATTCTGTGCACCAAGGAACCTTTGGATGCATTTTCAATCTTAGCTTCCCAAAAATCACCAATACTTACCCAGCTATAAGTATCTTGATTAGAGATGATTCTGAAGAAATTAGGCCTGTGTGTGCAAGTAAAAATCCCACCACCCTTGGTAAGTTTAACACCACGTTATAAAAAATAATTTAAAGAAGAAGTTTGCTAGTATATCAGTGTGTTTGAGAAGCTTGCACCTCAGAAGCTGTGGATGAGACAACATGATTAGATGCTCCTTTCTTCTATTGATCTTTGATTTGGGAATTATATAGACAAGGTTTGTTTTTTGGGGTTGGGTGTTTGGGGGGGTCATTTTCCACTCATTTTTACTCTTACTCTTTAGTTGGTTTTATTTTTTCTAGACTTTCTGCTGCTAACTTTTTCCTCTTTCTGTTCCTAAACTGGTATAGGTGTAGTATTATGTAATACAGGACTCGAACAATTTTTCTAAGCAGTGAAATACACTTTTTAACTAATTCTTCCATTTTGCATTTCAGTAAAACCTGCTACACCAAGACAAGTTACACTGTCAAAGATTAATGATGAAATACATGTAGAATGGAGTCAATCAGACACCTTTCCAAAAAATTGTTTATTTTATGAAGTTGAATATCACAATGGTAATTTGGACACCGCTCAGATAATTAAAGTAATTTGTCATTACATTACTTACTTTTCATTACTTTTATAACTTGTGTTGATGTTCACAGTAACTCAAATGTTCGCTGTTTAAAAATGAAAAAATATGTATGCTGCATGTGAATGGAGCTGGTGTACTGGCTGCAAGTGTCATGTGGACATAAGATTTTTCTCCTGTACAGTAGGTTTCTGGTAGTAATATCTATACAATGGAATTCATACGAGTCTTGAATCCTTGCCATCGTTTTTATGGCAAAGCAGTAATGTGTAAGAACAGTCCGATAAAGAAATAATACACTAAACTAAACAACACTCATCAGGAAATACACTGTGGTGCATGTACCTGTTTGCTTCTCAGTGATATGGGACTTTGGTCTGTTGGCGTTGGGTTTTCCTGTCGCTGGATCTATGCTCGGTCAGATGACTGCCTTGTTCTTGAATGACGTGACTTGATTACTGTAAAGCAAAATTAATTGCTGGTGCACATGAGAACACACAATGTTATACAGAAAAGCAAGGGGATAAAAAGACTGAGGATAGGGGGGAAGAAGAAGATATACTGATTTTAATGTACACATGAGAAGCTTTGACTTCAGCGTCTGGATGTACTCATGCCTGTATCTGCATAGCCAAACTGACTGTACTGTTTGTTCAGAATGGTGAACAACATGATAAATTTAAATGTCAGGTGGGTAGTCTTCTCCTGTGGAGCATATTTTGTTGTTTGTCCTATTTCGAATAATATCAATGTTCCTCAGGTAACTGGCATTTTGGATCAATAATAAGTGAAGTTTGATCCCAAGTAGTGTGTTTGCCTGTCTCTGTAGACTCATCACCGAAGACTCTCACGGGGTCAAAGTTGCATCAGCATTGCTGCCCAGACAGAGAGGGCAAGGCAGTGTAAATCACAGATGTTTCACCAAAAAAAAAAAAGGCACTGTTCCAGCACCAAGTCTTAGCTTAATCATTGATGCCAAATGCTGTATGATAGATGTAGCAGTGAATAAGATTGAATCTTAGCTTTGGAATCTCTGTTTAGGCAGTCTGTGCTGGTTAAATGCTACTGTGTTCTTTTTTGTGAAGTTCGATATGCACGAAAAGATCTTCCATCAAAACATTCAGGATACATTATCTGCACAGTGAAAATAGGCTTGCAGATGACTGAGAATACGTTGGTAATTGAACAAAACAAATGACCTTTTCTTTTTACCTTAGGTTGAAAATACTAGTGTGTCAATTCCCAGCGTTGATCCTAATAGCAAGTACGCCTTCAAAGTGAGAGCAAACCCAAAGCCCGAGTGTTACAGCAGCAAGCTCTATAGTGACTGGAGTGAAGAAAAGAGCATTGGTGAGAACAGTTGTTCCTGCAATTTGTTGTACTTTATTCTTCACCTGTAAGGCATCTAATACCTTTTGTCTGCTAAATAAATAGGAGTCAAAGATCATCTTCCTATGTATCTATTTTAGGTGAGAAGAGGGCAAGAGAATCCTAGTCCTTCAGCAGTGCCGTCTGTTACTGCCTGTACTGCTCTATACGTTGATGGGGTTGCCATCCCTGCAGCTGTGCAATGACCCCTTTCCAGTGCTATCAGTTTTTCAGCCCAGAGTCTTGCTGGTTTTCATTTTCTTGCCAAATGTATCTACATTATAACATCATGCTTTGAAAATGAGTCCTTGCCTACAAAAGTGCTAGTGTATTTGAAAAACATTCAGTCTGTAAATTAATTAGAGAATTAATTAATTTGTTGTCATTATTCCTAAAAAGTCTCTCAAAATATCCTTAAGTTTCCACAATTTTTGTTTTCCAGGTGAGAAGATGGACTCTACATTCTATGTTGTTTTAATAATTGCCATTCCATTAATAGTAGCAGTATCTACTACAATTCTGCTAGTTTATCTAAAAAGGTAAATAATGGTCTCCCTTTATTTCCAATCCACTAATTCTGTTTGGTCTTTGACTTGCGTTACAATTAGTCTCTCTTCCAGGTAACTGTCCGTGATGTGGCACGTTTCAATAGCATCTGGTTTATCCATAACATGCATTGTGTAATAAAAATGGCAGCACTGTTGTGCCTCAGTGTTTAGAATTAGGTTTACAGACTGTATACATGCTCTGGTTGCACTTGTGCTTATGTATGCTTAATTAGATTCTTGTTGCGCAGCTATTGCATCCCCTCTCTTTAAGCAATGAAGTCCAAATTCAAAATTAAGCTTATATATAAAGTATATTTTATCAGATTTTTAAAAAAAGTTCTACTTTTGCTGCTGAACTTTGTCAACAGTGAAAGTTACTTAGAATCTGTCTGTGTGAATATTCCCATTTCCTTTTGGTTTGGGGAGTAAAAATACGAATTGGGATACAGCTGAAGAGAATGAAAGCTGGCCAGTGATGTCAAAGCTGACTCTACAAATTTTCTTGACCATACCCAAGTATGACATTGAAATGGTGATTTTTAAATGAATACATCTTTCATCTAAAGCTTTTCTTTTTAATTTTCTGAAGGCTGAAGATATTAATTCTTCCACCAATTCCGGACCCTAGAGAAATTCTTAAGCGCATGTTTGGAGAGCAGAGTGAGGATTCCCAGGTTAGTAAGAAACTGTTGGGCCAACTAATCTATTGAACCAGAATCTGTAGGCTTCCAATTTTCTTGTTCCTAATAACTATGTCTATCTTAAAACCAAGTGTCTATAAGTAAGTATATTGTATGAAGATTAAGTATTTACGATAGTAAGAGCTGTTCAGAAAAAAATTACCCAAAGCTGAGAGGGACTTTTCTTCCATCAAATTGTGTATACTTTTCTAGATACGTTAGTAGAATTGCATTATTCTGTTATTTCACAAACTGCTAGTCCCTTAAATGTGTTTTGCTAGTTGCTCATTTTTAAGATGCTGAATAAAGCTATTCATATATGACTTCCAGAAACTTATATTTTTAGCACTTCCACATTTATCACAATCAGCTATGCAGTAAATCAGGACACTTAGCTTCTCATTAGCAAAAGAACAAAACTAACTACAGCTGTTTCAAGCCTTGGTTGATGAAAGGCTTGCTGTAGGCCCTTATTTCAGGAAAAATAAACATAACACTGGTTATGGAAACTCTTCTTTCTAAACAAATCTAACTCAGCAGCTTTTTATAAAAATCCTAAGGGAAGTACACTGACAAGCCCTAGTTCAAACCCGGACATGAGGCAATGTACATTGCTCTCTGAACACAGTCCTCGTATGGAAGGGACCTTCTGACTCACTGTGGCATCTCAAAATTTATGCCGCCTATGAAACATTTATAGAGGATAATGACTATTTGGGTGTTTGGTGCTGCATGTGCATTGGATATTCTCAGTTGAATAGGAGTTGCAGGAATCGCTGACTTTTTGAAAATAAGTCTCCTTTTGTGGCCCCCAATTGCAAATGCAGTCAGAGTCCAAAATCCAGTATTCCCTTTTTCCACATGGGTATTCTGAGTTCACCTAATAATAAACCGCAACTACGTGGGAAGCATGGATCTGGCCTCCTCATTTACTACCTTTTGGATACATATTTCAGCATGAATTGGTCATTATGGGACTAAGATGGGACTCTTGGCCATGAGCATCATAAGTATGGTAGCTGTTATGCTTTGTCATGCTTTGACAAGTGCTTCATTACTGCCCCAAGTAATGCTACATTCTCGCCTCTCAGTATTATCTTGATCTTCCCTGTGCGTTCAGGGTCTCAGTGAAAACTCTACTAAGCGGGTACATCCTCACTTCTCCATCCTCCTGCCTGAGCTTCACCCATTAGCTGTAGTTGGAAGTGCTCTTAAGTTGGGGACCAACCTTCAGTTCTTCCTCATCTCCAGAGAGGACAACTCTTCTGTCAACCAGGCCTAAGCCATGTCCCTAATAAGCACAGTTCGTTACCCACCTACCTTGGCTTTTTCACCATAATATAGGCTACGTGTTGTGAAATGGGTCTGTCTTACTGGGCTGGAAAAAAAAATGCTTACCATGAAGAAGTGCTGTTAAAAACGTTGTTCTCTTTCAGAGCTGTGCAAAGGATGATTCTGTGAATGCTTATGACAGGTTACTTAAGGAAGAAGAAATTCATTCTTTAATTTTAACAGAAACTCCAGAGTACACTAATTCTGAAAAAGAAAACTGATAAACTCTGCTTTACCAGTGAAAGATGAGGAAACTTTCATTCCTGCTCCCATACCTCAGGTGACAATACAGATGTGAAGAGACCTGCAAGACGTGCACCAACTTTCACCTTAGTGAGTCCTCCGAGCCTTCCTTCTCTGATGCTCAGAAGATGCATCACTAACAGTGGCTATTCCTGCATCTCTGCTAGAAATACTCATCTTGGGTCATTCAAGATGAGCATGTACATAAATTTCATGGGACTGCATTGCAGCATATCTCATTCTGGCTCCAGCCAGCTCTGCCCTATTCACTTGTCTTTTGCACTTGTGTTTGTGCCTCACATCAGACTGCAAATGGGTTTTTTGGAGCAAGCGCTGTGCCTTCTCTGAAGTATTTGGCTCTGTTTTGCAGCAGGTGGGATGAGGCTTGTTTACAGTAGATGGCTCCTTACTGCTACGGCGTGGAAGTGCTGCAGGTAGGATGCCAGAGCATGGGCTGCTTGTGGATGGCCCGTTTGTGTGCTCCGGGGCAGGGCGCTTTCCAGAGGGCATTTATGGACTGGCCTCCTTATGCTTCTGGTTGTTGCGCATCAGCTCTGGCCTGGTCAAACCCCGTAAAAGCGGGTTGTTTTTCCTCTAAAGATGTGTATGAAACGCCTCTCCGCTTCCCAGCTGGTATTCAGACTATTCATAGAAAAGGCTTAGGTTTTTTATCCTTTCAAGTGCCTGTCTCCATGTGCCTTGCCTTCGTGGACTTCTTGGGTTAATTATACTTTGTTTAAAATGATAAATAGAATTTTTTACTTGTGCTGTGCAGTGGCAGATAACTGTATTGAGTCTCACCAGACTGTGATTCTACTTTGGCCATATTGGCCTGAAAACCCCTGTTTTTTGGAAGCTAAGTCATCCTGAGTCTGTCCAGCAAAATTAGCAGGATGGATGCATGAGTCTAAGGAGCTGTGGTCAAATTGATTAGCAAGTGCTAAACCACTGAAATTGAATTAATTCAAAGGCTTCAAGACCCCTCCTTACTGCTGAGCCGATGGATTTGGGGGAAGAGGGGATGACAACCTTGGCCTGCTTTCTAAGGGATAAGCTCTATTCTTTCTATAGTGATGAGGCTGTGATTTGAACTTCCCCTCTAGGAGCTTAGCAATTTAAAACAAGGTGCTGGTTTGACTTTTTAAAAAAATTTTTTTCTAGATTTTACTGCTGTGGCTTGATGACTTTTTTTTTTTTTTTTTTAATCATGAATTGATTTGTTCATTTTTTGATGGTTTTGTTTTGAGGTTCCTTTACCCAGCAGAGCTCAACAGACGTTTTCTGGCACAACTGTAACATTTATTTGCTCTGAATTCTGAGCACTAGTTTCTCTCCTGTGCTGCAAGAGTGTGTACCTTGATTGTGCAGGAGTCAGAAAGTAATGTAATGGGGAGAAAGGGATCCATGCAAGCTGTTTATGGTAGTGTTCAGGAATTTCTTGCTCCTCCCAGCTAAATGCAGACACATTAATCATTGATATAGTCTTAGCAGACTGGGAGAGATCTCCTCAGAAGTTTGCTAGAAGCAAACTCTGTAGCCACTAACCTTTTAAAGTTCAGCCCTGTCCGCAAACCCCATTCACTCAAAAATCTGAAATGGAATGCTGTATTTTTAGAACATATTGTTCTGCGAGAAGTAGAACTGATGGAGCTTGCCTTTTAGCTACAAATTTACATCCTTTACCTTCTAATGTATTCCCTCCCTCTCAGTAAGTCCAATTCTTTCCCCAGTCCCCACTGAGCCTCTGAAATATAGTTTCCTCCACATCTCTTGCCTACCTCTCGTTACTGGTGGTAGAAAGGGGAGGAGTAATGTAGCAGAACTAGCAGACCACATATTAGCTTAAATCTTTTACTTACAATCAGGCTAAAAAAAAAAGACATTGTAAAAATTGGTTAATGACACAAAATGAAAATAAAGCCTCAGGAATTTCAGTGAGATAAAACAGAACTCAGGTTATACAAAGTCAGCTAGCAGCACTATCTGATATTCCAGAGGTAAAGGAATAGCGTGGGGGAAAGGGTAGTTAAATTCCTGTGCCAACTTCACTCCCTCTCCCCCACAACATCTGTATCATTATAGCAATATAGATATTTCTCAAATCTACCTCATCTAGAATGTTGCTCATCATAGACCACTAGACAAACAGAAATGTATGATTTCAAGATAAGAAAGCGTAACAGTGTAATGTAAGTTTTGTGGCTTTCAGTATAGCAATCTAGAGAGATGATCCTTGGTACTTTACCCTGAATTCTTTTGACTTTTGATGTTTATGGTAAAACCAAAGCTTATTTGTTTGAAAAGCAAAAAAACCCACCACCACCAAAAACCCAAATTCATAAAGCCGAAGGAGTAGAAAAAACAGATAGAAAGTATTAGGCCAAAAGGAAGACTTAAATGCAGAGGATGGTTTAGATCCTATAGAAATGTTTGGGGTAATGCTTTGTTTCCCAAATAACAGTAATTGACACACTTCCTAACGGATGGATTTCTTGAGCCTGTGTTTTGGCATGTAAAGTAAGCATCTGAGTATATTTTCGTCTTTAATGTGTCGTGTTTATCGTTAGGGGTTTTTTTAGCTTGAAATTTTCCAACTTTTGTTATCATCTGTTTATTCTTCATTGCAGTTACTTGATCTGTAAGTTTGTTTAAAGAATGAATAAATACATTTGAATGTTTTTCAATATAATTGCATGGCATTTCATTCTTGTATTGAGAAGATAAACTGAGACAGAAGAAATAGCAGAGGTTTAATGAGAAACCATGTTTGAGGCATGCCAAACCCAGAGAAGAACTGAGTGGCAACTGAGTGTTTCTTTACCCTCTTCCCTTTCAAAAGTGAACTCAGCCCACGCAATCGGTGGGGAATGCTACAGCTGCTGGTTTTTGGCTGGGGTAATGAAATGGAGATGGAGCTGTGCACAAGACTTGTGCTCTCACCCTCTGTGTACTCAATGTCACGCTACTTTCTGACACTGGCATGTTTTTTCATAACACTCTAGGGAATTAATACATTCTTAAGCTGGAATTTGACTGAGGTTGCTGCAGCCTTACCAAAGGTAGTTCTGGTATTTTATGTCTGTTAGCTGCTGAAGTCATTGAAAATGCCAGGTTGCTAAACTGATGAAAGCCATTACCTAGTTGCTTAGACCCAAATGTGTTCAAGTGCCAAATAAACACGTTAGCAATGGCTTCTTTGAAAGATTCAGAGAACATATACTTTGTTGCCTTCAGGTCAGTGAGCAGATCCTTCAAAATTAAGGAATAAACTGGGAAGTTAAAAAAATTTGGATTTTTATTTTCCAGTTCTACAGTTTTTGTGGCAATAATTATTTTAATCACTCCCTGTAAGTGACCTTTTCCTCTTTTAATACATTATGTTAAATAATTTAAGTTTTATTTATATTTGGCATGCTAGGAAAATTAAACACGGGGTTTTTTTGTGAATTATAATTTATTTCAATTAAAGAATGCATGACATAGTTGGGTAGTTTTAAAGGAGTCAATAGATGAACCCATTGAATTGTAAGCCACGGTGTTTCAATGCTCACAAGGTAGAACTGTTCACAGATTAGGTATTTCCATTTACTGGAAAGTATTCAATAAACTGAGTTCTGAACTGGAACTTCAAATACCCAGAATTTCCCCTGGAAGGGAAATGTTGATTTATTTTTTCACTTTTAAAAAAAAAGATGACACTTTCAGTTTTGGAGGGTTTTCCCCTCTCCCAAGCAAGAGTGGGAGGTAGGTGAGTGGAAGCCCAGGCATGGTCAGGGTGCTGCAGGAACCTCTCTCCCTTTTTCTCCCCCCAGCAGTGTGGCTGGGCAGCGGCTGAGGTCTTCAGTCCAGGAGTGGGCACGGTGGGGCTGGGAGGAGCAGGTCTGCCAGGGTCACTGAAGGTTCATCAAGATGATTCCCAAATACTTCATTTTTACTCTGTATTTGCGAAAAAATGTTCTACGGGAACAAGCCCCATGAGTTGCATTGCCAGCTGTAGAAATGTGGCTTCTAGATAATACTTAAAATCCGAATGCAAAACCAGATTAAAATCTCTCTAGTTGGATGGGCTTCCTGCTAGCTATGTTGAATCACGGTGAAAGTAGGAGACTTGAGATCGCTTTGATGTAACTAAATCCACGCTATCACCGCAGCAAAGCAAGATGGGTTTGGGTGGGAGGCACAGGAGAGAGACAAACTTTCTTTCAGGTCCGGAAACTCTGCCTCAGATTTGTAGCACGTAAGAGCCTGAAAGCTTGTTGATGACTTTTAGGGGGGTTTTTTTGTCTGCTTTCTCCAACTGTGTTGATTAGGTTAATTAAATCCTTTCCCTTTGCTTGTAAACCTAGTGTTGTTTATTGCTGAAGTATCCCTTCTACAGCTGTGCTCTGATGATTGCCAAGTAGTCTTCTGAAGGTAATAACTCAGTGGGGAAAGATGATCGCTTCTGTAACCACAGAGCTATAAACCACCAGTGTATTCTAGTAATACTCTCTGCTCCTTGTTTTGCTTTTGCAAAAGTACTGCAATTATTTTGATGACTCTTGCACAAAGCAGCTACAAAGAGATGCTTTCCAGTTAACCCGTACTTCCAGTAATCATACTCTTAGCTTATTAAATTGAAGTTTTCCTCTATTTAATTTGGCTCAAACTGCTAAAATGGACTTGGCTGAGAGCATGGTGAGATTGAAAGCTTAGTGAGAAGGAGGTTTTGTTAAGCTCAGGTGCTGTTACTTTTTGGAACCTGGACAAAATTTACTAAGCTAGATCAAAAGTTAGGAGCAGATTGAACCAGGAGTTAAATGAACGTCTTGCTTTAAAGGTAGAGTTGGCTCTAAATCTTCTGTGCTAAAAAAACAAAAGAAAACCAAAAAGAACCCACCCAACTGAGTATGTGCTTCATGCTAAGAACAAATTGGTGTGTGCAATGGGCATCCTTTCCTACTGATCTAATGAAAGATCAGTTAGATCCCATGCTATCAGCAATTGTTGTTTCAGAGCTCCCTGCACATGTACAGTGTAATTCTGTAAAGTCTGAAATACCAGAAATTAGGCATTTTTAAGGCACTTAGCTATGTCATTGCCACTTCTCCTTAACCTGCTTTAATGTAGCAAGTTAAAACAAAATCCACTGATTTTTTTGTTATTATTTTTTACAATGGCAGTGAGAGGCCCAAAACTAGCTTGCGTCTGTCTGTTTTGCCTGTTGGAGCCTTTCACCCTCCTGCACTTCAAAGCCTCTTAGCCTCGCTAGTTTTCCATCCTTCACACAAAATGTCAGTGTAGAGACTTCAAAAATGCCAGCTAGGTACTCTTAAAAGGTGTGAAACTGCTCAGCCCTTCAAATGTCAAAGTCAGCTACAGGGAAAGTTATTCAGAGTATGGCTTTTTAGTTTTAACTTCACATCCCATCATGTTCTAGGAGAATATTCAACTGTAGATAACCCTGACTAGATCAGCAGGTACAGAGGCAGAGCCATTAGCTGACATTTTTCCACAGCTGATTTTCATAGAGCTTTTATTGCAAACAAGACTTTGTCTCTTGTTTTCCTAGGGGCAATAAAAGGTAGAAAAGCTAGTAACAAACCAGTCAGAGAAGGGCATCAGCCTTTCTGTATGCAGGCTGTGTTTGAGCTTGGCTTGAAACAAAAATCCTGCAGCCTTGGAAACACTGGGCCATTTTTATTAGATGCATAACATTAATTATTTTTGTTTGTTTCTGGGATGTATGTAAAGCAGTATTGATCATCCATTTATTAAAGCTTAGGTAGGGCTGGAAAAGTTGTCAGAGTACCACCTGCCCCATGCTCTTCTGCTGAGCAGTGCCGAGACAGAGAACTCTTGTTGGGAGTTTGTTCAACTTGTAAAAAAATCTCTAGTGAACGAGTCTCCCAAATGTTCTGTCCCACTGCTGTATTCTCCTTAATGAGAAAACTCCCCCAGTAACTGACCTAAATTGATTTTGCTGCAAATTATGTTGCCTTCTCCTCCTTCCTCCCCTCGCCAGGGACCGTGGTTGTTTAGCACCTGGTTTGTGCTCTGATCACACTGCCTTGAGTTCTGTCTCTGCTCTTTTCTGCTTTGAAAAAAAAGCCTGAATCTTTCAACCTCATGTCCTAAGTTATGGTTTCTAAATCATTCATCGTTCTTGTTGGTCTTCGCTAGAGCTGAGTGTGTTGCTCTCTAAGCCAGACTGCACCATCCCCAAACAAGCAGAACAATTACCTTATTTGTCTCGCAGTCCTCTTTCCCCAAGTTCATCCAGAATGAGTAGCTTCTCCTTTCTCTGGCAACAGATTGTTGTCCAGCTGCTCCTCAGTTTGTGGCTTTCTATGATTTCTGAGATTTTTAGCAATGCTGCTGCCCTGTCAGTCACTCCTTACTACAAAATTGATTTCTTCTGCCTAAAAGGAATACTTTTAAAAATTTTATTAGACTGCATTTTTGTCGCTTGTGTTGCTGTCCCACTTGGAAAGCTGCTGCAATTTTTTTTTTATACTCTAGTGGTGTCCCTGAACATCTTTCTAACCATTCCTCCTTTGGTATAATCTATGGAGTACCTTCTTTCACATGATCAAGTTGTTTAAAACACTGAATAAAGCTGCTAACCTGACAGATTCCTGCAAAATAGCAGCATTCACTGTCCTGCTGGGAGGTAAAGTGCTCTTTAAGGGGGTGTTATTTCAGCTGGCTGCATATCCATCTCGGTGATTAATTGTTGTATTTCCTCAAGCTGATTAGAAGGATGTTGCTTCATATGTTAGGCCTATCCAAAAGGGAGACTGGGCTGGTTTGGCACAAACTGTTCTTGATGGCTGGTAAACAACGCAAAGGAGGGATGAAAAAATTTACTTTGTCCCAGAATTACCGTAGGGATAAAAGTTGGACAAATGGACCAATAATTTCTTGGATGCTTCCTTTCTGAAGACAAACATGATATTTGCCGTTCAGTTTTTGAAGATTTCTCCTGTTTTCTACAAGCCTCAAAGAAAACTGCCCACATTTTGGATTGCATCAATGTTTAGATCGTTACATGCTGTGGGATTAATAAGGCCCTGCCCACCTGAACACATCCACTTTATCTGAATGTTCTCCAGCCTGTTCATCTGGATGTATGTTTATTTGCTCATTAGTTTGCCCTGGTTATAGACAATCCTTTTTGTAAAGACTAAACCAAAAGCAAAATTGGTTGCACCAAGCTTCACTGCAGCTCATTCTGATCTTTCCCATCTGGTCATGAGCCTGTACTTCGTGTAGGGTATCGGAAGGCTCTTTTCTTGTCTGTTTTGTCCGGGTAATCAGCACTCATTTTAGCCTGTTGCTTTCATGCCCTCAGTCGTGGTGGAAGCCGTGGTTCAGAGCCTCGTCCCTGGTGGGGTGAGGGCTGGAGGGCAGAGGAAGGGCATGCTCGGAGCAAACGAAAGGCATCAGCACTTACCGAGATAGTGACCACAAATTACAGCATATACAAAACAGGCTTTATTGTCAACTGCCTGCCAACCCAGGCTTTTCCTCCTGGTCTTCCGTCCTCATTCTCTACCAAATATGGTACAAGTGCCTGGTGGGAACACGGGGAGGCAGAGCCCTGCCAGCGTGCACATCAACCCGTTCCAACATGCAGCTTTCCCCTGCTCAGAGTGCTCTCAAAGGTGGTTCGATCTCGCTCCTAAAGAGTTTGCTAGCTTGTTTTCCTGGCATGCCATGTGCTTTTGCACACTCGTAATTGGTAATTTTAAAAATGTTTAAAAAAAATTTTGAAAGTGCACGTAATGCAAATTTTTTGCTCTTGCTGTGCTCTTGCAGTAGAATAAAAATGGGAAGTGTACTCTAAAAAACAGCAGCCGGAGGGTTCAGGGCTTTGTTGTGCTCATAAAAGATGCACTGTAAATAGTAAGAGATTTTCAGCTTGCTAGGGCCCAACTTCATGATACTCGTCTTTAAATAGTCTTATTTACATCTGCAACCTTTTATTTTATCTGTAAGTGGGGAAGCTGTATAGTGACCTCTTAGTGCACACGGGGTTTGTAGCATTCATTTTATTTGTGCGAAGACTTCCAGAGCTGCGAATTTACCATAACAACAGGGTGGTCCATGCGGATTTGTGGATGTCAGTAACACTGGGATTAGAGTGGATGTCTCTCCCTGGGTATAGTTTACGCAACCACACAACCTGGAGCTGATTCAGCTGTTGTACAGCTTTGCTTCCTCTTGAGTGAATGTAAGACTCTGCCTGGGATTGGGAAATGTAACTTTTAAATTTTATTTTTTTTAAGCAACTAGGGCGAGGAAGCAGCCAAGAGCTTTATTGCTAGTGCAAAGCAGACCTTTGCCGAGCTATTTAACCTCCCACAGGTATGCGTAGGCAGCCCAGAACGGGGGGGGGGGTTGTAGTGAGGTGGGTGCTGGTCTCTTCTGTCGGGTGGCTG
>JAVJGG010000039.1:14809722-14823888 GCA_035590195.1 Aviceda cuculoides
CAGGCGCGGGGGGAGCGCTGGGAGGGCCGGGCCGGGCCGGCGCTGGCTGCAGCCGACACTGGGGGGCAGGAGTCTCCCGCGAACGGCTCCTCCCTGGGCGGCCCCGGCCCTGCCAGCCTGGCCCCTCCGGCCACCCCCTGGCCATGCCCGGGGCACCCCCCCATGCATGTGCAGGACCCCCCCGTGCATGCCCGGCCACCCTTGTGCGTGCCCAGGCCACCCCGTGCATGCCCGGCCACCCCCGCACGCACGCCTGCCGTGCACACCTCGCCCCCGACCCCACGCACGCCCGGGCACCCAGCAGCCTCGCCGGCGGTCACAGCACCAGGCCTGGGGGTGCAGGTGTGCTCCTGGGGGTGCAAGAGCGCTCAGGGGGATGCAGGTGTGCTCCGAGGCGTACCTGCGTATTCCGGGGCACGGCCAGCGCTGGGGCCGGTGCGGGGCACCTGGCTTGGCGGGTGAGCAAAGGGAGCGCAGGCCTCCAGCTGTCTGAGTAAACTGGGGGATGTCTGGGAGGGATTAACAGCTCCAAGAACTGCTCAGAGCACAGGGACCTTCCATCTGAGAACGTCGCTGGTCTACAGCCTCCAGCCAACCTCCTGCTCTTGTGTGAGAGTCCTCCTGCTCTTCCTACTTCTCCACTCACCCACAGCCCTGGTCCCAGGCACTGCGCAGCACCCTGAGAGACCAGAAGGGGCTTTGGTCGAGGTGCAAAATGCAGCTCAAGGGTGAGAGGGGAGCAGGCAGACGGATGGGACCCTCATGGTGTGCACCTGCCAGGAGCCACGCCACCTACAGAGCCATCTCCTGAAATTTAATTTTTTTTTTAAGCGAATGCAGTGGGTGAGGGCTGCCCCCAGCTGCATTACCCAAGAGTTACCCAGTCTCAGCAGCAGCTCTCACATTCCCTTTTGCAGAGAGGGCTCTTGCAGCCACCTTCGACCCCTACTCCCTGGCAGCAGCCAGCCTGATACTTCAGCAAAATCTGTCTTCTTTGCTTTAACTGAATCTGTGTTTTCTAACAAGCAGGACCGAGCAGCCTGTGACCTGTGATCAGCCACTCTTGGATGTTTGATGATGTGCTACATCCTGCTTTAGGGCTCCCAGTGGCAGAAGATGGGTGCTGTGGTCCTGCAGCACATGGCACTGATGAAGCCACCTCTGCCACTACACACCTCTCTGCAGTCGGAGGGTTACCTCAGCACCACAGGCTTCCTGTGGGATTGTGGACGTCCAGCGCTGGTGCCGGGAGAAATGTCTGTCAACACAATACAAACATGATTTCTGTTCCTGCCAGGTCAAGAGGTATTGGTCCAATGGGACAAATAAATAGGAAAGGACCTGTGGCTGCTCGGCTGGGACAGCCTGAAGTAGTAAAGGTAAAGTACACTTGGGAGGTCCCTCAGGGGCAGAGGGCAGAGCGGGGTGCCCAGGCCCTGTTTGAAAGCCGGAGATGACAGGGAAGGGTGTCATTTCATTAATAAGCCACTAATGACCATCTCTTTGGCATTTCCTGAAAAATTCCTATGCTGGCTTTGCCTTGCGGTCTGTTGAGGAGCACTCTGATGTCAGCAGCCAGAAATCCTGCTCAACTGGCCCGACTTGCAAATGAATGAAAGTCAGCTAATCTGCTGTCTTATCTCTCCTCCGCCCCCAAATCCCCATCCACTTCAGGCATCAGAGGGAAGCTAATTGACTATTGAGCTTCCTTTTCGTGCTCAGACACCTCGGGTGACTTGGTTATTTTCTCTCATTTTTGTTTCCTAAACAAATCGGCTTCAAAGGCAGTGCTGGTGCAGGTGTCAGTGTTATGTGATAAATATCTATCAAATAACTGGGGGAGAGGCCTTGCTTCACCAGGTGCTCGCTGCCTCTTTGGGAGATCTGGCTGCAGTTTTGCTGCCTCTCCCAGATAACCAGGGTGAGAGTTAATGCTGGGGAAGAACATCAGTTGCTGCTCACCTTCCCTCTTTTCCTCTATCCCCCAAAGCAGAGGAAAGTGGGGACTTTTGGGTGGAGAGGGTTGGTGTGGAGTGGCTTCCCAGGGAATGGGACCTTTGCAAGGACACAGCACCTTTCCTTAGAGTGGCTTTTGTAATGGGAAGGGCAGATGTCAGTGGGAATGGTCCCATGGTTGGGGGCTGGCCCAGAGGGGGAAGCTCCCATCTCCAGCTTACCTGACCCAACAAGGTCTGACTCTGACCCTTGTCCTCCTCCACCCTGCAGAGTGATGGACCAGGCATGCTGCCAGGCTGTGTTTCCCTTTCCCAGATTGGAGACAAAGGAGAAACTTGGAGGGAGGTGGGAGATGCTGAGCTCTTGCCCTAGCATCAACTGGAGCAAACTACTCCCCCATCTCCATCTTGCTGGAGTGAGAAAATAGGAGCAGGTTGCAGAGAGCTCCTCACAAGGGCCCCCCTCTCCTTAATGCCCAGGGACTTTCAGGGAGCCCTGCAAGGAAGGAAGCCGTGGCCCCCCCTGTTGGCACGTGCCAGAGGGATGCACCGAGCCAAGGGCTGGCTGGGCATCACTGCTGTCCCTGGCAGGGAGAGGTGCACCCGGGTCTGCACCAGCCACCCATGGAGGCAGGTCTCAAAAAACAATCTGGGGCAAAGAGTCACCTCTGTTGGACCCCAGGGAACCACACGGGGTCTTTCTGTGCCATGGCCTGCTCTTCAGGTCCCTCCTCAGGAACAAAGCCTGGGCTGGGGCAATAACAGGGACAAAAGCGAAAGGCTGAGGAAGCTGTGCTGAAGGATGTGCCAGGGTGTTTACTGTGGCCAAGGAAAGCAGGGGCTGCAGGCCATGCATACAAATATTTACATATATGTGTGCGAGTTTTGGTGTTTCGTTTTGATAGAGTACCAGCAGCAATATCCAGCTGGCATGAATTGCTCCAAACTTCAGACACTTGCATGCCACAGGAGTACCAGCGTGGGCACGTTGCAGATGGAGGGAGGCGACATGCTAGAGCTGATAGCAGAAGCATTTTAATCAAAGTGGGTTAAATGGGATCAGTCCATACAGGCACCTATGGAGCACAGCAACGCACCTACAGAAACTGCCATGCAGAGCCCTGGGGAAATCTAGGGAAAGAGCTGCAGCCACAGGTGATGTTCAGCATGGTCCCTGACGCAACGTGGCGGCACTGGGTGGTCAGGGCTCTGCAGAGCCGTGGTGGGGACAGGAAGGTGGGTGGGAAGCAGAATACACTGCCAGGCCCTTACCTGCCCACCAAAACATGCTGCGCCAGATGAGGAAGCACCAGGAGAGGCTTCAATCTGCCCCAGCTATAATTAGCCATGAGGTGAATGCAGCCATGCAGGCAAGGCTGCAGGAGCGCTGTGCCTGTCCAGCCTGGACGTGATAAGTTCCTGGTGACACTGCCTGTGCCGGGAGTAGGAGGGGCAGGAGGGATGTGGGCACAGGGACCACTGGGACTTGGCATGAGGAATCCCAGCGTTCTGGTGAGTGCAAACCCACAGCTCCTGTGGTACTGTGTCATGGTGTGCATCTCTGCCAGGGGTGATCCACTGCTGCTGGAGTCCCTGCTCCCTCTACAGCCCTACACCAGGGAAAAGGGGGTTTTCACCCCCTTTGCCCACCACATCAGGGAGAAGTGAAGGAAAAGCACTACAGATCAAAACATAGCCACAGTGGTTGCCTGTCCCTGTGGTAGTATGACCTTGCCAACAGCAGGCAGTTCAAAATCTGCTCGTTAGGTTGGACAAGCTAGCCAGCAGCCATCAGAGCAGCCATAAACCACCGAACCACAGCAGATGTGCCAGAAAAGACATCTGGGATGATAAACTGGCCAGGTGGGACCTCCTAATCCATGGGGACATCAGACCAAATATCTGATGGCTGTGCCTGTTTCTCAGGGCTTGGTGCTGCCTCTAAGCAGCTCATGGGCTGCAGTGAGGCTGTGGGAAGCAGCTGAAGCATAAACCTCCGCAGACTGGCACCATGTTGGGCCAGTCTGGGTACATTACTTTTCCTTTCTGACCTTACACTTGCAGATTGGTGACCAATCTTCCCCCAGGAGCTGGCAGGAGAGGGAGAGCACTTTGCAGGATGTGGGGCAGGGAGGACATTCGAGGGCATCTGCTCACCCTGCCCGGCAGCACCCGCACCCGTCCCTCATCCCCACGTCAGCGGCACGGGTGCAGGCAGCGTGGGCAGACAGCGGTGACAGAGCTGAGCCACCACATGCACCTCGTTCCGCTCACTGGGCCCCACAGCCCAGGCTAGTACCTCCTGCCACTGCAACATTTTTCCTGTTACTTAGCCTGCTTCTGAAAAATCACTTCATTTATTTGCTTGGTTTATTTGTTTGGTTTTGTTACACATGCCTATATAGCCTAGGCCAAACAGTTCATCCTTTGGCTTGTAGAATCCCTTTGAGGGAGCTGGCTTGCTCCTCTTATCTGTGAGTTGATGTTTAACCAAGTCAAGCATTGTTTTGTTACAATCTTTCTGCATTGGCACTGTTGCCCTTGAGCCTTTCCTCTTCTCCTCCCCTTATTTTTTTTCAGTCTGTCAGCATCTTCCTTGACTTGCCCTGCCATGAACACAGGCTTTTCAAGGTGATGCTGTGCTTTGTGTCCGTCCTGTTTGGCTTGTGTAAACTCCCAGATCATCTCTGGTCCTCTGCTCACATTGTGGTATGTGCAGAAAATGGAAAGTTCTGCTAAAGAAGGCTCCTGTGCAATCGTATATATTTCCCATGTGATCCATAAGTTGCCACTGAAACTATAGAAAGGTATATCCTTGCTTTCCTTTGAGTACAAAGAGGAGAGGACAGGCACAGGAGAGGGAGAATGGAAAGAGAAGAGATTCCCTGTTGTGCTGCACGGGAGCAATCAGACCGGCACAGCACAAAACTACAGCACATCAAATTTTCCTTCTTCAAATTGCAAAAAGAACAGTTCTTTTTGCAAGAACACACAGCTCTGCTGAGTTCGTTTCCTCCCCGGGGTTACAAAATCTGCTCCTGGGCCACAGCACAACAGTCTCAGCTGCAAAGGCAAAGCCTTGCTCTGGTGGGATGCTCTCATGGCAGGAGAGCTTTCAGGGAGTTTGCTATAACCTTACGAAGGAAGAGCAAGCCCACCTTTTCACAGCTTTGTTGTGCATTTTGTCCTGTGTGCCATAAATACAATTTTGGTCCATAAAATCGGTGTGTGAAATAAGGTTAGTCACAGGACTTCCTGGCAAAGTAGCTCATAAACAAGCTTTCCTCACTTCCCTCTTATGAAAGTTCAGCTCTCTTCTGCTGTGCTGACTTCTTTGTTTCCCTCTTCTCCCACTTATCCCCTGACTCCCATTAGTATCTGACTCAGTCTAGTAAACATTTTGCCCCGTGGCAGCCTCTCCAAACATAGCAGGAAGATCAGGCTCTGGAGTGCACTTTTGACACAACTCCCGGGGATTCTTTTGCACTTGCTGGTAGGTTATTTTGCTGTCGTTCCTCATTCACACATTGAGAAAGGGGGAACCAATGGCCCATGTATTCAGCAGCTTGTTAGCAATGAATGGTAATAAGGTCTGCAATGCTTCCTCTTCCTGTCTTCCCTTTCTCACTCATATCCTCCCCGTACTTTAACCTTCGTAGTGGCAGTTTACTGGACTGAGTGTGCTGTTCAACATCTGCTGGTAGAAGGTGGTACTTCACTAGGTCTCATCATTATTTACGTTTTACTGAAAAACACACCTGCTTTCCTGGATGCAAAGGTGGTCAAGCACTAGCACACACCAAGGACGCACCAACCGTTGTGCGTTTTATAGATGCAGCCTTCTAGCATACAGGTCACGCTGCCACCGTCATGGCATTTACAGTCTCACCAGTAGCCTTGCTGGCCTTGATCCACATTATTTCTGTCTGACTTCCTTGTCAGCACAAGGGATAAGTGTACGTAGCAGTTGGACCAGATAGAGGAGACATCCCAAAGCAGCCAGGAGAGATTTGTACTTATGAGTCATCTGTTCTTTGGTTGCTCCTAGTTGGCAGAAAAATTACTCCATACGCATAGGGTTGTAGTGGAAATTTCCCTTCCTTGCTGCGGCCTCTGTCATTGAACCCACTTAGATCCAGGCAGCTCACCACACTGGTGCCTTGGCTTCACCCACTCACCCAGAGAGACCTTGGCCCTTGCACGGACTTATGTTTTACCTACAAGGCTCTGCCTGTACCAGTTTGATTGCAGAACTCAGGCTGAGAATTGTCAATCCTGTGTCACCCCCTTTGCCCTCCAGCTAGTCGCAGCCATCCTGGCAGCTGGGTTGGTTTGCAGCATTGCTCGAGGGTTCATTTCCTGGAAACAGGAATTTTGAAGGCAGGAAAGTTTCCAGATCACCCTACTTACATTCAAATGGAGATGAAAACCTAGCAGGATTTTCTGGTAGCCCTGTGCTTCCTTTTCAATTCTGTTATCCTTTTACTCTGTCTTGCTGTAAAACTAGCAAAACTCTAAACTGTCCTCACCTCAGCTTCCCAGTACCCTCCCATTCCCTCTTACTGTCCTTGCTGAAGCCTTGAGCATCTCCTGATTTTCTCTACACAGGAGCCACCATCTGTGATGTCTAGCAGTGCACCCAAAGCTGGGCGCTTGCTGTTCTTGTGAAGCGACAGCCCAACTGGGACACAGATGTTGAGCCTCATTTCCCACAATCCAGTGGCTTTTGGACATTTTTCCAAGAGATTTGTTCCATTCTCTCCTCTTGCTCAAGTTCCCTTTTAACAACCAACTCATCTTAGTATGTCTTTTATGCAAACAGCAATTTCCTTTTGAAGCTCTCAGTTAAGGCCCTGTTTGTCACTTAGTGCTCTGGGAGGAATTTGGGTAAATTGAGCTGGAGACAACAATCTCTCTGTTCCCTCTCCCAGAAAGGTATCGGATTCCTGCATTTCATGTGCATCACTGCTCTGAGAAGGAGCTCAGTAACAGTGATATTATCAGGCTGTCCCCTCACATTGATCCCTGCCTCAACCACATCCGATTCACTCGTTAAAAAGGCTCATTGCCATCGTTACTAAGTTCTAACTGGAGGCTCAAGTGGGTCTCCATGAGCCTAGCTGTGGTCTTCCCCCCACTAAGGCATCATCATTAATAGCAAAGGGTATACACAACAAATACAGCACTTGGGTCCACTGGCTGTGACAGTACTACTGTCCCAATGGTTAGAGCTCATTGCCCCGTTTGGACTGGGCTCCACATTGTGTCAGAGTGCTGCCTCTGCAGGGATAGGGGAATGCAAAGCTAGAAACAGGTTTGCATTTTATGTCCTAGTTTGGCCTTGCAGAAGCTGTAGGCAAAGGCATCGGGTCACTGCCTACCCTGACCGCTCCTCAGGGAATTGCATGTTAAATGAGAGCCACCAAACACATGTCTCTCCTTGCATGGGCTCCAGGGACAAGCGCTTTTCCACAGCCGCATCCCACTGCTTTCTTCCTCTGCCTGCATTGGGGCAACGGGGAAGAAACAGTCCGTGTGCTGGGGTGATGAGCACATGCCCCAGCCACATGGAAGGAACCACGGTGCTGCAGTCTCTTCCTATCTGCCAGCATCGCTGCAGGGGCGGTGGATTTCTAAGCCGTATTCCTCCAAGGGAACTATGAAGTTATTTCTAGCTTTGACCAAAGTTTTCTCTTCTGAGCGTCCCCGTCTGTGCTCCCCACAGCGCCGTGACCGCTCCACCACTCTGTTTTCAGCAGGTACTGATAGTTGTGATGTGCCAGGAGCCCTTGGAGGGCTGCCCATGCATTTTGTGAGCCCTGTTGCCACGATACTGAACGCAGAGCAGATGTTTATTTCAACAGAGATGGCTTTGATTCCTTTTCAACTTTTCTCTCAAGCTGCCATCGTGTGTGAATGCTTCTTCCCGGGAGCCAAGCGCTGTCAGGGCCCAACAGGCAGGCGTTGTCGCTGCAGCCAGCGTGGAGGGGAACGGGGTTGAGAGGCATGTGGCAGAGCGGCACAAAGCAAGCCGATGGCCCTGGCCTCTCAGGAGGGATGGCTGAGGCTCTGGGGAGACTGGCCGAAAATGGGTGTGCATGTGCGTGCATGTGTCTATGCATACGCATGTGTGTGCGTGTGTGCGTGTACATGTGTTTGTGTGGCTCTGTTTTGGTGCTGGAAGCCTGGCAAGGCTGGGGAAAAGCAGTCTCCTGCTCACAGCCAGTGCTCCCAGCCCTTAATTTTTCTCATTTTTTCCTCCTGGTTGCCTTCATCAGATCATGGCTGCCTTGTTGCAGACTTGGACCAGCATGGCTGGGTGCTGAGCTGATGAGACCATCCTCTTCCTGAGAGCGAGAGAAGCCAGGCACCAGAAAGTATTGAAGATGTGATAGAAAAGGTAAAGAGATCCCTTTCTTTAGGACAGTAATTCCAGGTGAGAACTACTAAGAAGAGATACCACTTCTTCCTGAATTTTTTTTCCCTTTTGCTTCCCTCTTTCCTTCCTAGTTTTTCTCTTGGAATCTTTTAAAAATTATATCTTTCTTTTCTCTCTCTCTTTTAACCCATCTTGTCTCTCTTTCTCTCCACCCTTTTCTTGGTGCTGGCAGAAGCGGGTGCTGGGAGCAGCCTGCCCCCACAAGTACCCTGCCTGGAGCTATATCAGCCTCACGCCCCTTTGGAGTGAGTGCTTTGTTAGTGTAGGAATTCCACCAGAATCAGCTTCTTGTTGCTGTTCCCTTATATAGAAATGTTTTTAATTCTATAAATACTGTATGCATTTTACTAAAAAAAAAAAAAATTTGGAAAAAAAAATGGTTGGACCGGCAATGCAAAGACGTTGTGCTGATGGGGCTGGTGTTTTGTTTGCCCACTGGCAGGGCCTCTCACTCACTTCCTTCACCCCTTCCACTGTTGTGGCCAAACTATTTTTGGTATTCCAAGAGCGCAAGCTTTGCTGAAATTTTGGTTTCCTGCTAAGGGGGAAATTAGAGCAGGGAAGAGTTATTTAAAAGAATAAAATGTATTTGCAAGCAGGGAGGAGAATATATGAGAACATTAACTTGAGAAGATCAATGTTCTGTGATGTTAAACTACTGAATTGGATATGATTACCTATGAGAATATATATGTGTGTGTGTGTGTGTGCGCGCGCGCGCGCGCGCATGCACGTGTACAGTTAATTTTACAGATGGAAGTGTAAGTAGAGTGTATTTGTAATAAAGAGGTCAGAAAAGCAACACTAACCCCATCTCACTTATGTCACAATCTTGGAAGCACAGGACTATCCTACAGAAGACTGGCTTCTTTAAGCCAAGTACTATATTGAAATAAAAAGTTCACTAGTACAAGGATCTTTCTGTGACAAAGGTAGAAAGTTTGCCCTTGTACTTGTGAACAGTCCATTCAATTTATCGTAATCCTCAGTAATGTAGTGACTCACCATTTACCACATTGGTACAATACACATTCACTATTAGTTTAGTACCTGCATAAAGACAACTTACTGATTTTTTTTTTCCTGTTATGGAAAATTAAAGATTATGTCAATGAAGAACTCCCAGGAAAGAAATTAAACTGTGCTACAGACTCATTTAGTACCATGGGCACCATGTCTACTTGTCCTGTTAGCAAGTATCTCTGCCTACCATTGCAGGACAGTTCCTCCCATCTCAGCTGGGTACTCTTTGGCCAAACGTTAACCCTCCAGATTGAAACTTCAACGTGGGAACAGGCCGACCACGTGAGAACAAAGCCCATCTGCCACAGCAGCTCATCGCTGGCTGGGGCTGGTGGTAGGGGCTTCGGGAAGCGTGTGAGAATGGAGTGAACAGGGGCAATGCTTGCACTCACCTGCAGGGATTTGCAGCTCACATACTTCCTCAACCAGAGGTGCTAGTTGTATAAATAGTATTTCCCAGTGTTGTTTTTTTTCTTTCATTAAATTGTGCAGTCACTTTTGGCCTGTAGCAAGGAGTTCGCCAGCTTAACTATACCCTGTGTGAAGAAGTGCCTACTTTTGTTTGTTTTGAACTTGGCACCTGCTTGTTTGATTTAATGATCCCTAGTCCTTACATTGAAGCAGATGGTGAACCAGCATCCCTCACCCACCTTTTCCATCCTAGGCATTTACCTCGGCCTGATTATTTTCCTTAAAAGTACAGGAAGTGTCAATTAAAAAAATAGTTCAGCCATTTCTAAGGAGAAGACTGCAGGAAGATGTATCA
Organism: Aviceda cuculoides; assembly: GCA_035590195.1. Classification (NCBI taxonomy): domain Eukaryota; kingdom Metazoa; phylum Chordata; class Aves; order Accipitriformes; family Accipitridae; genus Aviceda; species Aviceda cuculoides. The sequence continues at coordinate 14,819,906 of JAVJGG010000039.1, forward strand.
TTCTGCCCTTCTAAGAAATACCATTTTGCCCCCTTGCTTTTGAGGGAGGACATGGAATGTTGTAAAAGCCATCATCCTTGCATCAAGGATGTGCCATTGTTGTCTCCTGGAGAAAATGCACAAATTGGCCATATTGCTTAAAAATCTCCATTTATGAACACTTAGTTGACACTGGCAGACTCGAGCAGCTGAATTCTTTAAATAATCCATTTGTGCTGAAGGAGTTCCTTGTACCCACTGTCCTGCAGAATGACTGAGCTGGCTCCTCTGGGGGAACCCAGAGCTGGAGAAGGCTTTTGCCAGCCATTTCTCCTGGTGGCATGGGGCTGCTGTCACTGTGCTGGGAACAAGGGGAACGTCTGCTTTATGTCCTGACACTCACCTGCGTGCACCCAGGCGGCACGAGGCTGGAAACAGCCACGCCAGAGCGCAGAGGCAACAGGGAAGGTTGGATGCTGCAGGAGCTGGAGAATGAGGGGAGGCAAAGAGGATGGATCCAGGGCGTGGGAAGGAAACTGGTGGGCACAAGTGGATGTACCATGGTAGAGTTTCTAGTTCAGCTGCAAGGCTTTATAATTTTAATTCATTAACTGGGTATGGAAATATCAAAGTTGTAATACGGGATTACTGAGAGCTACATCTATCTCCCATGTTAGTGAGTATCAACAGTTTCTAGCAGCAGTGCTGGAAATTCTGCAGCTCCTGAATAAGTTGCCTCTAAGACAAAGTGATTTCCCTAATGCCTGTGAATCAGAGACTGATTTATGTTGAAGAACAGAGGAATTATATCCTTGCAAAAACATTTTCATTCTTCCTTTTACACCTCTGGTGTTCTCATTAATAAAATAAATATGCAGCCCTTTTTTCTTGATCCCAGTCAACTTTTAACCTCTGCAACATCTTTGGCAAGGTGTTTCAAATGTAAAAACATGAAAGGTGTTTAATTTTACCAGTTTGGGGTGCTGTATTCCACTTTTATGTGATGACCCATTGGCTGTGCTGCTTGTATTGAGAGAAAGGCACAAGGAGAAGAATTGTGGAGTTGCCTCTAAATGCATCACATGGGATTGACACAACGAGCCCAGGTCAGTGCTGCACCAGCCAGCTGAACTTTGCAAAGACACTAAAGGGTTTAAGATACCCAGATCCACCCTGATACATAGCAACTGGGCATCACATTTCCTAGACAGATATATGAGTCTGGGTCTTTCCTAATGGTGAGTTTGCATCAGCTCTGGTGATCAGACACCCACTCCCTCCCTCATCCCAGTAAATCACTGTGAGGAGTCCCTGGAGTCCGCATCTGTAAGATGCAGTATTTTTCTATTTAGCAGTGTAAGTAATTTCATTTTATTCATTTATGTTTGGGAGTTTGAGAGAAATTTCTACCACTTTTTGTAGCAGGTCTAAACCAGCTAATATGGTGCAGGCACTCTCAAAGAGCCCAGTGTTTTTACTAGCTCCCTGCAGTCTCCTGGTGTAAAAATAATTATATTTTCACACCAACAACACAAAAATAGTAGTTAAACGCACAAAACAGTAGAAGGTCTGACTTGGGTCACATCACTACTGTGAGGTGCTGCAGGCTGTCCTAAGTGAACTACAGACATGTTTTAAGTCTTGGAAAACAGCAGCAACAGGTATTTACAGGGCAGGCTGGGAGGGGGCACGGAAGGTCTTTCATACAGCAATATCAGCAACTGACCATCTGACTTAATGCACAAATTAGAACTTGTTAATTACAGAGTGGCATACAATATTACAACCTTTTTCTTAGATGTTATGGTGCCAGCCTACCTCACTACACAGCCTGGCTCAATGATTCAGTTGTTAGTGACTGGCTGATTACTTAAGATTTCCTGACAGATTTTCCTCCCCAGCTTCACTCACCATATCATCCTGGGGCTTTCTGCGTGAGTATGGCATAAACAAGCATTGCCTTTTTGCAGAACATTTTGCTTCGTGTTTTTGTCACTGCAGCTCTCTCGGCCAGTCTGCCATGGGTGGGAGGTAACTACAGATATAATTACTGGGAAGAATACCTTATCACATGCATAGCAATTGTCCTGTTCTTACTCTATTAAATAAATTTGTTACAGTCCCTTTCATGTTATATTAAGCTGCATGCAAGTCAGAAATGCGTAAAAGGCCAAAAGTCTCAGTATACAGCCCCAAAACAGGAAGCTGGATTGGCGATTAGTACTCTCTCTGATACAAAGTAAACAGATGCCTTCAAGAGGGAATATGTGAGGGAGAGTATAAAATCCAGTCAAAGCTGAGATAACCAGTTAGTGGGATTCTGGTGAGAAAAATCAAGGTAACGAATGGATAGAAAAAGAAAAGCAGAGCCTCAGAGCCAGAAGAGGAACAGAGGGCCTGTAATGCATTAGCAGCGTGAAACAAAAATCCTCTGTCGTGGTTTAATATGAGGTTTAATATGAGGACATCCTCATATTTAATTTGTCAGGACTTTTTCACGGGTCATGTTCTAAACATCATTAAAAAATAAAAGGAGAAGTGATTTTAGTACGTTTGAGCAGAATGAACCAGGCAGAACTCAGAAGTTCCGTGAGTGGCTGTTCATTCACTTATTTACTGAACCACTGTACATAATTAAGAAAGCTTTTTGTCTGTAAAAATCCCCCTTTCTTCCCAAAGGTTTATTAACCAAAAACATTTTTTGATTTAAGTATACAGTATAATCTTCCAAAAAATACTTACCTTAAATATTCCACCCATTAAAATGACCTCCTTACAGGCTCCTAGGTAACTTAGATGTATAACTATCACATAGAAGGCTTTAAAAGTCATGTTATTTTTTAAAAGGTGCAGAAGAAAGTAAATATTTCAATAACAGTAAAGGCTTAACAAACTGGCAAGTTGGAAAAAAAAATATTCCAGCATGAGCCACGAGCCTGTCCTTAACTAACATCACTGTGAGTTTGCTTTTTCACTCAAACCACAGTGAGTTAGGGATGGAAAGACTGCCTAACTCTGAAATTCTTGGCTTTAGCCTGGTTTAACACACCTTACTTTAAACAGAGGTGTTTTGTGTTCCTTGCTACAGTGCAGTATTTCTCAGAGTTGTAAGGGAAGGAGATGGCCTTCCTTCACATCCCTTCCGAAGGGACCCACCCTCTGAACAGGGTAGCTCTGGTATGGCCAGCAATCCAACATCTCCAGCTTACCTTACGTTTTCTTGGGTTTTAGGCCTATGAACCTGTGAATTTGAGGGAAGTCCTTGCATATCCATGAGGATATTTGTGACAGGCCCATGTGATTTCTATCTTCTTGCTCAGAGGGTGGAGGGGAAGACCGGTGTCATAAAAGATGTCATTTTTAGCTTTGCTTGAGTAACTGGCAAAACTTTCGTGTATAGGAATGTGAATCACACACACGAATAGGTGACTCATGTATGCATGGGAAAAATGTCACCGGAAAACAGTTATTTTCTCCTCCCCAGGCCCCGGCAGAACGTGGGGGGCAGCCCAGCCCACCGGGGAAGAGGAAGGAGGTGAGGGACAGAAGTGTGCGCTGGGAGAGCCCTGCAGCAGCCGGGGCAGGCAGGGCTGGGGGGGAGCTGAACCTGGGTGGGAAACATCCTCCTGGGGGGGCAAGAAAGCCAACGAGCCCACACCGGGAGCTGAACCTCCACAGCCGCATCGGACTTGCCCTGGCTACCTCGGCCAGGAGCAGCCCTCAGAGAAGACACCGCCTCTTTGTGTCACAAAAGCAAGCAAAACCCATAAAATATCCACTCCGTTATTTGCACCTAAGTGCGTCTGGGGCGCAGGAGCCGGGGGTACTGGCGTGGTGGTGACAGGGCGTTTGGGGGTACAAGGGGCTGGGGCCGCGCGCCGGGGGGCTCAGGCGCTGTGACAGTCTGCCTGGGAGGACAGGAGCCTGTGACAGCGCCTGAGGCGGACAGGCCGGCGCGACAGTGCCCGACGGGCCCAGGGTGCCACGCAACGTCGCGGGCGGCC
>JAVJGG010000039.1:14826901-14855058 GCA_035590195.1 Aviceda cuculoides
TTCCCATACACCAAAAAAAGACTTTGACAGTTTATCACTAAAGTATAACAGAAGCTTTTTTGACTGTTTTAAGATCCTTCATCTTATGAAGAGTCAGGTTCCCTTTAAAAAAAATCCGAAGATAGAAAATTACAGAAAGTCGCATAGAGTTATTTTGGTGAACTTGGGAGTCTGGCTTTTAGTACCCTGGCAACAATGGAAGACCTAGAGGTAGTATTATCTGTTGCCCTTATGAATAGTTACAGAACCATTTGTTTATGTAGTGGTTGCGCTCTGTTTAACCTGTCTTGTGTCCCTAACAAAACCAAATTTTATACCTAACAATTCTTGCTTGTGCAAACAACTTCCTAAACACGTTCATTTTCCTTACTCCTTTGGAAAGGCTCCACTTGATCCAATTGTATGATGTTAACTTACCCAGCAGCCAGACTTCTAAGCCCATTCAATAAAATCAAAGTACTCAGTGAATGTGTAAAATGAGTACTCTGAAGCTGAGCGTGATACCCCAAATTATGGCATTTCACACAGAATCCAAGACGAGAGGGAAAAATTAAAGGTTGATGGAGCTATATGAGCACAATTAAGGTGTCCTGGTTACATGAAGCCCAGTTTGCAATGAGTTTGAGTGTCAGGTTGGAGTCTTTATTCAGTAATGTCACTGTAACTTTGTTCCTTAGGATAAAAATATTCAAACTAGTTCTTAGTCTGGAATGCTTTGAGACTTCACAGTGAGAAACTTGGCCACTGGCACTACCTTCAAGGAATCCAGCTGAACTTATACATAGCATTTCTGGGTATGGCTTGTAAGAGAGATGTTAGAGCCTATCTGTGTCTTTTACCAACCCAGGGCCTGTACTGAAAACGGAGCTGGAATGAAGGTGTTGCACCCCTTATTAGTAGTCCTACACTACTGCTTTTCTCTTTCCCAGCAGGCAGGATGCATAGTTCAGAGGGTTATGTTTGTTTCAAGTGATCAGAAAGTTTAAAGTATGTCAGTCATTTCAGATTGATGTGTTTCTGATGAACTTATGTTATTGGCAGCCTCTCATATGGTACTCCAACACTTCTTTGCAAATAAAAGAGGCTGGAAACTGTTAACTTACAAGTGAGTAACAATTAACCTTTCTAAGGTGGACAGTGAGAAATTTCTTCTGTCTGTCAGCATCCTAAATTTCCAAACTAGTCTGTAAACTTCAGCAATGGAGCATCACTCAAGTAATAAACACCTTTTTTAGCTAGTAGAGTTTTTATATATAAACTTTCCCTTTTCCTATTCTGATTTGTTGTGCAAAATCTTAAGTGTGTGAAACATTAATTTGTTAACTGATGGAAATGTTGATTCTTCTCATTTGCGTTTCTTCTTGTCAGTATGTGTGTCAGTGGAACCTGGTTTTGGGCTTTATTTCTCTTTATCTCTGCTATCCTACTCATCTGAACACTTTTTGTTTCCTTTCTCATGGCTTTGTTGATATCTCCTGATCCTGTATGGCAGTAGTCTTGAGTGCAGCCAGAAAGGTTGTTTAGACCTGATCTCCATCTGTTTTTGTTGGCATTCAGGCTATCTTTCAATAAAGAGCCTAACTTCCTCTAAAAGCAGAGCAGCCAGAAGCATGTGACATGTCAGCCAGTGTACTCTGATTCACAATTGAAGGACTGCTTGATTAAATACAAACTTGGATGTAAAGGTGAGCTTTGCTCTCTGCGCTGCCAGTTAACAGACTGGCTGTGGGGTGCTGCTTGCTGAACAAACCTGAGCGTGGCAGCTGAAGGGTCCTCTCCCTGCAAGATGCTCAAAGGTAGATCAGCTAATGTCTAGTTATTGCATGGGTATAGAAAGATGAAAGGAGAGGTAGCATTTAATTTTGGAAATGGTCTTTTTCACAGACCTAGAAAAAAAATATGTTTTCTCTTAAATTACTGCACCTGTAGAAATGGGCTCTTTATGTGTGGTGCCTAAAGCTAGTCTGGAAGTGTGTCAGTTTTCTAATAAACCTTATGCATTGTAGTTACAAGAATGTGACTTGTGCTAAGAGCAAGGTGTCTATTACTGTCAAATACTTAAATGCTTAGAGGGTGGGCATTAGAGGAACTTAAACCTTTGAAAAAAGATCTATTCAAGGATCCGGTAATTTATTCCTTTCCTAGGAACCGAGCTGTATCCAGATGCTTCTACAGTGAGTTTGAAAAAGCTTTAAACTTTTATTATTTAGAGATATGACTTAAAGGAAACTGGAAAGTCTAGCACTTGTAGGATGCTGGGAGACTTCCACAGTGCCTAGAAAACAGGGTTTTCTTATGATTAAGCTAGGATGGACTCCAGTGTTTTGGTGATGAATACCTTGTTCAATTTTAGTTCCTTGATTTGTACTTTGAGCCACAGTGCAGGCAGACTGCAGGAAGATGGTTATTTTGAGACCTGTGGAGAACATGCCTCTTTGCTACTTGAAGCAGATATCCATTCAAATATTTGTGGAAATCAACACTGCGGTTGTTCCTTTCCTGGTCATGCTTGATGTACAAGCTGTATCACATCTAATAGTAGTCTGCTAACTCAGCTCAGGCTTTATTAGCTTAACTTGGTTCTTCCATCTTGTGCATTGTGATAAGTTACCATGATGACAAAGAAAACTAGGGCTCAGTCATACTTGTACAGTCTTACTGTTATCAAAGGAGGACGACAGAGCGAGCTCTGGGAAGTGTTTGATACGTGTGAGCTGTGTAGGTATAATCAGCTGGAATTCAGCAGATGCTTTTATCGGGCTTAGAAGAAAAAATCCACAGCGGTCTTTTACTAGTATTTTTTGTGCAGATTTTACAGTTTTATACGTGCATTAAGAGCACTGACCTGGAATTCAGAGGCAAATCTGCTGAAGCTGCAGAGAGCTTATAAAGCAAACTCAACCCTTCTCACCTTAATCTCTCTGTTGTTCTGTACCATCACATACTGTCAGTTTTGGGAAGAGGATAATTTCCCCCAAAAGGTAAAAACATTACATCTGAAACCAGACTTTTAACTTTTAAAAATATACAGTTGTTACTTGGTTCTTTAGTGTTTGTTTTGGTTTTTTTTTTTCTGTTGAATTTAACATTGAAAAGATTCACAGTGGCTGTTTTTGAACTCCAGTGTCTGAGCTTTACAAGTCCTGATTAAAGTGTTTTGGTTTGGTTTTTTTTTTTTCCTCCTTTTCCTCAAAAAGGAGAATGTATAGCAAGTAATAGCTCAGTAACGTATTGCAATTTGTTGTTAAAAAATGAAATGAAATTTTTTATTTAGATGCTTATTTTGAGGGAAGGATTGTTTATATATAGTAACTTTGTGGCACACCATGAACAGTCTGTATGACCAAATGTGCCTCTGCAGCAGTATTTATTATAGGAGACCTATAAAGCATCTTAATGAAGATAGGCACGCGTGCTAGCCTCAGTTTTCGTTTTTTTCAGTGTCCTGAAAATACGATTTTCAGTCCTCTCCAAAAGTGAAAGGATGAGTTTTAAACCTGTTAGAAGTGCCACTTGTTTGCTCTTTGGTGATTACCTTCGAATTGAAGATAGAGTCACGAACTCTGAAAAGTGATAAGAGACTATTGTTTTGTCTTTCATTTAGTCTTAGGGACTGAATCTAATAATCGACAGAGGAGTTCAGGGGTGGGTTTTGGGGACATGGGGTTGGAGATGAACAGTACAAAGTTGGTTTTGAAATTCTTTTATAACAAATAATTTTCTGGCTTGATGTAATTAGTGGCTACCTGTATGTTGTCTTTGAATAATGAGTTGGTGAGGTATGTATCATGTCAGGAGTCACTGTTCCAAATTCTGCTATTTCTTTCTAACTTACAGTAATTGAAAATCATATTCCTTCCTAATACTGCCTCACCAGTTTTTACTCTATTTAAAGAACTGTCATTTGTTCTTTAAATTTAAATTTCTAGCAGTTCTTCTAGAACAAGTCTGTTCTGCTGATTAGACAAGGATCACTAAGTACACTCCTTAGCTCTGAAGGAGAGACTTAAATCTCGTGGGAAGGGTGCCCATCTAGTGATATTCACTGAAATCCAGTCTGCCAGAGGAATTGCTAGCCAAATAAATCTGGCAAAAAGAACTCAATCAGAGAAACTATTAAAAGGACTGACAAGGTAACAGTAGCTGGCCGGTCTCATTCTTCCTCATACCTTGTGCATGTAATTTTGCAGAGATAGGCTATGTTGATTAGGTCTATAGCTTGGGAAAGAGCATGGCTTCAGCTTAGATCTTTCTTTATGAAGAAAGCTTTGAAGAGCTGCGTAGTTGACTCTTAGAAGTGTGAAGCCAAGTTTGTCTTGCCAAAATCTGGATTTGAATGGTCTTGATTGAGGCAGCATGTCTGGAAAAAGCTTTGTGGTGTGATCTCTCTTGGTTCTGCATGTATTCTATATGCATCAATGAAGGAGAACCAGGAATGAGAAATGTTAGTTACCTGCAGGTTTCACACTTGAGCTGTGGAAGGCGGAGTCTGAGAGCCCAGGGTGGCTTTACAAGAAGTAAAGAACCATGTGTTCAGGCCTGAAGAATGTGGGGTTTTTTTCTGTTTCCTCCTTGCTCTCTGGTCTTTTGCAGGCTTTCCTTTCAACTGGGTACTGTTATATGTTCTGAGTATTTGAATAATGTTGACTGGGGGGGGGGGAATCAGAGGGTGTCTATGCTTTGCTAGGTGTCAAGTTGTATTTCAATGCAGGCTTCTGTGTTGGGAGCTGAATGCAGTATAATAAAAACACTGTACAGCCTGAAATGACCATGAGTGTTGTGAAGTGCCTAAATATAAAACACTGAATGAAAAGGATTGCATTTCTACTGATGTAAATAAATTAAAAACATACAGAGAATTATGAGGGGAGCAAGAAGATGATCTTGCTGTTGATCTCTCGCCTGGAAAGGTGTCATCTGGCAACTGGTCATAGCAAGAACATTTTTACATTCCTGCACAGCTTTATTCTAGCCTAGTTGGCAAGAAGAATCTGAATTTTTTTTCAGGGTGTTCCTCTTCCTCCCCTCCCCCTTCCCCTTACCTTTTATGTAATCAGATGCTTTGCCATGCTATGAATGAGCTGCAAAGTAATTGAAAAAGGAGTTTCCTGAAACGGGCAGGTTGGTTCTGGCAGAGTAGGTTTCTTGCTTCCTTTGTAGCTCATTTTGGAGTTGTATTTCTGGTTTTTCATTGTGTGCTTCTTGTAGCTTCAGGTCCAGTAGGATTGATATGATCAAGGGCCAGTATTCAAGAGGAGAGTACGGCTTTCAAGCTTGTGGTCCTCCAGCCTTGGGGAGAGCACAGAAATCCAGGATTCTAGTAGACTGGTGTGTTTGCCTTCCTTTCTCAAAATGGTCCTTACCAAAGCTAAAGGAATGGTGTGATACCCTCTAACGGAGTGTTCCCACTTGGATTTCACTCCAGGTGGTGATTATGCCTGGAGACTTATCTGTGGTAAATAAACTTGTGGCCTGCTCTTTAACCCACATTGTGTTTTGGAGCCATCCTTTCTCAACTAGTGCTTTTTTCTGCTTCGCTTTAATTTTATTTAGCCTGAAAATAAGTAATGACTACTTCAGGGGACAGATTTAACAAAGATACTTAAACGTGTGTTAAACTTGAGGCCTTGTTACTGCTTTCTAGTTTATGAACTGGCAAGTTAAAAAGCTGGATTTTGTTGTTATTTTAATTCTAGCTGGCTTATAGTATGAGTTTAATCTCATTTACAGGGAGAAAATCTGTGTATCAAGTTCTAACTTGCACAGAAAAAAATGCTAAAATGGCTTCTAAGATAGAGTAGTGAGGAGGCCTGTAAAATTACTGTAGCAGTTGCCATTAAGCTGTAGATACTGAACCTCTAAATATTAGGAAAATGGTCCAAATGCCGTAATGGTATAGTTTATTGCTGGCAGAGTTTTAACATCGTTGTCCCTTTAAATGGGTGTGGCAAAAAAAAAATTGTTTACTGATAAGCAGGCTGCTTGCTGAAAGGAAAGGCATACTGCTAAAAGCAGGCTGCAGCCCATAAATGGTTATTTTTCCATATTCCTAGTAGATGTGGCTTTTGTAATATCTCTGCAGATTAGGTTTTTCAAAGCAGTTCATAAAATGGAGAGATTACAAATGTTCTTAAGCAGTGAGAAATTGCAGTAGTCCTCTACCTTCTGACTTACAATTCAGGTGTACAGGGAGTTAGTTCATTGAGGTGGGTTAATTAACCATTCAGCAGTCACTTGTCCTGCACTGTTCAACAAAGGAGATTACATTTGTTTTGAAAGATCAGCTTGTTGAACTCTAATAAATGCAGAATGGAGTTTGAACACTTTGGGATACCAGAACCTGTTGATTTCTTGAACTGACTTCTGTCTTCATCTAAGGATGTCCATCCTTCTAGCTATAGAGCATTCAGCCACTTGGGTCTTTTGCAAATCATAGTAAAGACCTAGCCAAATAATTTGTGCCCGCCTCCCTCCTTAATTCCTCTGACTCTTTGGTAGGCCATGTTCCTCAGAGATGTGAGCAGACTGAAGGATATGCAACTGTATGCAGTGGTTTGAGGATTTTTATTTTTTTTTAAAGATACTAGGTGGTTAGAAAGGTATTGATCTATAGAATGGAAGCTAAATGGGACTCAATTTGAAATGTAAGGATATTCAGAGAAGTTGAAGTTACAGAGAAGCTCACTGGTGTGAGAAATTTCTCTTTGCGTTTCCTTTCCTCAGTGCAGAATACTCTTCATAAATAATTGCTGTAAATTTTTTTTAATTGCCTGTGTAAAAGAACTAATCTTTGGGAGATGTGTTGTTATTCTTTCTTTTTGCTTATTTATGCTGTTTCCTAAACTGCTTCATGTTGTGTTACCGAAGTGAAAGAATGGCTAAGAATAGAGGAAGTGAGTTCGGTGGTTTCCATTTTCAGCACAACATGCAATTGACAGCTTGCATCTGCCGCGAGTCAGAGAGGGTTTGAAGATGAAGGTGGTTCTTTCCTTAAAAATCTGACAAAGGGTGGGGTTGAATGCTGATTTTAAAGTTTTGATAGTCATATGCAGCTCGCCTTATGGCTGACTTGAAAACAAAGCCACGTGGGTTTTTTGCTTGCTTATTTTTGCTTTTGTTTTATATTGAAGTTTTCCAGGTTCTCACTAAAAATGGCAATGAGTCTTGGCCTTGTCAGATAAGGGAGATGTTTCATAAAGGGTGTAACAGAGGTCAAGTCCCATTTAAGGATAGCAAAGCTCAGATGTAGTTTTTGCTACCTACCATGGTAGAAAAACTTGATAATGTAAAAGTTTGATACTTTATAAAATCAAATTGTTTTGTTGTTAAAATAGTTTTTCTTCTTCAGTATGTATTATACAGTTCCAGTAAATATAATTAAATATCTACTATCCTGATACTTGAGTCTTGAACAGGACTGCAGGGTAGCATCAGAGTTTAGCTATATGCAACAGTCACTGAGAAGCAAGAGCGTGTGTACAAGATTGGGCAAAAAAAGATGTTTACAGGTTCCACACTTGTTTTGAATGTCTGCAGGTTCATTTTTTTCCCATTCTTTGTAAGTAGTAATTGATCTGTACCTGTGCCTTCATTAGCTTCAAACTATTTAAATTTTTATGTATACACACACATGCCTGTGGCACTGCTTGTGTGAGTAACTTTTATTGTAATAGGATTTTAAAATAAAATTGGTGGGGGGAGGTGGGGAGGAGCTCCAGGAATTAAAATGTATCACTACCTGTGATGGCTTCATTATAAAGTAGTAAAATGTTCCTTATGCAGGTAAAATATGGAAATATATATAATTTTTGTGAATATATATTGTTATATAATAGAATATGCATGGTGTATAATTAATGTGTGTATATGTAATATCTGAAACTACATGCAGATAGTGTATGGAAAGATATTCAACTAAGAAGAATGTATCTGTTGATTAAGACTTTACTCTAAGAAGTACCATAGCCTAGCAGGTTTACCAATCTTACTCCTCCTTAATTTTGATTTTTTGGGGGGTCTGAACAGAAGAAAAACTTAAAGGTACTTTATTATCTGGGAATTGGTAAAAGTCTATGAATGGACTGGTTACCTGTGATTTCAGTGTCTTCAACCCAGATGCAGTATTTTGTATGAGTCGGATAATTGCTAAGAATAGATGAAATGTCTTAACTTTTAATCTTTTTTCTTTTATTGACTTTCAAGTGTCTTTTTTACTCATTGTATTTCAGGCATTCATTCTCAAGACAATAAAAGGTATCTTGGAGATTTTACAGATAATAAGCTAGGCCTCATAATTGCTATTTAATTTTATTGTTAGCCGTAATTCAGACAGTGCAGACAGTGGGACTTAAGAGAAATGGTGCAGTGCATGCTGGCTTCAGCAACAAAGTTGGCATGCATTTCTGATCTGGCATTTTAATGCTAATGTAACTGTGAGGCTGCAAAACAAATTAATTACTGGGGTTGGGGTGGTGGTGTTTGGTTTTGTTTTAAATGTTTTGTCATAACATAACCTCCTTTTCCTCAACCTTTCTGTAAGACAGCCTTTTCATTACAATTTACCTTTGACTTCTTCCTGGCTATGAAGATCAGGTTTTTGTTTTAGTGAGCAGTTGCTTGAAATGATGGTCTTTTAAATACACAGGTAATTCTGATGGCTTCCAAAGATACCAGTATGTGTTAGGGTGCCATTGTAGTGGATACTCAAAAAACATATGAGTAGACATGCTAGTCTTCTCTTACCAACCTTTTATAAAATCTTTTGAGCTGATTATTGCATCTTTATCTAATGTGTATTTGAGTAATGTCTCCCAACATAGGTGAGCTAGTCTGTAGTACTGTTACAATTTTAAGGGAACTTCTGTTCCAAATAAAGCCTGGGAGATGCTTGAAAATCCAGGTAGTATAACAGAGTTTCTTAGGTTTTAGAAATACTATTAAGGCAACAGGATATACGTTCTTACATTGACAGATTACTTGGAGGAAATCTCACAAGACTGTGTTAAATTATTTGCTTTGGGAGACGGAGAGGATCCTGTGTTTGATTTTGTTAGATACAAGGTATTAGTTCAGTCTCTGCCCAATATTCTTTGAAGCTTTGGTTTTTCATCCAGTTGTACCATAATGAAAGTACCCTTTAATGAAATTCATTAATGAGCCTTCTTGGAAGACCTGTTTCTGTAAAAACTGTCCTGCACTGACAGAATCTGAAGCAGTCTAACATTGTTTCTTCTAATTTGGTGTATGCCATTAGATATCTGTATAATCTTGGAAATTAGATACTCAGTGTGGTTTAACTTTGTTTCAAAGGAAGAATGCAGAATTTGGAGAACAGGTAAGTGAAAGGGTCAGAGGTGGAAAGGTGAGTCAGCCAGTCAGTCTTGTAGCAGAATGCAGCCAGGACATTGCTGCATAGCTGTGTTTATCTGGATTTAAAAAAAAAAAAAAAAGCTTATGTAAGCCGTATTGGCAGAATACTTGATGCATGCAACTACTCCAGCTATGCTGCCGAAAATTATGCCATAGTGTTTTTTATTTGGGGTTTCTGAGCAGGTGGTTGGACTAGATGACCTCCTGAGGTCCCTTCCAAGCCAAATTATGTGATGATCCTGTGACTCTGTATGTGTATGTACGTGTGTGTATAAACACATACAGTAATGGCACATGGTTGTATAAGAGAGGAGGAGAGATTTTACTGAACACTAGCACGGGCTGTATAGTTGTGCTGGACTGGTGAAATGGTGGACTGCCTAAGCTATGCAGAAGGCTTGTATTGTCAGGCTCATGCTGGTACTGTTACTCATGCTGGCAAGATTGAAGTTGGCATGCGAATGTGCCTGTGCTTGTCATAGTTGTTGCTGCTTTTGTCTGTGGAAATGGGCTAGGGAGGGGAAGAGCAATAGATTCTCTTCCTGATTAGTCCACTTACAGGTGTTATCTTCAGAGAGTTGATGATGGAGTCCATACACTATCTATTGTATTGTTACTGTCTGTTGCCCAACAGACATGACTCCCCATAGAAACCAGTATTTATTTATTAAAAAAACCCACAAAACCCAACCAAAACAATTATTCATGCAGGCAACTTTCAAAGCTTCTAAACCTTTTTCCTGTTCAATGACAGATCTCTGAAAAACCAGGGAATAACAATTGGTTGTTTTGCTTAGGGGTGTTAATAGTGTTAGATATCTTAATTTCTACCATATTAGAAACTTCGCTGGCAGCTGTGCTGCAAAAATTTATTGGTATATATTGGGAGGGGCATTTATACACACAACCACACTTTTATTTATATAAAATGTATCTCCATCCTTTTCTGTACCAGGAGAAGGAGGATAGGCATTACTGCATCATATAAATTTACCTTTGTTTAAGAAGTAGTCTTTTAAAATGTTGGGATTTGGGTTTGGTTTTTTTTAATTAGTAGTAGAAATACATTCCTGTAAAACGGTAGTCTGAAAGACAAGGAAATTAAGAAAGGTAAAAGCAAATCTGTTTCAAAATGCATTCTTTGTTCTAAGGCCATCTTTTAAGTTATGTAGTGTTGTAAGTTTGAAGCCTGTCCAAAGGACATTGTCTCAATATTAGCCATAGTTGGTCAGAAATATTTGCCCTTATCCTTGAGTGTCCTGCATCCCTTGTCAGCCTTGGTGAATAACAGAAGCTGTAAAGCTGACTTTGCTTGCTGTGAGAGGATTTTCTCAGAATAGAAAGATGTGACTCTTCCATCTAGTAGTCCCGCACAGTTTGTTCTCCTTTGATGCCTCTCCGTTCCACCTCTCCCTCCCAGCGATGTACATGGAGTTCTGTGGTGTCAGGAAGTCCAGCCATGCCCAATCTCTCCCTATACTCCAGCACTCCCACCTAATGGCATTAGGAGTTGCTGGAAGTTAAAATAGCCTTTAAAGCTCCGATTCACCTGAAATAGCTTGGGGAAGAGAGTTCGGAGGCCTGGCTTGTTCTGTTGATGACTAAGTGGGTGTATAGGATTGAGTGATGTGCATGTCTACTGAGGAGCCCAGAGGAATTTTCTGCTTAAGGTTTCTCCCCAAGCAAAACCCAAGTGTTACCCTTTGAGTTCATGAAACATTTGTGAAGGGCTGGATTAGCTGACTATGTCTGTGGTTAAATTGCTTTTCTTCTGTCTGTCTGGAAGTGTTTTAACAGGTTTCATCTCAAATCAGCAATAGCTATCGGTTAGCATGAATGATTCCTGGAATCCCAGGCTCCAAGTGTGTCTCAATATGAAGCTAGTTTTTGTGAAGATGAGTATTTTGGGGTTAATGAAAAGTTTTGCCAATCCTCGCTCAACTCTGTTGTTTCTTGGGAGTGTGTGTCTTTGTTACTGTAAATGGAGAACTATCAGTTAATTATTCCTTATTGCAACTAATGTAGTTCAGGAGCACATTAGATTGCTAGCTAAATAGCAGTTCGGCAGCTTAACTAGCAGCAGGGAAATGCTGGGTGGCAGTTGCTGCTGCTTTTGCCACACCTGTTCCTAAAATAATTTTTTGAAACACAACTGAAAATAGACTTTAAATTAAGATTTTTTTTTTAAATTTATTATTTTTAAAATTTTTTCAGGCTTAACAATGAGAAGATGGCAGGTCTTTATGCAGTAGTGTGTGGTGTATGGCAATATGGCTATCTTTGGGCAGTTTGAAGATTTACTGGTGGTGGTTATTGGGTTGTGGGTTTTTGTTGTGGGTTTTGGGGGGGGTTTTTTGTTGGTGTTTGTTTTTTTTTTTTTGTCTGGCTAAAAGGTTTATGAGCACCTGAAGCCTTCAGTCATTTTTTTGTCCCAGTATAAGAATATTAGTTGTCCCAGATTTCAGACCAAGTAGTACTTTTCATTTGCTTTGATTATGTATTTATTTATCTTTTAGGTCTTTCACTGGATCTATCAACAGAAGGAAAACCAAAATTTTTTGCTTAACTATTTCTTTGAAGGTGGGGGGTTTTGGTTTTGGGTTTTGTTTGTTTGTTTTATGGAGCAGAGTAGCAATGAGCTTGTAGACAAAGGGAAAATTCCTCATTCTTCTTGCTTTAATGTGCTGCTCAGGAACAGCAGTGTGTCTTGTATGTTTGCAAAATCTAAAAATCTAACTCCACAGATGAGCATGAATCTGCCATACTACTTCATGTTCCCTCCTCTTATGATAACGCAAATGACAGCTTGGTGTATATGAGCAGTGAACTGATTACGCTGAAAATAAACCTGACAAATCATATGGTTAACTCTTAGCTAAATCTGTTTCCTGATTCATCTCACCATATTGTGGAATAAATTCTGGTTCTGGTAGAAGGGAAGAAGTGACAATAAGGGTGCAGTAAGGAAATGAGACTGTCCATTTTGGAATAGGTTAAAGTAGTAAAGTATTTTTTTTTTCCCGTTAAAGATTTTTGCATCCATTTGCAAGGACACCAGTGTAAAGATGTTTTCTGGAGTTTCATGTTGATACTTTACTATTTTGTTATGTAGGGTAATCTGTACCTGGGGTTGAATGTCTGCTTTTGCCAAAACTGTCACTTCTTTTACTGGTTCTGAGTTTTGGAGTGCGAGAAAGATCTAAAGCAAAGCATCTCTTTCATATTTTCAAATGTTGCTATTGAATCAGAGAGCCTTTTTGGGCAGATGTTTCTTGATCAAAGATGATTTGTGCAATGAGTTGCCCAGTTCTGACAGCAGTAATATGTTAAATTCCATGCTCTGCAAAGCATGGGCTGTTCTCTTAGCACATCTGTCTTACCTCTTAAAAACACTTTTCTGTAAACTTTCTTACTATGGTCTGAAGTTTTGTGTTCTTAAACTGTGGAGCAAGTCGTCTGTATCCTTCAGAAGTCACTGCTGTGGTTTTTTGGATATACAAGGTTCTCTAAGCAGGCACATAGCATGCTTTGTCTTGAAGGGAAAATGAGAACTTGCTGCTTTTTGTTTCCCTCGTGACTACTTGAATGGAACTGAGAAATCTAAAATATTCATATAATAATAAGTCTGCTGATCTTAAGAGTACTTAATCAACAGAGATTCCAAGCCAGGTGTCCTCAGCAGTGCTATGCTGCCTGGTGTTCTACTCCCCTTTTTAAGGTGTCCTTGGGTAATACCAGCCAGTTCTGATCAGTACCCCAGTTTCAGTACTCTGCTCCAGCCTTCTTATTTCTTCTTTGAACATCTTTCAGCTGCTTTTGCTCTACTTTCTGTCAGCACTTTTAGCTGCCCTGAAGACGCCTGATCTTACTGGATCTCAGAATCTGCCAGTGAATATTGGGTAGTGCAATCCTCCCACAAAAGGCTCCACACTGTATTACTTGATAGGATGCTTTGTCTGCCCAAGGCTGTTGGCCAGGTAGAAAGCCCAGCCTTTTCTGCCTGGGTGATGGATGACGTTAGTGCTTCTGTGCCAGTAATTGCATTCCTCAGTCTTCTGAATTACTGAAGAGATAGGATTAATATTAAGAACAGCTCTATTCTTTCATTTTAAAGGGTTGTTATGTGGGGAAGTGAAATGTGGTTTGTACCTGACAACCTCTCTGGTGAGGCTCATTTACCTTTGACATAATTCCATAATGTATGTTCAGTAACTAATAGCTGAATTAGAAGTTAGTGTGCAGGAAATAAATTTATCTGATGCCAAGCCTTCTAGTGATGATAAATCTGGATTACATGCTTCTTGGGAAGTAATGAGGGGTGATAACTTGGAAGTAAATTAAGTAACTTGTGTATTCCCCCCCCCGCCCCTTGCCCCTTCTTTTTTTTCTTCTTTCTAGAACCATAGAGCAGACCCAGAAGAACTATTCACAAAACTGGAACGCATCGGGAAAGGCTCCTTTGGTGAAGTCTTTAAAGGAATTGATAATCGGACACAGCAAGTGGTTGCTATAAAAATCATAGACCTTGAGGAAGCAGAAGATGAAATAGAAGATATACAGCAAGAGATAACTGTTTTAAGTCAGTGTGATAGTCCTTATGTAACAAAATACTACGGATCATATTTAAAGGTAATGTATAGTATGGCATAAAGATTTGCTAGCACCAGGTTGTTTTGAATGCTGCTAGGAAAAAATTCCAAAATTAAGCAAGAGTTATCAGGCCAACTTGACCATTTTTTTTTAGTAGGTTTTTGTTTTTCTTTGAACAGATCTTTTCACTTGGTTTTGCTGCTTGCTCTTTGAGGCTGGAATTTGCACAAAATGGCTAGAGAATGATCAGAGTTGATAGGGGATTACTCTTGGCATCGCTATTGCTTTTGGACCTTGGTTTTCTCTCCTCCCTCCACAATTATAGCACAATTTTGTGGCCTTTCTGGGAAAGAAAAAAATACCTTCACAGGTATAGAAACAAAACCCTTTGTCTGATATGGAAAGAAATGCTGCACCATGTAGAGATATGTTGGTAATTATGCAGCATAGTAGGCCTGAGACAAAGTAAAACTGACATTAGCAGTTATGTAACCACTCTGTGAAATCTTATCTAAGGCACAATTTAAAAACAAACAAACAAAAATAAAAACCTACAGAAATCCAAAATGTTGAGTAAGTCTTTTCAGCTTGCAAGACTATCCACATATAATCACCTTAAATACTGCTTAAATTATCTGCAGTGCATACAGTTTTAGATGATTTTTTAAAAAAGAAAAAAAAATTTAATAAGCTAAAGTATTAACCATAGTTAGAGCTGTCTTAAATGTCTGGGGTTTTTTTTGTTTGCTTGTGTTTAGGGTTTTGTGTTGAGCTTTTTTGTTTGGTTGTTTTGTTTGCTTGGGTTTGGGTTTTTTGCTGGGTTTTGGGGGTTTGTGCAGGGTTGGTTGTTTTTTGGTTTTTTTGTTTTGGTTTGGTTTTTTTCCCCTCTTAAGGTGTAGTGGTTTTTTGACGTTTTTCTAGAGGCAGATCTCTGAGAAACATTCCTGTGTCACACTTGTGCTGTATCTTTAGTGATACTATAAAGTATTTGCAGAATTTATTTAGTAGTGTTCTTTTTAGATTTGGCTTTTTTCCTCTTTAAATTGCCAAAGTATTCAATTTTTCATATTTAATGTTCAGTGGGCAATTTAATTTTCTGTACTCCAAATGCTAAATCCTCATTTTGACCAAGCTAAGACAGCTATGGTGGCTTTGCTATTCACTTAGTTCCTCAGTATTCTGTGGGTTCTTCATGCTGAAGTGAACATGCAAGTTGTCACTGATGTCCCATCTTTCCTTCTCCTTACTGGCCTCAGTCAGTGGAATTTTTGTTTTGTTTTTTACTAAGTGATAGAGCTTTGAGATGTAGTAGAATTTACTTTCCCGCATCATACATTAGAACAAGCTGGTTCTTCTCAGATAATTTTGAATTCAGCTAGCAATATTCCCCTGGAGCAGTGCTCAAATGGTACTGCAGATCCAGACATGATCAGTCCTTTATTTTCTGTGACGAGCTAAGTTCTAAATATTGTTCTCCTGGGTATCCATCATTTTAACCTTGTGTTGTAAAAGCCCAGTTGTTTGCCCTTAAGTACAAACAGGTCAAGGTAAGTCTTGGAAAGGGGTTTTGCTTGGAAGTAGTTTTGCTTGGAAAAGTGTTTTGTTAAATTTCAGAATTAAACACTGATTTCAGCAGCTGTAAATGGGGAAATGAAACTTTGATTTGGTGAGGATTTGTTTTGTTTGGTTTTTGTTTGTTTGGTTTTTTTTTTTTTTTAGGGGTAGTGGGTGGAGAAAGCTTTATAAGTGAGTCATGGACTGAACAGGGAAAGAAAATAGTCTTTTCATTATTTACAGCAACATAGGTACTGAAAGCAAAAAGGGTATTGCAAATCTGCCCAAGTACCTGTGCATCACAGCAGTTTGTCTTTGGCCTTATTAGGCAAGTCTTTGTCTCTGGCTTTGTTACGCAAGTCTTTCACTTTTTGCCCCTTTTCTTAGATATGTAAATACAGTTATTCTACCAGTGCTATAAAACTATCAAATTCTGGTTAGGGTTTTTTATTTTTTTTAAATTTCTGGTGGATAGAGGATCATGCTAATGCTGCAGTACTTTCCTTTCCACTGTTTTGAGTTCTTTCCATTTCTATTCTGTTCTAAATTCTGAAACATTAATGCTCATCTCTTGTTTACTTTTCACACTCCTAAGGTTTTGGGGGAAGGAAAATCTCTGTGTGTGGAGTTTGGGGAGGTGTTTGTGGAATTTTGGTAACTTTCCCATTCCTTTAAGAAACTCCTCTCTTTAAAAAAAAAAATCCCCCACTCCCCACCCCAAAACCAAGAAATGCCCAAAACTAAAAAAAATGGTTCACAAGTATGTTTTTCATCCCAGACTAGCATGATAGTTAGTTCTATTGCTTGCTGTTCCCCAAGTAAATGAATAAAAATGTCCACAAATAAATGAGTATTTTTAGTTCTGTAATTATAAATAAATAAAATGACTGTTTCAGTATTACCTTGGCTCTAAATTTTTCTTAGGCTAGATTTATCCTTGGTTACTAATACTAGATCTTTCAGCTTCAGATTCCTCAGGGGAAAGAGTGTATTAGCTTTTCTAAATGTGCAAAGAATCTTTTATGCTGCCTTTTTATTTTAGCAATAACAGGTATTTTGAGAGTTGTATCTGTCTACTTTTTTTTTTTAACTTAATTGCTATACCTTTTCACTCTTTATTAGCTATTACTCTGAGAATGGCCGTCAGCCTAAGTATTTAGCTGTGTAGTTCTTCATTGAGGATTTAATTTCTCTATATACTGTAGATATCTCTTGGAAACAGTGAAATGGGTACAGTTGTCTACCAAATGACTGTATAATTAAAGGTTAAAGAACATTGAGGTTAAATTCTGAAAATTAACACATCTTATTTCTTACAAAGCAAAGTCCTAGGCTGCAAAGATTAATAGCAGTTCTCTATGGATATGACTGGTAATGAAGATCACATTCAAAGTGGTCCCGTAGGTTTGTTGGTGAATACTTAGTTTTATATGTAATGATCACTGAAAATATTCCTAGAAATACCTTTTAAGATAGTGACTAAAAAGAGCATAGGCACACTGTAAGTAGAAGGTATTTCAAAATTTAAGAGTTTTCTTTTTTCCTTTGCATCTTTATTTACAGGAAAACAAAACAGTTGAGCCAGTCTGCCCTCTTTCAGATCATGTTTGTAGAAGTAGTTTACTAAAATATATTAATCATACATGTAGCTTTCACTGAAGCTCTAGGAATGTGATTAGAAATGTTTTTGAGTTTTGCAGTGTTTAAGTCGAAGAGACTTAGTATTTTCTTGACTATACCAAAGCAAACCCTCAGTGCAAAGTCATTCAGGTTGCCTACAATACTTAGTGATATTTCTTAGCTGAATAATCTAGAGCTGGTTTAAACGTTTAAATCTGATAGTTTTTACTTTGAAGAAACTGCAGCTGAGACCATGTGTTGGCTTCAGGTTTTTCACGTGTTCCTCAGTTCATCCAATTGAACTGTAACGGAACATCTTTTGTTGTAACTTATTCTTGGTTTTTTAACCAATTTTAAGTAAGCTTTGAATAAGCAGATCATTCTTGTCATCAGTTTGTAGTCAGTTTCAGTTTTTCCTCTGGTTATGATAGCATATTTGATAATTAAAAGTTGTTTAAAACACAAAAGAAGAGATGTTAACTGTGTGCGTTTTCTAATTGCAAATTTCAGATGAGAGATTTTATTTTTGTACGCTCCGTTCTACATACTCTGCAGCTTTACAGTTTCCTCACACTTTAGGATGCAAAGCCAGCCTTGTGGCTGATCAGTATGGAGTGGCCCAGTCTCAGGGAGCCTGGGGCTTACCAGGTACATGCAGGCTTTTCCAGATTCTCCTGCTACTGAAAGGGGGAGGGGAAGAGTGTCTTTTATTTCAATTGCTTGACTTACTAATTTGTAACTTAGTCAGCTCAGCTGATGCCATGTAAGATACTCTTACCTTCTGCAGCCTAGCTGCTCATTAGCTACAGTTTGTGCATCTGACTTGTAAACGTGGTTTTAAAAATATGGACAGTCCCTTAATGTATTTACCTAACAGTGCAATGTTATTTGTCTGTTATCAGATATTTTACTCTCTAGAAACCTTATCATTGGTACAAGATGGCAAGGTCTACTTCCTTGAGGTTCTTGGGATAAAGCTGATGCTAGTTTTCAGTTATTGTGACACAGAAAGGTACAAAACCCCCATATCTTTGTAATTTGGGGTACCTATATATCTTGAGTTTTGGAGTTTGAATGGGAGTTTCCCACTGAATTAATCTTAGACATTAGGTATTAGTAATATCTTTCTTAAATATTCATTGGGTATCTGGAAAGTTCAGTAGTGTTTTCTAAACATACTGGTAGGTGATGTACAAGCATATATATAGTCAAAGAATGTGCCATAATAAACACATTTGTGTATGGCATTAAAATGCTTTAGTTTTATATCGTGTCTTTCACAAATGCATGTAGAATTTTACAGGCTTGCAGCTGTATTAATGCAACTTTTGTAGCTGTAAGGTAACTTAAATCCTGATGTAGATGTCTGTAGATGTTCATGTTTATGGAAGGTCAGGATCTAAATTTGTCTCCTCATCCTGTATTGCACTTTGATTGCGATTAACATCACATCTCAATAAGTAAAACATTTCTTGTGGAGGGTACCCTTGAAAGTGATAGTGCATAGCAATGCAGTAGCATAAGTTACTTTAGCTAAAATGAGTGTTTTCCTCAAGCCTAATGGTTTGTCAAAATGTATTACTACCTTATCAGTTCAGGCAAGAAAAAGATTAAAGGTATTAAAAGTTATCCTAGTTCTGGCATGGTTTGGTTACGCATATTTGTGAAGCTTGATAAAATACTTGAGCCGTACTTTTCATCTGATCCCATAGAGATAGATCTTCTCTTGATGACTGAAATTTCATGATTGTTTTCCCTATTTGTGCCATCTAGCCAAGGGGTTTAAATATCTATTCTTGTAACTATTACAGCCACCTGGGCTTGCTCTTTTCTTTTGCAATTAAAACAAGCCTGAAGTTATTCTCAGTTTTTCAGATTTGAATAAGGAGAACTTCTGTAGTAGCATCCAAAGGCTTCCATCAGAATTGTAGAGCACTTTGTGCACCAAAGCTTTGAGACAATCTAAAGATACTGTTTGTTCTACATTGTCTATTTATACTTGGTTGACCTAAAATAGCTAGGAAAAAGGTTGTTCATGCCTAGCTAGAAAATATCCACACCCGGTTACAGTGGATAGTAGCTATTTCTTTGAGGCATTATTTCAGAAACACAGTACTTACTCATTTTCACCCTATACTGTTTTCAAGTAATGGTCAAATCCTCCAAACATGTCTGGTAACCACAATGTTTGCCTTAAACTGGAGTTCCTTGCAGGTCTTCTCAGCTGACAAAGTTGGGCTTTGTAAAAACTGCTAAAATTAGCCAGCCCTTCCCTGCTGATCTCATAATATTGGAATAGACTCATAAATGGTGTGGTTTTTAAACTCAGAGTAAATCTAATAGAGCACACTTTGTTATAATTGGATTTGGTGCTTTCAGAAACTGCACCTTTATTTACTTGTTGAGTTTTCTTTAGATTTCTGTCACTAGTGAGGCAATAGGATGGGAAAGCATACAATGTAGAATGCAAGAGGCTTTAAAAAGTACTTCTGCCATAAGCTTGTGCTCTGTTACAAGGAACTAGCACTAGTAAATATATGCTGGAGACTTAAAACAGTGTGCCTGGTACTTCCCCAGGTCTGGTTCAGTTGAGTATTTTTAATAACTGTTTTTTGTTTTAAATAAAGAAAAGTTTTTATTTGCAGAATTTCTTAAGAGTAGTAGCCCATAGATTAATACTTGGGTTTCTTCTGAAATGTGAGGGGATTCTGGCAGGCAAATAGCAGAACATCCCAGTTTTGAAACGTACTGTCTATGGATCCAATACCAAATCTTTCTCATTTTGTTTATATGAACTAGCCACCTTTTGCAGTGACATACTAAGGGCAAAGTCAGCATCTAGAAGTCAGTGTTAGAAGAATTAGTGTTCTAGTAGTTGAGACCTCTCCACAAAGAAAGTGCAGAAACTCGTATATTCACAGGGGTTGGGATTCAAATAGTATATAGTGAAGGAGTACATGAACTTTGCAACATTACTGGAAATAATCTAAAAAAAAAAATCCTAAGATAGGTGCCTTAAGTCATACTTTTTATTGAACTATATTGCTCTTATCTTTGACTTTTTAATGGCCGATTTCAAACCTCTGATCTGAAAACTTTGGAAACCTGAACGTTTTTGTAGAGTTCCAGGTCTGGCAATGCAATTTCTCCTGGCTGGTGGTTGTAGTGCTGTTTTGTATCTCAAAATCAGAGCTGTCCCTATGGTAGCAGGCATATCTTGTGGTAGGATGTAAGTTCTTAGGTACAAGCATATTCAAGGGCTGCTGGATCTGACAACTTAAGTTGCAGCTTGTGGACATGTTAGATACACATCTGCAGAGTTACCACATAGGTAAAGAGGCACCTAGTACCTACCTCCATTAGGCTTTACGTTTCTGTTGTCTTTGACCTGTGTTCATGCTCACACTCTCGCTCAAAAGTAATTTTTAGTTCTGAGTATTTTCCTCAGGTGAGAGGTGTGGTGATGTTAAAGGAAGTTTACCATTAAAATTGTAATGCTTCTGTATCACAAATGGCTAGAATTAATAATTGTAATGCAAAGATAGTCTTTTCTAAGAACTACAACCTTACATTTAAAACATTTAGTTCAAATTTAAACCACCACCAAATCACCATTTTCTGAGTTCCATTTGTTTAGGTAGAATCATATTAGATACCAGTTAGCAGAAAATGATTAGTGATGGTGGGAGCGGTGGTGATGGGGTTTGTTGCTGTTTTTAAATACAGAAGTCAAACTTTAATTGATATTTAGACATCTTGCACAGGAGCTGTGTGATCATTCTACAAGAAGTAATTACATGTAACTTGGTGATTAATGGGATTCTGCATTTGCATTCTCCTAACAGTATGCTGGTAGTCTATTGAAATACATAATTTTTTTTTTTTTTTTTTTTTATGGCAGCCTTGGACTTCTAACAGCTCAAGTCTTCCTTTACAGGGCACAAAACTATGGATAATAATGGAATACTTGGGTGGAGGTTCAGCTTTGGATCTTGTAAGTGGATGATTTTTTCACATTTTAAGTACTAACAAACCTTATTTCATTGCGCTTTCAGATCTCTCTATAAAATCTAGTCCTTGGAGGCAGCTGATATTACATCACTGCTACATTGTAATGCTCCAAAAAGTGTGAATTTGAATGGTAGTTCTGTTATATTGAATTGATGTTGATTTTTGTTGTTGTTGTTGTTGTTGTTTTTACTGTTTGTCTCTAAGCATTAGGAAGCATCCGTTTTGTTCTCAGTCAAATGTAAGGTGTGTTTTTTTTGTTTTTTTTTGTTTTTTTTGTTTTTTTTTAGTATGAGGAGAAGTACTGTTCTTGCTGTATGTGGTGGGGTTTTGGGTATTGGGTCATCTGTCCCTCCCCTGTCCCCTCCCCCCAGTAGAATTCATTACACTTGAATAAAAGTTTCCTTTGGGATTGGGTTTCAGGAATGAATGAAGTGTATGCCCACAGAGTACAGTTAATTTTAACTGGTTAAAAGGTGTTGGGTTTTCCATTTTCAGGTATTTTCAGTTAAGCATGAAAGTGCCTTTTACTTAAGATAGTGTAGCATTCATGAAGGATGTAGCTTAGAGAGTACAAGAGCACAATCCACTGTATGTGGATGTGGTTTCCCCATACTTTCAGTAGAGCTCTGCTTCAGCTGTAAAGCTTAGAGACCCACCCTTTCCTGTAAGATAATATAACTCAGTCTCTGTTTTGTTCTGAAGGAAAAATATGTCTTCAGAATTACAGAATGGTGTTAATTATGTATTTGCTAATAGTGGTCCTATCTGCAAGAGCTGAAGCACGTGCTTAATTTCACAGATCTATTTAAACTTCTTTATGAAATTGCATCACATCAACTCAGCTACAGGAATGCAAAAGAATAGTAATTATGTGTAGCATGTAGTAGTTTGTAGCTCTGGAACTTAGTCTTTTGAGAAAGGGGCTGCAAGATACTTATTCTTTACTGCTTTTGAGTAATTGATAGTCTTCTGTGGAGTGTCAGAAATAGTGAAATAGCTTTTACTAGTGACAGTTGAAACCACTGAACCTTTAGAAGAGTAGAACTTTTAAGTTTTGCCTCACTTTGCCATTCCGTAATTTCATGGTGTTCTCTGTTTCACTGCTGTGTTGTTGGTATTTTTTTTTTATAGCAGAATCACCCACCTTAATTGCTTCGGTTTCATTTATGTAACTTTCTAATGTGCAAGGTTTATACTTATTCCATACTAGCAGCTTTATAGCAGCATGTTATGTTCTTGATGCAAAAGCAAGCATGGAATCAAAAATGCTGGAACAAGAAAAAAAGTAACATTGAATTTAAAAACTACAGTCGATAGACTAACTTATTTTGTAATAAACTGAGTTTCTTAATTCACTTAATCTAAAATACAAAATTCAGTCTGCTGTGCTTGCTGTCTATAGGAAACTGTAACTTTGTGGAAAATTAGTCTAGCTTTTCATGTGCATTGCATGCTGAGGAGAGTGCATACTGTATGCGTTAGAAAAGCAACAGTGCTTTCAATGTATTATCAGTAGAGGAGATGTGAAGATGATTGTTCCAATGGCACCTATTACTGATAGAATGTTGACATAATTCATTGAATCTTTCATTAATTCTGTTAGTTCTTTACTTTAAAAAAGTCTTTCAAGTTTAAGATTTAATTAAATCCGTAACAAAGCAAAAAATAGATACAAGAGTAAAATTATTGTATCTTTTCTGTAAAGCTGCGTGCAGGCCCATTTGATGAGTTCCAGATTGCTACCATGCTAAAGGAAATCTTGAAAGGTCTTGACTACCTACACTCAGAGAAGAAAATTCACAGGGATATAAAAGGTACGTAACATTTTAAATGTTACTTTGTTAAAGCCTTTAAAAATTGTAAGAGCAGTATTCTAATTTAGATACCACGTTATTTCCCCTTGGCAGCTGCCAATGTCTTGTTATCAGAACAAGGCGATGTTAAGCTTGCAGATTTTGGGGTTGCTGGGCAGCTGACAGACACGCAAATTAAGAGGAATACCTTTGTTGGAACTCCATTTTGGATGGCCCCTGAAGTCATTCAGCAGTCAGCATATGATTCAAAAGTAAGTATGAGAGTAGAATACCTTTTCTTTGTATCTGCATATCTAACAGAAATTACTTTGATTTTTGTGGTTTTAGCTCTATCAGTATGGAGGGGAAAAAAAGTAGATTTCAAATTACAGGGTTTAAAGTAATAAAATTAAAAGTGTGATTAAATTGTTTTTATATGGTAGTTACAGGTCACTGTACTCACATGCAAGACCCATGCAAACTCACGAAGTAAATCGATGCTTTTATGTTAAGATTCTTTCAGAGAAACTCCCTGGATGCTTTCAGTGTTGTGGGTGGGTTGGTTGGTTTTGTTTTTAATTTCAATTCAATGTTTCACATTTAATTCAAATGGTAATAAAGCTCTCACAAATTAGAATGCCACCAGAACTTATCAGCTTATAAGATGGTGGCTGAAATTTTACTCATCTCAGATTTTTTCTAAACAGTTCTGGATATAATTTCTTTAATGGTATTTCTGAGGACCTGTGTAATGCTGAAGATTTTAGCACAGGTGAATAATCTTGAGAAGGAAAAAAGTAACTTGAACTACAGGATTGGGTAGCTGTGGTAGCAGTATGGTACCTTGTACATTTTGTTGTCATGTTGACTAATGTTGAGTAATTGCAAAGGAGAGTTTCCCTATGTGAACTAACAGTAGAAAAGCAGACCTCATCCATGTTTTTCTGAGGGTTGAGAACTGCTGCTAGAAATTATGATAAGGAAGGAACAGTGCCCTCTTTTCCCATGTGTACACCCACAAGATGACCTAGAGCATGTTTAGTGAAATGGTAGTGTAGTTCAGTGCTGGCACTGCACTTTCTCTGCTGTAGATGCAAACTTAAATAGGAGCAAAAAATCTAAAAATCTTGGTATATGCAAAGTAATACTTTCATACTGTTTTTTCTCAAATAGTAAACGTGTAACTGTACTTGTGATGTGCACATAAAGAAAAGACTGTTGAATATCTGAGATGTCCTCAAGATATTCACACTGCAGGAGACTTTCCCAGGATCCTTCAGACTTGAAGGAATTTGTGTACATGTCACAAGGGTTTTTGCTGATAAGGAGTACGTTGTAGTTCTCATGTTTAGGGTTTCAGTGGTGCAACTGTAACGTGCTCCCTAGGGCATTTTGGAAAAAGCACTCTACTCCACTCTAAAATTGCGTATTGTCCAGTCAAAGTGATAATAATTCCTCTTCTGCTTGCCCTGTGTATAACTCAGCTGTACCACCCCTTCGTTTACATTCTCCCAGCAACCTAATCTTTTGCCTTCTATATCTCCTCAATATGTTGCAAGAGCAATGCCCTCTCCCTTTTCTTCCTATGCCAAAAGTCTGGTGGGAAAACACATAACATGCAAGCCTTTGGTAGGACAGATGAAGGGTTTTGGACAGGATACACTTCAATTTCTAGACTAACACTGATGAACATTGTGGCATCAGGACTGAATTTTAACCTTTTGCTTCTGTCCCTACTTCAAAATGACTGAAAATAAAATAGAAATTCATACAATTTTGTAGTGGCAGAGATTTACAAGCCCCATCTCTTCTTTCAAAACATCTTGCTCCAGTATACAATTGTTAGTTATGATATTTCAGTAATAAACAATAAGCTAGTTTAATTCTTCAATATTAAGTACAGATATTTTAGTTCTTGTGAATTGGAAAGGAATATTGGAGAGATGCAAGTTGTAAGCCTTGTTTACTCTATGGGCAACTTTGGTTTATGACTTCTGTGCCAAGTGTAGTCAACTATTGCCAGCCACTTTTTAATGAGAAACACCTTTGGTGACCTTAATAGCTATTGCAACTCATCTAAAAAGACACAAGTAACATACATTTCACTTGGGAAAAATCTCTAAATCGGAGAAGAATTTTATAGTTCATAAGATATTTTGATACAAAGACAGAATTTGTTTATAATGCTTGCCTTTAGCTAAAATAAATACCACTTCATTATTCTTCAGAAACTTACACTGTGAACTTGGTGTTTTAGGTCTAGCAAGTTGTTGATAATTTTCTAGCTAAATTCATCAAGCAGTCTGTTAAGAAAGAAATTAAGTGATCACCTGCTGGATTTGATTCAGCTCTCTGCCTTGTTCCTTTAGAGTGTGGTGTCAAACAAGATTGGATACCTCAGTGCATCTACAGTTTAAAAAGTGACATCAGCATGCAGTTTTGCTATCTAAACAAAATCTGAATTTGACGCGGGAAATTTATGGTAGTTTGTAGTTCATTACATAATAAAAAAATCAAAGGGAGGTAAATGTTTCTGAAGCTTCTTCCAAAAGCATGTGCATTTAGGTGCATGTGTAACTTGCTGACAGTGTTACAACAGTGACAGCATGCAACAAAAGTGATGTTGTAGATGTTTGTCATTAAAGACTGATTAAGTTAGCCGTGTCTTTGGGGATTATAGCCTTCAAATATTAGTAAAGAATCTTTGTGCATTATCTACTTAGACCAAAATTAATTTTATTATATAGATGCAGAATATGTGAAGATTTCAGTTATTAGCTACTTAATCATGATAGCCCTTAATTTTGTACTAAATGTAACTTTTCCCTTTCTCAGGCTGACATCTGGTCATTGGGAATCACTGCTATTGAACTAGCCAAAGGGGAGCCTCCCAACTCCGATATGCATCCGATGAGAGTTCTGTTCCTCATTCCGAAAAACAATCCTCCAACTTTATTAGGAGAATTCAGTAAACCTTTTAAAGAATTCATTGATGCATGTCTGAATAAGGACCCAACATTTGTGAGTAGATGTGTGTGTGTGTGCGTGTGTATAGATGTTTTGGCGTTGTTTCCTACTCTCTCATGCATGTGAAATACTTTCCTGGTGTAGTGCATCGTAGTTGAAATAATTTCAGAGACTATACTTTACACTGTAAATGGTAGTGGTGCTTTTTAATAGCTGTGTCTCCATCCTAGTCTCTTTTGTTTAAAATGCTGAAAGGAGGAGGGAGAAGGCTGGAAGAAATGATGGTGACAGAGGCAGCTTCCTAAAATGCACTCAAACCTAAGATAATATCAGAAGAGAAGCTTTAACAGAGGAGAGAATCTTAGATCTTTTTCTTCCAGCAGAACTTCTGCTGTCTGTCTGAATTCTGCTTACAAGGAAATGTTGCATTGGAGAATTTTGATTAGTCATTTTCCTGGGTGTGTACCTTCTAGCACAGAAGGATAAGCAATATAGTCTGTGACTTGATGATATTTTTAAATAGAGTGCTTGTAAATATGGATTACTGGTGTTTCTTGACTT
The DNA here is from genome assembly GCA_035590195.1 of Aviceda cuculoides. Taxonomy (NCBI): domain Eukaryota; kingdom Metazoa; phylum Chordata; class Aves; order Accipitriformes; family Accipitridae; genus Aviceda; species Aviceda cuculoides. Next base: position 14,853,367 of record JAVJGG010000039.1, read on the forward strand.
CCTGTTTCACTAATTTCTTGATACTATATGAGTTAGCTCTAGAAGTCAGTTGTCTTACTAAATCTCCCCTATTAACATTTAAAATCATGACATGTTAGCATAACATTAAATATTTAAAGTCTTTCTTACAGCGCCCTACTGCAAAAGAACTTCTGAAGCACAAATTCATCATGAAAAATGCCAAGAAGACTTCGTATCTGACAGAGCTGATTGATAGGTTTAAGAGATGGAAAGCAGAGGGACATAGTAGTGATGAAAGTGATTCCGATGGTTCAGATTCGTAAGTTTATTTTCAGTTTAGTCTCTTTTGGGCTTTTCTTTTTTAAAATAGTGTTACTAAAGTAGGTTCGTGGCAGTTTCTCTGTGTAATTAACTCCTCTTCTGTACATCTGTCTTTGTTCCATTATGTTTTTCATTGGCTTCTTTCAAGAAAACCCCTTGTATGAACCTAAAGACTAACGCATAAGTCAACTTATGTGCTCGTTATCTCTTTAAACTTTTTCTCTCTGAACTCGGTTTTGCTTCTGTTTAAGTGCTCTGTATTTCCTAGTCTGAGGCTAGTGGTTATACCAAAAACAATGAATCACAATTAGAAATATTGCGGAGCAAGGTTGAGGTATGTGAAGAAGTTTGCACAATGCCTGTGGAACAACATACATTCTGTAAGTCTCTTGCTTTTCTGGATATCAGATAACTGTTTTAAATGGGATGCCATGGGAGAAGGTAAGCTTTATGTGGGTAGATAACATCTTCTGTTTGCTTTGATTGTATTTCAATTTATTCAGCCTCTGAAGTTGTTTTTTTAAAGGTCAGTTAATGTTTCAATACATGTTTTTCTTCTTATTTTAGGGAATACAGAACTAATCCATATAGATTTATTATGTATTTAGGTTACCTCCGCTTGCTTAGTGTTATGTTGTGGCTAGTATTGCGTACATCATATCCTTTTTCTTTAGGGAGTCCAGTAACAAAGAAAATAACTCTCATCCTGAGTGGAGTTTTACTACAGTTCGAAAGAAGCCAGATGCAAAGAAGCTACAGAACGGGACGGTGTGTACAGTCTGAAGAGTTCTTCTTTCTACGTGCTGATTTTGAAGCCAATTTAAGGAAGATAGTGATAAAACTTAGTAATTATTCACTTTTCATAAGAACTGACTGTCTTTTTGTAGTTCAAGAGATGATGCTCATTAGTGGTATTTCCTATGCCCATGTCAGTCTTAAATGCAAAAGGGTACTGCATACTAATAGATCAGTATCTGCTCGTAGAGGTGTGAATTTTAAAGATTCATGTAATATTAGAGAGGAAAAACTGAATTGTTTTTCTGATGATATATGACATTTCAGATGTGTCATCAGGCATCTGTTTCCACATCACGTAACATTTGTTAATGTACTGTGCCTTCATTGTTTTTGTAATGTATTTCAAGCGCTTTGTTAAATTTAACTGAACTTGCCTTCATTGTTTTTGTAATGTATTTCAAGCGCTTTGTTAAATTTAACTGAACTTTCAAAATCACATGTGCTGTGTTAAATGCAGCGTATATGTTGTATAGGAATATGCTAATGTAATCCTTATTTGTTAACTTTTAGGATCAGGATCTTGTTAAAACCCTGAGTTGTTTAACTATGATAATCACCCCTGTATTTGCTGAGGTAAGTCTTGACTTAAAAAATTTCTTTGAAAACATTACC
>JAVJGG010000039.1:14863469-14886705 GCA_035590195.1 Aviceda cuculoides
AGAGCATGGGTGCGTGGCCAGTAGGGTGTCGTGCCCCCACCCCGGACCGGGCACTGCCCCCCTCCACCACCACCACCACCACCCCCCAGTACCTCTCGAAGGGCAGGCTCTTCATCTTCCCCTTCCTCCCATGCTCCAGCAGCTGCCGCTGTGTCCTCCCGCTGCAACAAGGGGGGAGAGGTGTGAGCAGCACCAGCAGCCCCAGCCCTGGGCATCCCCGCATCCCAGGGGAGGCAAGGGGATGTGGCAGGACCGAGACAGCGGTCTCTCCAGGAAAAGCAGCTGGTGGGTATCATCCCCTCGCATCCAGCCAGGTCCGATATAAAAGGGAGGCTCTGAGCCATCCCCACACCCTTCCTGGCCTCACGTGTTCGGTTTTCCCCAGGGACTTTACCTGTAGCGAAAACTGGAGCCCTTGCTGCACAGAAGGGCTTTGGGCTTTGACTTGGGCTCTTCAGACAGCCTGAAGAAGGCATGGTACTCCACACACGTCTTCCAGAAAGCCTTGCAGGCATCCCGGCTCGCCATGGTGAACTCCAGCGTGTCCTTGCACAGCGCCTGCACGGCCGGAGACAAGCGAGCCGGCGTCAGGGGCCCGGGGCCAGGCTCTGCCGTTCGCCCTCCTGACCCCACAAAGGACCACACTGGGCTGCCGGCGGCTCCGGCCTCTGGGGACACAGGGTGGCACGTGCCATGCTTGGGGGGCGGGGAGAATCACCCATGAGCAGCAGAAATGGATTTTATTCAATGTGGGGACTTCGCGTGGCTGATCCTCTGTCCACAGCCGCCTGCTCCTGAGCCTGGCAGCTGCCTGCAGCGTAGTACTTACAGAGATGTTTGCGTGGAGCTTGATGAGAAAATGCTTCCTCTTGAAACTCAGTTTGCGAATTTTGGACCAGTTGAATGTGTTGATCTTTGTATTGCCCTGCAAGGATGGACATGGTGGTTACAGCAAGATGGGGCAGGTGAGGATTGCAGAAATACAATGGGCCAAGACCTGAGCTTGTAGGATACCACACAAGACCCCGACATGGCTCTCACTGCTGCCGAGGTCTGGGGAAGGGGTGTCAAGATTTGGTGGTTGCCCATCAGTTGGTCCCAAAAGTGCAGGTTCAGGGCTTAACTCTGCCTGCTGAAGCTATTTGTAAAACTCCAGGACCCCCAGACAAATCTCATAGAGGTCAAGGCAGGGACTCCCACCTGTACCAGCTCAAACATCACATGAGTTAATGCAGAATCAGTCCCCCCAAAAGAATTAAGATCCTCCTCTCCTTTGTTGGGAAGCGTAGCAGAGCTCAGCTCACTCCCATGCCTTTAGACCCACTTTAAGCAGGCTGCAAGCGTACCTTACCCATCATCATTACGCATCAATTTAGATGCAGCCACACAACACTGGTGTCACAGCAGGACCGGATAAAATTGCGTTACTCCACGGTGTGGCACCGAGACCCTCTCAGCTTTCTGGGAGAGCCCAGATTTTAATGGGCTCACAGATGCTCTAATCATGCGTGAGGGGTGTTTATGGCTCTGAATAAATAACCGGATCTGGCAGCACTAATTATGAGCAGCAGACCCACAGTTAGGATTTTGTTTTTTCTGCTCTGGCAAGACATTCGCAGGTTGAAATTAGCCGGTGTGGGAGGCAAGTGCTGCTTCACGCCGGCTGCAAGGAAGTCTGTATTTATTCTGCAGCTACACCGTGATTACAGCGTTATGTAATTGCACAGACGTGAGGTGGCTATTTTCGCTGGAAGATTATACGGTGAACACATGTGACGCAGCCGTGTAACCTGTGGTGCTTACACGGCCGCGCTCGCTGTGACAAGAGCCAACAGAGCCAGGGCAGACACGGCGGCACGCAGCCAGCGCTGATGGAGGCGGTGGGGCTGAGCCCTGCAGCCATGCCCCGGAGCATCACATCCACACCGGAGGTCTGCCGGGGCATGCTCGCTCTTGTAGGATTTGGGAGGGTTTGGAGCATGGAGGGGGGAGGAGGGTCCCCCGCAACTGGAGGTGATGTCTCCGGGGAAAGGCCACCCCTCCCGGGTGCTGGCAGCCCACCCCGAGCCCCGGGCTCACCCGCAGGACCAGCACCCCCATGTGTGTCACGGCCAGGTTGATCTGCGTCCCCTCGCCATCGCTGGCGGGGTGTGGGCGAATCCCATACATCTCCAGCTTCCTGGCCACGTCCAGCAGCTGAACATCCGACTCGGACGGCATCTTCCCGCTGGGGACACAAATGGGAAGAGACACAATTGGGAAGCGACAAGAGTGAGAAGGCAGCTGCTGAAACGGGCTGAAAAAAATGCCATTTTGGACATGCACGCGCTGGCATCACACCCACCCCAGTGCCGGCCCTGCCTGCTAATGGGAACGGCCCCGTCGGCAGGCGCCCGTCGGGTGCTTTGGGTGGGCAGCCGCGGTGCGGAGCAGCCCTTACCTGTGTCTCCGGTGGTAGTGCATGATCTTGTTGTCCAGGTACTCCTGGTTGGGCAGGTACCTGTGGGTTGCCAGGTGCTGCTGGTCCGTCTCCTCGTGGAAGTCGCCCAGCTCGGCTGCGGGGGACGCGGGGAGAGCATGGGTTAGGCTGCGAGGGGTCACGGCAGGGGGAAGCCCTGGCTGTACAGCCGAAGCCCCGTTGAGCGCCCTGTCCCCGGGGAAGGGGCACCGTCCCTGCGGGCACTCGCTTGCCCTTACACTGCAGCAGGTGGGAGACCAGCAGCGCTGCGCTCTTGTCGCTGCAGGGCAGCCGCCCCAGCGCCAGGTCCTTCTTGATCTGGAGGGTGAAGAGGTACCTGTGGAGGGGGACAGGAGCGTGCCCTGGGGGAGCCAGGCTCAGCAGAGAGCCGGGCGCCAGGCTGAGCCGTGAGGGCTCTGCGGCAGGGGCCCGGCTGTCCCCGCACCTCTCCCTGCGCTCGCCCACGTTTCGGCTCAGGGAACGCAGGTCCGCGGGGCCACGGGAGGAGCGCGCAGCCCCTGCGGAAGGCTGCAGCTGGGCACCGCCACGGCCAGTACGCCCCTGCCATTGAAACGCCCATTAGTATGTTCCAGAGTTATCGTTCCTTTATGCTTTGGAGGGCAATTGCATCTCTCAGGGCTAATGTTCTGCAGAAGCACTGTCTCAGTTTTATTCTTAGACCCTGTTCACAATGCTTTCTCTAAAATGTAAGAGCTAACAATGTCATTTTTAAAAATAAAATTGAAGTTCTTCTTTCAGAACACAGCTTGAGGCAGGAGCTAGACTGAGCAAAGTCAGACTCGGTGCCCAACTGCTCAAGTGTTTGGCAGTAAACAAATTGAAGCCTTTTAAGACGGTTGATCCTTCAAGTGGATTTTGTTTAAAAACAGAGGATCAAAAAAAGATACTCGCTCAGTTTTTGTTTTGTAAAGTACAGAGCTCTTTCAATACTTAGGATAACCACAGCTCACAGACAGGCTCCAGCAGATGAAGATAAGGAATTAAATGCATGCTTCACAATTGCAAAAATACAGGACTGTGCAGTAAGAAAATAATAGAACAAGTACTGTACCTGGTCAGCTCTTCTCTCAGATGGCCGGGGTCCACTGGGAAAAATTTCACCATAAATTTGAAAAGAACCTCCTTAGGATCTTAAAACACAACATCTTCATAAGTTTTCTTTCACGTGTCTATTGAGAACATTTACAACTCTCTTCACACATGCTGTCTCCTTACAGAGTAAAGTACTCTTGAACCCTTACAAATCAGAGCTGGAATCCCTGAACATCAGAGACTCCAGCCTGCCCCCAAAAACCAGCCTGCCCAGACCCCCAGTGTTACCAATGGAAGCAATCAGGGAGTTGGACGCCTAAATAATACTAAAGAGAAAATGCCCCAGCAATTCGCTAGATTGCAAAGACCCCTGTCAGGAGCGGGGGTTCTGTGGAGCGGTGCCAGGGGTGCTTGTCTGGAGCGTGGCCAGAGTCCCAGTGTAATTGTCATCAGTGGGGCTGTATATTAAACTAAGCCCTCCAAGCACTTGGGATGCAACAGCTCCATAGGAGGCTGTTTGGGCAAAGCTTTTTTGTGGGGTGAGTGTGAGAAGCAGCCAAGCCCACGGCAAAGAGCATGGAGGGAGAGAGGCAATTTTGTAGGCACCGACTATCCCAGGACACCATGGGATGGCTCAGGTGCTCCTGGAGGGACAGGCCAGAAGGGACGTGGAAAAAGAAATTGGTGTCTGAAATAATCCCACTTCTGGTGCACCCAGAAAGGGGAGGCTCTTTATCAGGCTTTCCCCTTACAGGGAAATTCATGCAAACACTGTACTGCAGCCTCCCCATGGCAAATACTGGGGTCACGGCCTCATGCTTTCGACCACCTCCTAGTCATCCTGCATTTGGGGAAAACATCGTTTGGTTCACTGAGGGGGTGGAAACAGGCACAGGCTGAAAGAGGCACCGCGTTAACATCGGTGGTGGCCGCGGCAGGGGATGCCGAGCCTGAATTCAGGTCAGGCTCCGCAGCATCTCCCGGCAGCGGCTTGGCGGGGGCCGGAGAGGAGCGGCAGAGCCTGCGGGGCACACGGCTACCCCTGCCTCACACAGGGCTCGTGCCGCGCAGGCTTCTGGGCTGCTGGGAGCTGCAAAGGGGAAAGGAGGGCGTGCGGGGAGCCATGCCTGCCGCTCCGCCGGCACAGCGATGCGCCGCACAAGCACGCGCGCAGCCGCCCTTGCTGCTCTGCCAAGCTGGCCGGTTATTAACGGCTCAAGCCTAAAATGGTGCAGATACCAGATTGCAAAGGCAGCAGTATTTCTACAGGATTTTATACAGGCTGCGGTGTCTTTGCAAACAATCCTGCCCAGCCTCATGCTATGAAATGAGCTCAGGTAAGGGCTGGGAACCAGAGCTCCCGTCCCCAAGCAATAACGTGTCTGTGCTAGTATTGTCACTTTCAGTGATTTAGAATAATTTTATTCTTGAAACACTTACTTTTGACTTGCTTCGTTATGGGTTTTAGTGGTTCCAACCAGACCTGAAACAAGGTAATGAAGAATTGGGTGAATAAAGAGCACAGGAGACGGGGAACAAAAGCAGCAGCAGCATGCTAGAATGCCACACAAAAATGTTGGCCAGCTCGGCTGCTGCAGCAAGCTGTCCCGCTGGGCAGCCCCACACAGATGGCTACGGATAAACCCCATGGGCTGTGGCTATCACCGGGGCTTTGCCAACCAGCTTGCGGCTCCCCTCCTAACTCCCATTTTCAAGGGGGTTTTGGCATCGTGGCAAACCTTTCTGTTGAAATTTTCCATCTGATATTTCAGGGAGGTGCTAGCAAGGCCCTGGCCGGGCGGGCAATTGCTGCAAGGATGCGGCACGGCGCAGCACCAGGGCCCCACACTGCGACCCACACTCACGTAGTTCCCAGCCTGGCTGCGAAACTCCAGCCCGAAGTACTCCTTCTCCACAAGGTTGAGGTGGCTGCAGGTGAGGTTGAACAGCCCTTTTCCACAGGATTTTTGCTAGCAGACAAACACACCACGGAAGCAGCGGATTAGGCAGTGCTGACAGCAGTGGTGACTGGATTTCAGTGAGATGGGGGAGAAGTTTTAGCTCCCTGCCTTCACCCCAAGAGGAGCTGTGGCATTTTCCTGATTCCTGATTCCCCAAACCTTACTCAATAAACGCTGCTGGTTTTGGCACGTGGGACAGGATGCCTGCACACCGTGTGCCCCTTACCTCTGCTCTTGGAAATCACATTCCTCCTCATCACTTCTCTCCTTTATTAAGGAATGGAAAGGAAAGGAAAGGAAAGGAAAGGAAAGGAAAGGAAAGGAAAGGAAAGGAAAGGAAAGGAAAGGAAAGGAAAGGGAAAGAAATCTTGCTTTTGTCTCACCTTTTGCAACCATCGCTGTCTGGGCAGCCCTATCCCTGGCAAACCAATGAGCAATCCCCAGGATGAGCATCTGCCTGACCCAGGGAGGGCCGTGGCAAACGTGCTCAATTAGAAGCAAACGGGAGCGCATCTCAAACCTCCGCAGCGAGCCCGTGTTTTGGGTGAGCTGGGGGTGAGCTGCTATCATGGTTAATGGTAATTAACAGCAACAGGATCCTGTGGAGATCCTGCGCCTTGGGCCCTGGGTCATCCGTGCACTTTAGCCATATCAATTAAGTGGCACTACATGTGGATAAAGGAGGCCAGGCTGTGGCTATTCCCAGTAAACAGAAACACTTGGAGGGTATTTTGCTTGACTTGTTGCTGTGCTGTGTGACATGGCTGGGGAACAACCCAGGAGGCCCCTGACTTTGGAAAATGCTCCACAAAGCGCCAGAAACAAACCTGGCAGTGACCCACCCCAGCAAAAACCGTGCTAGCCCTTTATCAACTCGTGAAAAGCAGGCCGAAAATGAGCATGGGTTAGTGCAAAAGCAAGCTGGAGCAGAGAGGCTGGGTTAGACAGCTGCTAAATTATGGCATTTCGGGTGATGGAGGTGAAGGCAGGCTGCAGCTCCCCGTGACAGCGGCTGCTCCCGGCAGGGACGGGAGGGACCCCGGCTGCTGGCGGTGATGCATGCTAATAACCACCTTTCACAGCTTCTCCTGGGATGAAATTGCTGGCTCTGTGCTGAAAGGCTGCTGAAAAGTGATAGCGTAATAACAGCATTCGCTCTGCAGCACTCCTGGTTCTCCTCAAAATTACTAGATCACAGGGGTAATTAAAACAATTATAAATGTTTATTTCCAAGCTAGAATTTTCTAGCATGAAAGGCCTTGGTCTTTGTCAGGCAGCCAGGAAAGACAAGCATTTCTTACTGGGTTATTACCCACCACATGTCTGCTGGGAGTGACCCGCTCCCCTCCAAGCCCAGCACTGCCCAGGGCACCGCGGGAGACGAGCAGCCCCGTTCCCAGGAAAACCTGCTCACTGGGGAGACGCAGCCCTGTGGTGCTGGGGATGGTTTAACAGCAGAGCCTTTCCTCTTGCAGAGTGCTGCTTGCAGGTGTCCCATCCTGGATTTGTGGCGTACCAAAGCCTCGACCCGTGGTGCCGCAAGGGCTGGGGTATGGTCGTGCTCGGGCAGCATCGGCCCTACAAGGCATCAGGTGAGAGCAGCGGGCGCTGCGCTGGAGAAGCGCGGTGCAAAGCAGGAGCGTGACGTGTGGGGCTGGCTGCCCGCCCCACGTCCGACCCTAAATGTGCCTTCAATGGCACTGCGGGGCCAGGATAGCACCCAAAGGCTGAAACCCCTGTGTAGGAGACAGCTGAAAGGAGAGGCTGTGCTCGCCCCTCCTCTCCTTGCTGAAAGCAGCTGGGGCTGTAAGCAGGGTAAGAAAGCAAGAGGCACATCCAGAGGCAGACAGCAACGTATGCGACACACGGGGACATGCGCACTCGTCCCCAAAGAACACTGTGGCAGCACTTGCGGTTCAACAGCAAAGCCACATTTCTCCAGTGTTCCCCGTAGCACAGGCTGCTGCACCCAGGTCTGTGGTTTAGGGGGGAGCGACAGCTCGTGGGATTTGGTGTGATCTTTCTCCACCACCTTGGGAGATGCCTTCCATGCCAGGCATGCTGCTGTCTTCTGCATGGCCACAGCTGGCACGCAATGCCGTGTACCAAAAGCCACTAGCCCGGACGCTCCCAGTGTCCTCGCTGGACCAGCTCGTGTGTAGCCAGCTCCTGTCAATGAATTCCCACCTTTACTCATCATAATGGACATGAGACCACGGGAGACTTTGTCCTTCACTCAGCCCCAGCGATTAGTTTTACTGGGCTTGTTTGGTTTGCCTTTTCTTTCTTTTTTTTCCTTCCCGCTGAATCTTGCCCTGTAGCAAATTCCACTAGCAGAGATGCCCAGGCTTTGTCTGCCCGGGCTGCAAAGTGGTTCGTCCTTTCTGTGCCGCTCTGGGAGGGCTCCTGAGGCTGCCCAGGCTCAGGGCTGCTTTGTCTAAACCCTTTCTAGAGAGAAGAGTGACTTTTTGTCGGTGAAAGCACATGCCAGGTCACAGCTCTAGCTAAGCGGGGTGGGGGGGAGGAAGAAGGGAGGCAGCTCCGCAATATCTCCTCTCAGCGCAAGAAACCCATTGCAGGCTGACCTGCGACCGCCCCTGAGCCTGAGGCTGGGGCAGGGGACCCCAGTGTCCTCCCAGTGCAAGGCGCAGGGCTCACAGCATCCCAGCGAGGCCCCGTCTGCGCCACGGCCCAGCCCTGGGGTGTTCAGCAGGGAGGGCACACCAGGGGACCTTCGGGGATGTGCCAGGCCCCTGCCTTCTCCTGCCCCGGGGCTCAGGCCTGGCTTGTCAGTGCCATCCCGGGAACCACCTCCAGCGCCCAGCTAAAGGAAATCCTGGGAGCTCAGCGGCTGCAGGGAGGGTGCCAGGTCCCGGCTGCCGGCGAGGATGAGGACGGAGGCAGAAGCCTTCCCGGGCCAGCGCCCAGCACCGGGAGAGGAGCTCATTCCCGTGCAAAGCTGGGTCGGAAAGGAGACCTCGCGGCAGGTGCCGGCAGCTGGGATGATACCCGCGTGAGGCGGGCGTAGAGGCATACGCCAGGCACGAAGTGGAGGGGGAATGAGGGCTGCCGTGGTTTCCCTCTTTTGTCCTTTTCCCTCCCGTTATACTGAAGTACCACGCACTGAAAAGAGGTTTCCAAAGTCAGAAGGGGCTTAGGAAGAGTTGCTTGAAATATCTGCTCAAAACTTAGCCCAAAGCGGTCCTTTTGTAATGGAGAAGTCACTAATTCAACTACTCATTTATCGTGCCCATACAGCATCAAATGCAAGAAATGCCTAAAAGGGGTTTCCAATACCGTTCCATGCTAAAAAAGGAAACGACCAGGAGTTCCTCTAATGGAAGCTATTTGCTGCAATAACATGTCGTGCAGACCTATAGTGCTGTAAGTGTTTTGGGCAAGCAAGAAAGCAGAGATGGAAAAAAGTGCAGCAATATTGTACCAGCAGCATCTTTCAAATTGTCTCTCACTATGCCCTGATCTAATCGATATGGAAAAAAAAGCGTTTTTAAATGACTAGTGTCATTTTTAAGCTAAGTCTAGGTCTAGGATTAGTTAATTAATTAGTTAACATTAATTAAACTAAATCAAGCAACTCCCATACTGTGCCAGGTGATGGAATTGCTTTACAGTCCTCTCTGTGCAAAATTGCTATCGCAAAGAAACCAAGCAGTAAGTCTGAGACTGAGCAGTTCACAGCCTATGCTCTAAAAACAGAGGACAGAGCTGTCTAAGTAACGTAACAGAACTTGAAAAAAAGCAATTTGTATGAAACACTGATACCAGAGGAGATGCAGGTTAAGTGCTAGAACAGATCTACTTGAATTATCTAATTCAATTAGCTACTGTGATTATCCAATCCTAACCAAGAGTAAATGCTTAACCACGCTTGTAAGAAGATGTTTCTAACACATAGTTAAGATATAATTTACATTTAGTTTGAGTTATCTATATACATATATATATCTAACACCACAGATAATACTTAGCATTTAAAATCTACTTCAGCAGTCACTATTCAGAACTAGCATTTATTAAATGTGAGTTATTAATGACAGTGTGTTGTGGGACACTGTCATGCAGAAAATAAGATACAGTAAGGTTTTTTCCTCAGCTACTCTCAAAACCACCCGGTTTTCTTTTTCAGTTGAATGCCCTGGAAGAGATGCATGCAGATGTTTCTCACCAGGCATAATTTGGTTAAATATCCTATCTTTATTCTCTTCACAGATTTTTCTTCCTTGTTGAATGCTTATACTGGCAGCCAGACAAATGAGAAAAGAACTCGACACTTGTCAGGAACATCACTTCATATTAGCTGATTTCCAAAAGATGACATCAGATAAGTAAAAGCCATTCTTCCTTCTTTATCAATAATGCCAATAAGAGGAGAGAGTGGGAGTGTGTTGGTGCTGAAAGATACTTAGCAATCAGCGCTATAACCTCTTGTTCTAGATTTGAGGGGGTTTTTGCTTTGTTTTTTTATTATTTTTTTTTTAAAGCTGAAAAACCAGGAGCTATCAGAGACCATGCAATCCTTCAGAGCAGCAATGACTTCAATAATTAGCACAAAACCCCCAGTAAGAATATGATACCCACTTACATCAACTACAAAGATCTTCTGGGAGTCATCCAGAAACTGGACTTTCAGGTGCAGCATCCTCGAGCATGTGGCTGAGTGTGCGGCAGGCACGGGAGTCCTAGCGGTGTGAGCGGTGTGCCGGGAAGGGAGCCCTGACTCCTCTTGCACACATAATTTCCCTCTCAGTTGGATGGAGAAGGCTGCAGTCACAGATGTGGAGCAGAGGCTGGAGCAAAGGAACTGAATGCCTAAAAACAAGTTGAAAAAATCATACTGATACCTCCCCTGGTTTAAATATCACCACTGCATTAAAGGATATTTTCCCCCTGTGAATTACGGGTCTATTAATAGGGGGAAAGGCTCTGCAGAGGCTCTGCAAGAGTGGCACTAATAGGGCTGCGATAAACACAGAGTTTTTACAGCTGGTGGTGAGCAATGCGAGCGCAAAGCGAGCGCAAAGCGAGCCCACGCGTCGTACCACGGGGCCAGGGAAGAGGAGCTGAGCGGCTTTCCTGCCAAAGTCACCGAGCAGCAAGCGTCGCCTTTTCTCTGGCCTGGTTAAGGTGCGCTAAAAGACCGCCTGGCTGGCAGCTCTGCCTGCTCCATGACAAGGCAGGTAAGGTCCTGTCCGCTGAGCAGATGTGTGCCGGCCGGGCAGATGGGCCGATGTACTTCTCTGGAGTCTGGGAAATGTTTCCAACTGAACTTGAAACCAGGTGGGAGTCCTTCCCGGGGAGGCAGAGGAGGACCTGCTGCTAATTCCTGGCTGGCACCCTGGTTTGGCAGCTTGGTGAATTCTCACAAGCCTTTGGGACAAGCTGGTTCCCGTTTCACACCTGAAAAGCCCATGTCCCCATGCACTAGCTCATCCTCTGAGTGCCAGAGCCAGGTGCCCACTCTCCAAACCCCCGGGGGCTCAGCCCAGGCTGCTGGGTGCAGCCTCCCCACGGCGTGGTGAGTGCCCGGGGCTTGCACCCACGCTGCTTCTCTGCCCCAGCTACTGCGGGGACACCATGAGCCGCCTGATCTCTCTGGCCGATCTCGTCTGGCAGAGCCCCCCCCCAAAAGCATTTGGATGAAGGCAGCGTTTGGGCAGGAGCCCCCCGCTCGCAGAAATAAATGCACTGAGCAGTGTCAAAAGGCAGGCGCTGGACTGTCATAGGAGATTGTTAACTGCTGCTGCTGCTGGAAAAAGCCACAACCACACACGATCCTGTGGAACCCAGGGCGATAGAAACGCATCTCAGCCACATTAAGTGCTGTGGAGCTTTTGGTCATTGCTTTCTTCCCAGTTTCCACTGAAACATCCACTGTAAGTCACTTCAGGCAGTTTGCTGTGGTCCCTCTTACACTTGCAAAATATTCCTGGGGATGTCACGACAGAGCCTGTCGGGGCATACACATAGCTTGTCATCTGGGGTGCAGAGAAGAAGAACGTGGAGCTTTTTAGCTACAGAAAAACTTACTAGTCTTCTGCTAACCAGGACAAAAAAGAAGCCTAAAAGTTAAAGCCAATCTGCTTTTCCATGTGAATCTCCTCCACAATCTCAGCTCATCATCCGCCAGTGGCCGGGAGGGGCTGGCTGTACCGAGCGTGCAGGCACTGTGTCCAAATTTCCAGTGCTGCCCTTGGCCCCGGGGTCGGAGCTCTTTGTGTCAGGGGAGAAGGGCGGTGTCACATACAAACCATCGGGGGGGCTGAGTGCACTTTCCCTCTGCAGTTTTAAATGTTTGTGCTGTCAAACATTGATGGGCACTGCGGGGAAGAGCAGCACTCCTGTGAGCGGCCCACACGTCGCAGGCATGGCTCTGCCACGGCGGCACTGGGAGCACGGCAGGAGCGTTGGACCAGCAGGAAGGATGCATGGGGGTGCGATGGAGGAGCCCCCAAATCCCAGGAAAAGCCAAGCCTACCTGCTACAGGCTTTCCTGGCATACCAGGAACACCAACCCTGGGTTCCATGGATGCTATTAGAAGCTGAGCACCAGCCAGCCGGGTTGTGGGTAGAATAAAAGGATTTATTATTTCACTACCGTGGCATGAAGGAAGGGGACTGTGTTGGGTTTATCAGGGCCTCTAGCCACCCTATAGAGGCATTCATGCAGACAGTGTGGAGCCCGCAGAGGCAAACAAGGTAAATGAGGACTTTTGGGGGGTAGGAGAGTAAGCGACAGCCAGAAGAGATGTGGGACAAGCAAAGCCCACTTGGGATGTGAGAATTATTGCTGAGAGCAGAGAAGATCCACCACTTCAGCAGACGAGAGACCCATTTTACTCCCACTCATCTCCTTCTTTCTTCTGGAGGTGACTTTGGGACTGGCTGAAGCAGCATCCATGGGGAGTACCAGCACCCCAGGAGGAGCAATCCTGGCTCCCAGCCTCAGTTAGTGCTGACCTCCAGCCAGGCACGTACGTCCTCCTTATCTGCAAGGGCAAGGAATAATGTGAAAATGGTGCGGGAAAGCACGGAAGAGGTGAAGGGCAAGCACAGCCATACCAGCAAGCAAGGAGGTGACCCCGAGCAGCAGCACCGGAGCACAGCAGGAGTCTGAGCAGCAGCGTGTTGGAGCGAGCACTGCTGTAGGGCTGTTTGTTTGCTCAGCCAGCTCATCCCTTCATTTTTAATACTCTGGACCCTGCTACCACCATCCTGCATTGCACCAGCTCTCCTGGGAAGGACTCCAGTCCACTGAGTGCATCTGAGCCCCTATTAGGCTGGATGGTATTGCATTGAATCAGGGTCTTCAGCTTTTCAAATACCCTGGTGTTTGCCAGCATGGACCGAGCAGAGCAAGAAGCAAGAAGTCTCCCTCCTCCCAAACCCAGTTACCCCTTTTCCAAGGTAAACTTTCACACTGGTCTTTAGGGTTTGCTCCTTTGTTCCCCTGTTGGCCCCAGAAGCGGGGCAGCCTGCGGACGGCTGACGGAGAGCTGAGTGACTGCGGCTCCGCTCCGCAGAGCCTCTCGAAACCGTGAGCCACCCGCACTGGGCAGCGAGTTCAGCTGCCGTCCTCCAAAAGGGCTCACTTTGGGCCCTGGGGATGGGTGAAGCAGCACCCCAAAACACCCCAGTCCCTCCCCAGGTGACTCCTGATAGAGAAGCAGGCTCTGAGAGAGCAAACTCTGGCAGAGAAGAGACATAACATGCTCTCCTTGCATTACTGTGGCCATGGCTCTGCATGCTGCTGTACCGTGTGCTTCGTCATGCTTATCTTCAAATTCTGTTTAGAGGAAAGGAAAAGACAGATAGATAAAGTCAGGGAGCAGAGATCTGCCAGGGGATTTTAAACACCATAGTCCAAAAGGCAAGAACCCACACCCAGCTCACTGCTGAGAAGGAGAAGCACTCACCCTGTTTTCCACACCCCCAAAAATTTGCTACTGGCAGCTGCCAGAGACAGGGACTCACCTAGGTGAACTTTGGTCTATGGTGGCCTTTCATACATTTACGTGAGACCTCCTCTTCCTCAGCCAGAGCTGCCAGGAGAACATCCATGTCCGCTTCTCACCCAGCCATAACCCTCCCAACTGCAGGGCCAGCGAGCAACACGGCCGCGTGCCTGCCGTCGGTGGGAGCAGGCTCAGGCACAGCCAGCGACAAAGTCTTTCTGAACAGCACTAGGCACACAGCGGGAATATCATCAGCTGGTTAATAAATCCAAGGCGTAGCGCCAATACTGCAAAACACGGAAATGTATTTCCAGAATAGGGTATCTACAACATTCCTGCTGCCACACCAAAAGGAATGGTCTCACTCTCAGCGGCAGTCCCTGCTTACGTACTAATTGCTTTAAAGTTTTTATAAAGTATGTCCCCAAACAGGTATTTTCAAAAAACAAAGCCTGAAAGAAATGAGTTTGGCTTAAAAAGAGAAGAAAGAGGGAACAACAATAGCCTCCTGATACATGAAGGGCCATTCCAGGAGGACGGATCGGCTGTGTTCCCAAGCTATGGGGAAAACAAAGAAATTGCTGGAAATTGCAGGGAAGATCTGACTTAGGTCCTAGGAAAGACCCTTAAACTGTGAGGCAGGAGAAATACTGGAGCAGGCTGGAAAAGACAGGGATGGCTCAGACACACGTCCGTTAGGGCTGGTCCAGGCACACTTGGTCCTTCCTTTAAACCTTTAACAACGACTATCATTCTTCACTGACTTCACAAGTCACATTATATCTTGAGCATATCTCAACAGTTATGGTTGACTCGCCATGTCCTGTCCTTCCAAGACTTCTGCCCCAGAACAGTTCTATTTATTGAATATAATAAACAATGATACATTTGGATTTCCATCCAATATTCTTGCCAAACATCAGCTAAATAGTCTGACATCACTGTGCTGAAACTTATTACTCATAAGTAATCGCTGGGAAAATGGAAATTGTTGCATTTTTTTGTTTTGTGTTTAGGTGGGTTTTGCCCATTAGCTTCCAACTGCAGGATAAGACTTCTCTGACCAGGATTTTGGTTTGATACCAGGTGACATTTTCCACTCCGGTTTGCCCCAATCCTACCCAAGAATGCCCTCCCATGGTGCCTCCTCATCTCACTAACATTCCCACCCGAGAGCTGTACTTATGGCAATGCAACATCACAAATATTATTCACTGAAAGCAGCTCCACAGACACCCTGGCGTTCATCAGGATTAATAACTTGTCTGCAGAACTGGATGAGACTGAGAGGAGGGAAGAGCTTCTGAACAGCGTGAACACTGGCAGGAGTGACGGTGAACACCCTGACGTTAGACTGGAAACGAAGACAGGTTTAAAGAAGAATTGCATCAACTGACAGTCTCACACCGGGTGGTTCCAGTGCAGGTGATGACACAATTACACGCTAGCTATCCAAATTATTTGCATCAGTGTTCAGCTGGTAAGGATTACAAGATAAACAGGGACAGGGGTTTTGGGAGGGGTTTGGTTGCTGTGCAGGCAGCTCTCCTGCAGGCAAGCATCCCAGCAAAACCAGCAGACCTGAGTTCAGCACAACTTGCAGGCATGCATGTGGGAGCAGAGCGTGACCCTGACCTGGTGAGAAGCATGGTGCCATTTCAGCTGCTGGACCTAGCTACAATAATAATAAAAGAAATAGGTTTAGCTGAGTTTAAGCACTAAGCCAAATTAAAAGTCAGTCGCCTGACTCACCCTGCTTTTTTTTTATTTTTTAGTAACAGTTTCTGATGCTCAAGGAAGCAGAGTCATATGAAAACTTATTCTTGTGATTATATTTTTATTTCAGCTTCAGCGGCTGAGGTAAATGGCTCTTTTTACCTACCTGTAATAAGAGAGTAGGAAATCACAACCTCTATTATGCACAAAAGACTCCAAATACAATTGCAATTCCAGCCACCTGACAGACAAATTAACTGTAAGTGCAAAACTTTCTTTGAAGTCCTTACGAAGATATACTCACACCACGCTACCAAAGTCCTGAAATATAAATGAATTTCCACTTCTCTTCTGTTTTCAACCAGTGCAGAAGAACCGTGTTTGATGTCCAGGGACAGAGCACAGCCCCACTGAGGACTATTGCCAGGACGAACCAGCTCTTTGCTTCCAAGCTCCCTCTCGTGGTGGTTGTGCCCAACGACAAATACAGGAGACAACACAGTTTGCATGGATGAACAATTCAGTACAGCAATAACACAATCATCTAGCGTGCATCGATGTATATTGTTGACTTTTCTTCCTTTTTCAGGTTTTATATGCTATGTAAAAACTATTACCAGGCACTGAAGAAGGCAGTTTGCTGTAAGCAAATGCAAATGATAGCACAAGCAATACAAGAAACTAAATAATAGCCTGACTCTGGTATTACCTCACTTTTAATATGCCAGTTGCGCTCTGTTGTTCACACAGCTATGTAAAAAGCACTCTGGATGTTTAATTCAAACAGATCACTTCGAAACACGAGAAAGCATTTTATACAGAAAAAGAAAGCCTCATGAATGTATCGAGTCAAAGGAGTGCTGGTGCCTCCAAAGACTCAGGCGTCTCTCAGCATTCAGTCATTTCTAGCTAGGGACATGCACCTCGCTATGCCGAGGTAGGAGTACAAAGCACAGGACTTGTCCTTAATTTGTTTCAAGCATGAACTGTTCCTGGCCCACTTGCACATCCCCACACCAAGAAGCTAAAAGTACTGTGAGCTTACCCGTAATCCGGCAGTCTGCGACAAGGTCTCCGGACGCTCAGGCTCTCTGTCCTTGCGAGCGCTGTCAGGAAGGCAAACCAACCAACCCCATCCCTAAGGCTCTCCGTGAGCCGGGTGCAGATCTTTCCTAGGTTGTGCCCCAAGGGAAAAAGCACAGACCCCACGTACCACACCGCAGAAATCTGAATGACGGGCGGGCAGCGTCCGCTCTTCTGCTCACGCAGCTCTGGCGCTAGAGAGTTGTGAGACTAGAAGCAGCAGCAACTCTTCAGAAGGGAATTAAAGGCCAGGATGGTGAAAAACTTTGCTGCGCATCACCAGGAAGGATCCTACGGCCAAAGGCTTCGTCTGAGGAAGCTGCCAAATTGAGTCTGCAATGCTGAGTGAACAGACTGAATCCTAGTGGAAAGGATGGGGTTCTAAGAAACTATATTGCTTATTTTCATGACAGATGTGGTTTCCCTCTTGGCTCAAGACAACTAGCTCTGGTTGAGTAAGCCTTGATTACATCTAGGCAAAGAAACGCACGTGTTCTCCACGTACCTTCAGGCCAATGGATCAGACCCATCTCACCATATGGATCTTGATCCTGAGTTTTGTTAACATGTTTCCCTCCCAGGTAGTCTCTCTTCCCCCACTCCCTTCTTTTCCTTTTATTCTTCCTCAAAAGACCCTTAATCACACTTCAGTCCCACCAAGGCCCACCAAATGCCAGGCACACGGCTCAAAGCAGAGCTAAAGTTGTGTCAAAGCCATTCTTCACAGCAGGCACTAGAGGACAACAGGGCAGCATCCAGCTGAAGGTGGGAGCTTGGTACTTTCATAGTGATCAAAGGTCATCCCAGTCTCACGGTTCCTCTTCCAGGGCCTTCTGGCAGATGGTGGTAGCTATGAGACAGATGTGTTTCAAAGAACAGGAAACATTCCTACATCATGACTGTCCCAAGGTTTCAGGGGTACATTCATAAAACCTCTCTAAATTATTAATTTGGGCCCCAAGATGAAACAATTCGGATGGCCTAAGATACTGTGCTGACAACTAATAAAGAAACAGCTTAGCTAGCTACAAGGAAAGGAACCCAGCTGGACTCCAAAGTACTTCTAACCACAGTCTGACACTGGACAGGCCCTGAAGCTAAAAATCTTTCTTCTAACCTATTAAAAAATACATCTGCATTACTCAGATTAGACAGGGCATTTGGCAAGTCTGTGCTAATTCCTGGAACAACGAATGGAAACCAATGCCAGGATCAGTAATGCGACTGCAGTCGCAGCGACACGGGGCTGCAGGGGACTTCGGGAGATACCCAAGACAACCTAACGTACAGCGGACGGGAACTATACGTGCCACACACACTCCTTCCCCCAGCAGTGGTTATCCAATGTTGTCTGAAAATTCTCCACCACCTCCACATAACTGCAGCTTGCTCCAGCACTTCAGCCATGCTCTGTAAGCAGCTTTCTCTCTTTTCCAACATAAATCAGCTTTGCTGAAAATTCAGTTTAGTTCTTGTTTTCCCATACCAGCCATGCTGTTGCTGATTACACGATCATTATTAATTTGCTTTTAAGAAAAAGAGTCTAAGGTCTATTACAACAGTAGGATCAATCCCAAGCTGATGATTAACCATCCTATCTGCCTGTTCCCAAAAAGACAAGTAGCCCTTAAGGAATGTCACAAATAGCAAATATATTTTCTCTTTTCTAGGCTGACCAGATAATTTAAATCTAATGTCAAGGCAGATCTTCTAAGGACATAAAACTGGATGAACTAGTCAGCCTAGAGGCAGGAAAAAAGAAAAAAAAATTAACTTGAAGAGCCAGAAATTTCCCAGAAACCTGATTCTCTGTTTGGTTTACTGAGTTGCCATCATTTATCAATTATACCTTTTAGTAGAAGTATAAGAAGTCTAATTCTGAACCAGTTACATTGTAGTATCACAAACATATGAAAGACACTAATGCTTTTCATAAATCTGAGAAATTTTTAACTTTTTTTTTAGGTTCTAGCCCACTTATTTACATGCAAGAAGTCCAATTTCAAAATTATTCTACAATGCTGGTGCATCTGATTCCAGGTAAGTCCAACCACCTCCCCATCTTTAACACAGCCTTCCATATTATGCCCCCAGGAGGGAAGTGCTACAACTACCATTTTTCTTCGAGGCAAGAACAATTGAGGTCACCCAGTAACCGGCAGTGTCTTGGTGTCTCAAATCCCACGCAAGCCTAATCACTGGAAATATGATTTGGAGGAAGTAAGTCAGTGTTAGAAAGCTGTCACAGCACACTCAGACAGAACCAGCAGAACACCAAGGAGCACGGATGCACCACAAACCAAACAAACAGCAAAGCCTGCCTATGAGGGAATATTTAGCAGGTTCCTGCAACACGAGAGCCTCTTCTCCATCATTTATTGCAGTTATTGCGATTATTGCTTCAGACTTTTTGGAGGGACTTGAAGAGAACCTCAGCTTTGAAAGAGAGCACTGGAGGCAAGTAAGTCGATTCCATACCAAATACTGTTTCCATGGAGAACAACAAATGTCATGCCCTAAAATCTTCTCATCGAACTGTATCATCGCTGCCAGCCAAGCTATTGTAAGCTCAATGCTGCCCTCAGCAGAGCCAACAAACCACTACAGGTACGATATGACCTTTGAATTGAATAATGTTGCTGATTTACAGCTGGAAGTCCGTCTTCTCTCCTCCTCACAGCTGTAATGACCAGGCAGAGATAAAAGTGGCTACCTAAAAAAACCCAAAAGCCACATTATTTCACTTTCACAGACTGCAGAGCACAGGGCCACCTCATCTCTTGCCAGAGCTTGCCTGCAGCTACAGTAGCTCTACGTGCACTTCCTCCAGCTGCCGAGCAAGTGAACGGTGACTCACCAAACCAAAGCGCCTACCAGCAAACCAAGCTACCAGGGCTGCTGACTTTTCAGCAGAGATAACTTAAACAGGTCAACATATATTGTTTTAGAACCCATATCTCATTTTAATTAAGACTAGACACTTCCACCTAGCTTCAAACTGTAATTACAGCCAAGCTTATTAGGGCAGATAACAGCGTACAGCTCGACACGAGGTGTGGCGGGCGGTTCACCCTCCACCCACGCAGGGTTATCTCCTGCACTTCCTCCTGGGGCTGTCGCCGCTGCAGGGTTCACCAAGTTGGTGGTTCATACTCAAGCGCAGCCAGCCAGGCTGCAAGGCCCAACTCTGCCCTCCTGAGCGATTCCTTTACGTGTCACCTGCGCTAGGTGGGGCGGCGGAGCGGGGAAGAGTCCTCCAGTCTGTGCTGCGGTTAGCTCCTGCTCTCCAAACGTGCTGGGGGGACATACCCGTCCTGACTGCACAGGGAAAACGCAGGGCCTGTGCACTTTTACAGCAGGAACTGTTAAACCAAAGAAAAAGCTGCCTATGAAGCCCTATCGATACAGCCCCCAAAACAGCTATCCCAGGTTTAAAGGAACACAACGCTGTCACACCTATTTTACAAAGGACGCTACTCAACTATTTGTACAGCAGCAGGCGTGTTCTCTCTCAGCACCAAGGCTTTTGAAAGATAACGGCCTTAAGCTTAAATCTTACATGCTTCCTTAAAACCCCCAACCCAGACTACGCTGTACTGTCGCTTTGAAAGAAAGCAGTGGTGTAAAGTCACAGGGACTTACTGGCTGTACTTGCATTCGCTTCCCAGCCTCTGAGGGGGAAGAGGAAGCAGCTTGCTTAGTTACACCGAGTGCCATAAAGAATTGTGAATATTGCTCAATTACAACTTCTTTTAAACCACATGAGAAATCAGACTCAGACAGGGATTAATCTACTTCTATCTCGAAGCAGACCTAATGCGTCAGCTACCACACTCACTGACACTAGTCAGAACAGCGCAGGCTTCACCCCCAGCCTCTTGGCAAGGTTAAGTGAAGCACATTTCGTCCAAGATCGCTTGGAAGGGCAGCCTGCCCTTCTTTGCCATTTTCCTCTCAAGACAGAAACTACTCCTCCATCTCCGTGAAGGAAGAGTGAGCAGGAAGAATAAAGGGCACAGAAACCTATCTACAAGATAAGGCTAATGCTGTTTTAGCTGGAGGAGCGGTGGTAAGCATGCTAGGTGGTTTTGCCTGTTGACACATCACTGAGGACTGAAGGTACTAAGATAGCAAGTTTTTCGAAATTTGAAATCACATTTTGCATTAATACATGGCTTTAGTTACAAATGCAATATTAAAGGTCAGTATCAAGACTGTAAGTTCTGAGGAAGATGCACTGTTTGCTACAGGGCCCAGATGACAATCATTGACTTAGCAAACTCAAGGCTTTTACTGAGCATTTAAGATATTTGATAACAATTAGCTTTGAGCACTCGCAGCTGGAAGATTTTCTAGAAAAATCTTTTGCCTCTCCTGCAGCAAAGCTCCAAGAGTGCTTACTTGGCTAGTGTGGTGGAAGGATGACAGTTCTGGATTACTATGGTGGAGAGCAGCTACAGAGACACTGTGTGATGCCAGGACCCATAGCCATTGCCATCTTCAGACACAAAAAAGCCTACACAAAAAATAAGAGCTTTAAAGACTTGGACAAGACAAACATGGGTACTTGTTTTGAATAAAGCTTTGTCATACCAGCCTGTGAGGAGAGGCACCAGTGCTGCTTTGAACAGGGTCCCCAGCTCACAGAGGAGTCCCTGCCTTGCACAAGAAGATGATGCGCAGCCCTTGCTCCCTCTACTCAGGGTGCCTGAGACAGCGAGCTTTACACCCACTCTGGGCACAGTCGTACAGCCTGTTTCCCTGAGCTGGAAGGAGTCATTCATCACAATTCACATGTGGTTACTCTGTTTAGAAGAACCAGTAACTCAAAAAAAAAAACCAACACACAAACAAAAAACACAAACCACCCCCAAAAAACAAAGCCAAAAACTAACCAACCAAAAACCCCACCCCAAAACCAGCAGCTTGTCAGCTCAGCCCACTCTAGAAGAAATTGAACACAGACTAGTCACCCCGGTTTGGTAATACAGGTATCTATTTTATTAAAAAAGTTACAAACAGGTGGACTGTAGGGTTGTCTTACAAAATGACAAGAATGAATTCTACTGGAAAAAACTTTTTACAAAGCATTATAGGTAATTGTTCCGTTTTTGCACTTGTTATTCCAGATTTCACCTATCACTGATAAAGATACAGTACATTAGATACATGATGTTAGGTTACATTTTTATTTGTAGAGCCCTACTGCAGTGATTTGAACAACTCCTAAACAGATGCCATAGTAAAGACAATACATATTGCATTTATTATTAGCCTCTTACTCTAATAAGCAACTTCACATGCAATCTATTGAGGAAGCCTAAAATAACTTTTGGTCCCTTTTCCCCCCAAAGTGTGCTGAAGAAACCATCTCTCATTTTCCCAGTCCTGTCACTCTAAGCTAGTTCAAGTTTTTAAAGTTTTTTTTTTTCTTTTTTCTTTTTTTTTTTTGCGCTGAGGTCAATGAAAATGAACACTGGTTTGATAACTACCCATAGGAATGAACCACTGATTAATATTAAACCAACTTTTTCCCCCTTAGACAAAGGAAAACTAAGATCTTTATGAGTTACTTTTATTTCCTATTACTTCCTTACAACCTACAAAAAAGATCAACAACCACCACTTAAAAAGAAAAAAATCCACTTTGAATACAAGGTTTGGTTTAATTCTGATATTAAAGTGCAAACCTAAGTATTAGCCTCAGCCTGTTTATAAAGTTTGTACAAACAGGGGGAAAAAAAAAAATTTCAAGTAACCCCACAGGAAAAAAAAAAAAAAAAATATCAGGTGTTTTGATACCCAAGCAGAAAACCTGGTGTCCTCTTCTTTTCAGGATTCAAATTCAACACTGAATGTAGACTCAGAATCTTTATTTCTGCTAACACTGTAAAGTCAGCCTGCATTTTTACCAATAAAACACATTAATGTTGAGATACTGTACCGGTGATCTTTTATTGTTTTAAATGCCATCATCCACAATACAATTTGTGAGTTTTAAACTGCTTAACCTCATATATCCATCACTGCTTTTACCGGAGCTTTTCTCAAAGTTATTTAGCTATTACAGGGAAAGAATGTACATTTCTAGAAGCATGTTCAAATGACTAAAGCTGGGCTCCTAAAAACCTAGAACTTTGGTGCAGTAGGTGAGCTGCAGTTATTACATTTCTGCAAAAAAAAAATTACATGTTTTAAACCACTGCTAGAAAAAGCTCTCATGTATGCAACATGTTAATAAAACTGAACAAAAAGATTTCATCTGTTCTTTGTACATTTTCGTTCTGCTCTTTATACCTGTGTTATTGTTAAAATTTTCAAGTATTCAGAGAAAATGTTGATCAGGTAAACAATAAGGAAGGCAATGGCTGTTTAAAGCACACTTGCAGTTAGTATCACTGAAACCTGGTGCTTTTCCCCTTGTTACACCAACTTGTCTCTAATATTAAACTTGTTTACTGGGAAAAAAAAACAACTAAAAAGCAATTTGTGACAGTGCAAGAAAAACTTTAACAAATATTGCTTTAAAATATCATTCAGAAAGACAAATATTAGGAACTATAAAATGTAAAGTGATCTTATTTGCATTAGATTTACATGTGCAGAGGTCTACTAGATGTCTCTTAATGTGCCAGGCAAAGCTGAGCTGACTGACTAGGCATACAGCCCATTTTGAAGGATACATTATCCCTTTTCAAAGGCATAATGAAGCTATTTGTAAACAAGCAAGTTCAGAAACTCAGTAGAAGGAAAAGTGTGCTGCCATTTTTCAATGCTACAATTGTCATTTTTGATTAAATGAGTTTAAGAAACCCATGATTGCAAAAAAAGAATCATCAGCTGGAGACTTTACATCCCATTCCAAGTAATCCCTATGGTCAAACCGGACCAGTTACAAACACAATATCACAGCTGCATTTGCCAAGAAAAGGGATACTACATCCATACAACAGAGGTGCCTTCAGTATCTTCTCATGACACTGTCACACGTA
>JAVJGG010000039.1:14895336-14905924 GCA_035590195.1 Aviceda cuculoides
GCGCAGGCCCCGCGGCCGATCGGGCCCGGTTCAGCCGCCGGCCGCCTGCTGTGAGGCCGAGCTGCTCCCGGGCCCCGGCGGCACCGGAGCCTTACTGGAGCCTTCCAGCGCAGAAATCGTTCTTAATCACCGCACAAGTTACATAAAAAGGCGGTTTGCTTGAGGAGCGCTTTGGCCAAGTCCTGCTCGGCACTCAGTAACTTGGGAAAAACTCATCTCTCGGCTGCCTGCCGGGAAGAGAGACCTGCTGGGTTTGGTGAAGTGGAGGAAGGAAGGGCTGGCGGTGGTGGTGTGGAGGAAGGGCTGGCGGTGCGGCAGGGGCAAGGCAGGGCGCGGGCCCGCGGGGAAAGGGAGACGGCCTGTGGCACAGACGGCGAGTGGCAGGGAGGGTGATGAGAGAAAGTATGCCGTCATCGTGATTTTACGTGCCTAAAAGCGTGCTGTTGATAAAGTGGGCTTATAAAAGATGTTACCTCTACTTACAAGCTTTGTCCTGTATCCTTACACCTTCCCAGCTGCAGCAAAAGAGCCAGATCTCACTGCTTGGCTGTCATGTACTTCCGCAGGGGTTTTGCTTTTTCGTCCTGTTTTCTTTCCCTCGGAGCCCTCTGCACGAAAAGCCTGCCAGAACCGGCACTGACTCTCCCAAACAACAAACCAGTGTGCTGTGGCTCCGGGATGCTCGCTCTCTTGGGCGGCTTCGACACTCCAGCCGGCCGACAGCAGGTGTCAGCAAGGGACCGAACACGGGAGCAGAAGCCGCCAAGCTGCCGGCCTGACCTCGGTGGAGCCGCAGCTGCCTTGCTTGTCGTTCCAGCCCACCCAAATGCATCCCCAGGCATTTTTGGAATTAGCCCTGGCGTTTCCCCCATCAGTGAATTTTCCCCGTTGTTAAGAGGAAGTAACTAAGAAGAATAAAGAGCTGTCTTCTTTCTAAAATAATAAAATCCCTCAGTCACTGGCTCGATAGTTTGCATGAAGCATTCCCACCCATACGAGAAGCTGCCCTCTAATATAACCAGATTTGTTTCTGGGTACCAGAATGCTGCTTCTCATGGCCTGCAGAATTTCAGCTGACGCGTCAGATGCAGCATTTGTCCCTTCCCTCTGTGTGTTACCTGTTTGATTGAAAGTCTGAGGCAGACACTGACGTGTGTCCATCTTGTGTCTGTCCTGCGCTTCCAGCAGGTCCTAGAGAGGTGCCTTGGTCAAGGCTAAGCGTCATCCAAAGACACATCTAAGGTACTGTAGAGGTGGCTCTGCTTGTGGCTGTTTTTGCAAACAGCATTATTTTATTCCCTTTCTTTCCATAAAGAGAATATGTCCATTATGGGTAAAGCTCAGTGAGGACTTTCAGCCACCAGAACAAATCTTACATAAGTTCACCAAATTTGAGTCACTCTTCTTTATTGCATGTAAGCAATAACCCCTCTCCTTCCTTTGCCATTGCCTCCAAAATTGTTTTGTCAAGTGAATTGCTGGCATGAGGTAGACGTGCCTGGATGGAAGACATTCATGTGGCTGGTGAATCAGCTCAAAAATGTAGAAAGGTGAGCATTAAAACAGGCTGCCTCCTATTTCAACCCTATTATAAATCATGAGTAGTTGCAAAGTACCTAATGCACTCAAGGTGCTCAGGATAAAGGAAAGATGAAGTTGCTGGCAGAGGAGCTTCCCATCTAATTTTAACCATGACACAATCAGCGACAGTGACAAATGGGGGGGGGGGGGAGAAACGGGGCAAGGGAGGATGAGGGTGACAATAATGAGATTACACGGTCACTTAGGTTCATTATGCGCATGTCTTTGTGGCACTGCTGGTCCATTATGTTTGCCATGAGTGGAGAAATGACTAAGGGAGAGGAATCGGGGCAAAGAGTACAGCAACGGGGCAAGCGGAAGAAAAAACAAATACATTTTTGTGCAGTTTGACTTAACCAGCAATGCCTTGCTCTTGGGCTGAGTGGACAGCCCAAGGAGGTGGGTGCAGGCTCAGAGACCTGGATTTTTTTTTCCTCCAGGTGCATAATCAATATCAATTTGGATTCCCAGAGGTTTATTTCCCAACTCACAGCACTTTGTACTTGGCCATACCTGTCTACAGCTGGAAAAAAAAAAAAAAGGCTGGTCTCAAAGTGCACCCAATTGTTCATTATCCTTAAGACAAGTCGTTCCCTTCATTGAACAGTTTGCACAGCTCTTTCACTGCCTCGCACTCTACCACGTACTTGGAGCCACAAAAATAACTGGTGATGTAAAAGGTTTTGAAACTCCAGATGGAAATAGCTGCTTCTGCCATAAATGGCCAAGCCTTGAGCCAGCCACGCAGGGCACGTCCTGCCGATACCGCCGCTCTGCCACTCCCTTGCTATCACCATCTCCGTCCGGTGAGGTGCGGCACATCCCGGGTCAAAGGCCTGATCTAATCTCTGCTGCCACTTTCTCCCCGGCTCCTGCCAAACAGAAAGGTGCCAGTCTCGGACCTCGGAGCTGCCCCAGGAGGGTTTGCCCTCTCTCAGCAAAACAAACCTCCCAAATGAGCATCTGGGCAGGATTTGATGCTGCCAGAGCAGCTCTGTGCTGTTGGTGGGCTCAGCTGCTCTATGCCATGCCTGCAGCCAGCAACAATAAAGCAGGCTCTTATTAAATTAACCTGCTAAGACACAGATCCTGCAGGGATGTTCAGGAAACAGACAGATGGCACGAGCAAAAGCCAGGAATAATTGCAATCCCCATCTCACTGTGAGACAGATCCTGCCCGGTGCTGTGTCCAACAGGGAGGCAGGAGGGAGGGCAGGCAGCACCCTGCCCTGCAGAGCCAGCCCCAAGAGGTGACGGAGGAGCATCCCCAAGCTCTGCAGGGAGTGAGGAGTCCCGAGCATCTACGGCGTGGATGCTGCCCGGCTGCTGCCGCTGCCTGCTGCAGGCTGTCCGTGCTGTCATTATCGACCCGCTCGCTGCTCTGACCCATTGTGTCTGCCCGAGCTATAAACCAGGCTCTTCTCTGCCAGGAAGGCTGCCGAGCGAAGGCGGCTGGGTAGACAGGCAGCAGGGATGGCCTGGATTTCACCTAAGTTACCGTCTAGCTGGGCACATCACTTGCGCAAATACATGCAAAACCAGCTTAAGACCTAGTGTCGTTTCTTCTCCGCCTCTTCCAGTGGTTTTGCTAATCCACTTACTGTGCCTTATGGTGTTCAGCATGTAAGCTGCAGGGAAGGGACTGGCTGCTCGGGGCTCGTATGGCTGCCAGAGCACTGGGGGCTCCTCTCACATGCGGCTCTTTCGAGGAGGTCCTGTCATACCAGTCGCATAACCGTAATGACAGCTTTTGATTTCAGCTCCGTCAGATTACGGTGAAATATGTCTTAGGGGTTGGATGTGTTCACCTGGCCCAGACGCCTCATTCTTGGGCTATTTCAGGCAGTACGACCTGCAGAGATACTTTTCTTCTTTGCCAGCTTTTCCTGCCAACCTAGAGATGACTCAGAGGCAAATTCTGAGGACCTTTCTCAGAAATTTCTTATTTTATGCCATCCGTCAGCTTTTAGCCGTTACTTTAGTAGCAACAAAAGACATGCTGGCACTTAAAAAAAGGTAAAGATCATTTTCCAAAGCAATTACTGATTTGCGGGCAGAAGTGGGGCTGCACTGAATTATAATTGATACAAGGAGTTTAATGGGATTTCTGGGAGGAGAAGCGTCTCTCTTTGGTCCCCAGGCATGATACCAGATCACCAGCCATTTAGAAAAGCTTGGCCCAGGAGCTGGTTGTTGCTGATGAGCAGCACCGCAGGGGAAGATGCTGTCACTACATCCTGCCACGCTCACAGCCTGCAGCCCCTCGCCTCCGCACCACCCCTCTCTCCTGGTTATTCCCCCCTGATGCTGCATCTCCTGCCTGCACGGCCAGCATCCCGCGCTGGGGCCGGCAAGCGCGTCTCCAGGTGGTGACAAGTCACCGCTCCGTGCGAGGACACTGGTGGTGCAGCCAGAAAGCTGGTTTCTGGGGTCACTCCTCTTCCTATTTTCTCCAGTCATCGAGCTATCTCCTCATTGCCCCTCACGGTCCAAGCTAATATAATCCATACCGCAGTGCCTGGGAAGCGCCTCCAGCTATCGCTCACCGTATCCGTGTTGGGATTGTGCCGAGCCACAGCTCCATGGCTCCCAAAAAGTGGCCTATCATCCACGCACAGGACATGATGCCAGCATGGCACGCTCTCCTTGGATACCTGCTTCCATGAATTTCTGCAAAGCTGAGGGGATGGGGCTGTCCTCAGGCTGGACCTTGTCACATCACCAACACATGTGACAGCCTCTCCCTAGAAATATACATACATACATATTTTAAAGTTTCTAGCCAACATTGTAGTAGAGTAAAACTGAAAATACACCTCCTTAAGGCTCAAAAGCCAGAAGACAACAGTGAACACATAAATCAAACCTGTTGCTTTAAACCCCAAATGAAAAGAAAGGAGGGGGGAAGGTAAATACACTGTCAAGATATATTTTTAAGCTTTTTGAAAATAAAGCAATTTTAAACTGACATCTAACAGAAGAGTTCCCATTTGCTTTTAAAATTCCACGGGGTTTCCTTTTTTTATCATATTTCTGCAGCATTTGCAATTTAATGCTACAGAAATGTGCAAACTTGTGCATGAAATGCACTAGCAAAATGAAGCAGCCAACAATTAATTAGAGCGAAACCCTCTGCTTTACTCCCATTGGAGAGAAAGAGAGAGAGAAAACATACAATTCAACGCAAATGGGGTATTGAGAAAGTACTTTAATATGATGTCGATCTTAATAAGCAAAAACATTTCTTTCTTCTTCATAATAAATTACTTTTCACTTGACAATTTCCTCGTAGCAAAGTGACAAGTATTATCCCGAATCGTTAATTCCTCCGTGCAGACTCCAGCACTGAGCTCATTAAAGCATGCTGAATCCCTGGGCCGGAGCTGCCAGGTTGTGCGATGACCTGAGACCATTACAACCGCTGTGCGGTCTCTTCTCCGGCCCTGGGACAGGCAGTGTCACCGAGACGGCTGAGCGCCTTGCCTTGCCAGCAGGACCTGGGTGCCTTGGTCTGGGGACATGGGGATGTTTCTGCTGAAATACTGGTGCCTCTTTCCCAGGGCAACTTGGAGCACCCCTCCTGTCTGGGACGGGATGCACACACACGCAAAAACCGGGTCCTGGCAGCACTCGTCACACATGGGAGCTACGTTTCCCAGGTGGGCGATGACACCGTCACCAACTGCTGGGGGGTGGCACATCCGCACGGCATGGCCCTGTTCCCCACGCTGATGGCACTGGCTTTGCCATCCATCGCTTTTCCCAGCCACAGCTGAGGATGCGTATACACAGCAATCTCACTGGAGAGTCCCGGTGCCAGGCACACATCCCCAGACAGCCACGCTGCACGTGCCTCTCGTGAGGGTGGAGGCAGGTCATGGGCTGAGATGCTTCTGGAGGAGATCAACCCGAGCCCGGAGGAAAAGGCTTTCCAGACAAGTCCATTGGCAGAGCTGCGAGCAACGGCCAGCCAGGCAGAGCTTCTCCCCAGACCGCATTTGCAAAAAGCTAACAAACAAAACTGTCTGCGAAGCGAGAACACAGCGAGCTTATTACGAGACACTTTATCAGCCTTCCTGGCAAGGAAGGCCGATGGAGCAAAGCTGCATGTCCCTCCGTGCCAGAGCCTGTCAGCTCCCCTGGAAATGACACCTGGCTGCTTGGAGGCAATCCAGGCACCGGTGAGGGTCTTCACAACACCCCAGAAAGCTGCAGCTTGGATAACATGTGGCATCCGTCATCGTCATCCAAGGGAGCTGAACCAGCAGACCTCAGAGACTGGCTGCTCCAGGAGCCAGGCATGGGAGCCAAGGGGTTAAAGTGCTTGGCTGGGGAAGGTCCTTGGAGGAGAAAAACACCAACACTGCTTAATTAGAGTATTCAAACTGGATGGAGTTGCAAAGCAGTTAATTTCTCAACTTGAAAAAAACAGAATTAATATTTGCCAGCCAGGATCAGAAGCAGCGGGGGCCATCGACAGCCTTGCTGGGGCTCCCCGTGCTGGGGAGGACTCCAGAGGTCTCTGCTGTAGTTGCCCACGGTCTTTGTTATTTTGTTCTGCAGTTTATGAACTTGCTCAAGTTCATTTTGTGGATAAAAGCTGGTGATCCAGACTACAGCTGTATCTCTGCCTTCAGCAGCAAGGGGCTCCTGGCTGGTTTGGTATTGCAGAGCAGTGCTTCAGCATTTCAAAGAATCTCCTAATTTATGCCGTCTGGAGAGGATCAAACTCATGGCTGGTGAAAGCGAGCGTGGCTCTGATGAGGCCGGTGCTCCCTCCTGGCCTCCAAGGCAGGCAGCTGCCTCACTGTCCCTGCACAGACAGACAAACAGAGCTCTGCACGAGTGGAGCCACTGCTCACGCCAAGGGTCCACTGCTTCATTCATCCATGGGCATCTCAGCATCAGCAGCCCCTGAGCGAGCCCAGGTATGCCGGTGCCTGGGAGAGGATGCTCTTGCCTCTGTCTTGTGCCGCAGCAGACCTGGAGGCAGCTCCAGCGTGGGGATGTGGACTTGGGGCGCTAGGGAGAGTGCTGAGGCTCATTCCTTGGCTAGTCCTTGTCCACAGGCTGGCGGCTCTCCTTGACTTGGTTCATCTGCCTCATCCCTCAGGCTTTTCTCATCTCCTGCTTTTTGCTTTTCTAATCTTTTCCCCAATATTTAGTCCCATGCCAAATTCTTCCCCATCCTCTTAAAATTCTGCAAGTCTCTTAATTTTTATATTTTTTTTTATCTTGGCTGCGTAATTGTGAAGCGTCTTGAACCCCTCTGCGTTAAGTCTTCATACCTTGTGCTGCCACTATGCTCCAGTCACTTAAACGAGGTCTTTGCACATTCTGCCTGTTGACACAAATTTTTTGCATGTTCCCTAGAAAGAAAAATCATCTTCCATTAGCCAGCGCTTTGCGGTGAATGAGAAGGGACAGCACAGCATGAGCAGAGGCAGCAGCCGAGGGTCCCCACCCTGCGCTGCGCCTCGAAGCGACACTGATGGCTGAGCTGCACTGGGCTTGCTTTCTTGGCAATATCTAGTTGCTCTTCAATGGCCGCGAGCGAAAGGCTTTGACACCCTCCATCAGCACCGCGCCAGGCGAGGGCTGGCACGTAGCCGGGCTGGGTGGCTCTGCGGGGTCCCCCATTGCCCTCCCGCCGGCGAGGCGGCTGCCGCCATCCCTGGCATCACCCGCCAAGTCTCAGCACAATGGGAAGGGGGAGAAAAAAGCTGCTTCCCCGTGCACAGAGAAGTTGCGCCGAGAGCAAAGAAAATCGATCTCTGGCTGCTGAGCCTCTCTAGCACTTTGTGCTGCTGAAAGGAATAATCAAGCCCAGCCCTGGAGAAGACAAAGATGGAAAGAGAAGAAAAATCTTTCCCCATCAGGATGATTTCTGCCTGGGGGTGAGGCCCTACCCAGGGACCCCAGCGGTGGTTTTGGGAGAGGATGCGCTGGGGCTGCTTTTGCTCCTGGGGCTAGTTCAGTGGCAGATCTGCGAGGATCCCACAAAACTTTGCTTTTCCTGCTCACTCGGCAGGTCTGGAGGGAAGGGGAAGAGGGAGGGTGGCTAGCAGGGCTCCTGGCTGAGCCCCTGGCCGTGGGGCTGCCACGTGCCCTCACACTGGCCTTGTCCAGGGGACATCGCTTGAGCCACAACACAACTTTCTTCCGTCTTTGCAACAGCCACGGTCTGGTGCAAAAACCTGGCTTTCTCCGGGCCAGGGCCCTCGCGTGGCTGCATGGGTCGGAGTTAGGAGATGAGGAGCAAAGTGCTGAAGTGCCACTCGTGGGGCAGAGCGGGGAGAGAAGGCAACTTGAGGGCTCCTCAGCCGCCCACTAACACAAGCCA
Organism: Aviceda cuculoides; assembly: GCA_035590195.1. Classification (NCBI taxonomy): domain Eukaryota; kingdom Metazoa; phylum Chordata; class Aves; order Accipitriformes; family Accipitridae; genus Aviceda; species Aviceda cuculoides. The sequence continues at coordinate 14,903,261 of JAVJGG010000039.1, forward strand.
AAGGCTGAGCTTTGCCCTCCACAAGAGCATGGGATGTTTGCCACAGACACCACCAGCCGCAGCTCAAAATCTGGTTCTAATGCTCCGTTGCCTCAATGATTACCAGATTAAAGGAAAAACCCACACTGAAAAGAGGAGTCTGGAGGCTCCTCCTGCTCCTGACAGCAAACCCTGAGCTGGCCCAGCCCCAGCTTCAGCTACTTGCAGTCCGGAGGACACATGTTTGGGGAGGCAGCCCCCCAGCCCCATCCTCACCAAGCTGTCCGGCAGCGGTGGGCAGAGCTGTGGCAGTGACAGGCACCTGTGAGCAGGGGTACAGGGGGACCACCACATCCCCACGCTGGACCAAGGGAGCAGAGCTGTCACCCCAGCCCCAGGCGAGCGCTGCCAGAGGGATGCTCCATCATTTGGTGTCCTGTGGAAGATGCAGGTCGATGAGGCTGGAGGCGGGGAGAGGCAGAGGAGAAGCGAGGCAGCTCAGGCTGGAGCAGATCTTCTCTCCCCGCTCCTGCCTGCGCGCTGCAGCCCTGTGCCAGGACCGGCCAGGCTGGCCGGCTGGCTGGCGGTGGGCGTTCGTGACTCATTATCCCTCATCACCATCCGATGACACATTTACTGCCAGCAGGACGGGCCTCCCGCCAGCACGGCAGCCCAGGAGCCTTGCGGGAGGGCGGCTGGGCTCTGCCAGCGGCTGGGCCGATGCAGACGGGCTGGGAGGTCACCGGCTGCAGCCCTGGGATGCACGGCCCCCTGTGCGCCCCCGGCCGGGTGGGTAATCGGGGCAGACCAGGTCCCTCTGTCCTGGCAGCAAGTGCCCCAGTGCTCAGGGCAGGAGCGCAGGGCTGGCTGCGGGTGCAGGAGCTGCGCAGGCAGGGTACAGGCAGGGCACGGGCAGGGTACAGGCAGGGCACGGGCAGGGTACAGGCAGGCAGAGATGGGACCTGGCCAGGGCCAAGCGTGGCAGGTCGTGGAGCCAGCCCAGCACCCTCACCTCCAACGGCACCCACCCCACTCATCCTGGCTCACGGCGCCGGGCCCACGATGACAAATGCCTTTAAAACATTCTTTATTAAGTGAGAAATCTGACTCTGCTCCCCATGCCAAGCCCTAATACAGTGCAGACCTAAATACAGCACTAATGCGAAAGCTTAAAGGATTTCCCATAATTGAGCAAAGCTGGCAGCGGGGCGAGAGCCCGGCGGGGGGTACTGCAGCCCACCTCCCTCCCCAGCACAGGCCACCCTCTGTCCAACCTCGCTGGCCCAAATCCAGCCATAGCCCCCACCCCTGGACTGCGTGACGTGGGGAATTAAAAAGTCTTCCAAGGCCTCATCCTGCCGAGCCCAGAGCCCCCATTTGCCCTCGTTACCCTCTCCAAAATCCCCTTGATTTACGCAATAGCACAAGTAGCATCACCACATGTGAATTCCCACCTCCCCGCATCACCCCCGTCCTCCGGCTGCCGGCGCTGCTGGGGCCCTGCCTGCCCCGAGCCCCTGCTGCGGGGCACGACGGGGCCGGGGGAGCAGGATGGAGCAGACCCAGCTCCTAAACCCCAAAGGATGCTCGGAGCAGGGGAGCTGCCGAGCCAGCACCCACTGCTCCTGCACACCCCGACGTCATGGGGCTGGGGTGTCCACCAGCACCCTGCACCCCAGCAAATACACAGACTTACCTTTGCATTACCCCCACCCTGGTGCTGCTGCACACCGGCTCTGAGAACACTGATAGTTCCTTTAATGGGCAACGTTCCGTGACTCCTTGCCGGCGCGGCGGAGAGTGACCCTCGGGCAGGCTCACCCCGCTTGGCGAGATGGCTGGTGACTTTGATTCGGGCTCATGTTTCTGCAGGGAAAAGCAAACAGTATTTTTATTCAACAGTTTTCCAGAAGCTTTGGAAAGTACTCGCGAGCACCTTTGCTTTGGAGCAGACACATGCACCCCAAAACACCACCCAGCACCCCTCGACACCCCGGTGTGATCACACAGAGCTGCTAACCAGCGGGAGCCCTTCCAGGCATCTGCGTGCGTGGGGGCAAAACAGAGAGGGCTGTGGAGGCTGTGGGGTGAGCGGGGACACCACCAGCGACAGGCCCACAAAGCCCTCCGCTGGCTGCCACAGTGCGTGCAGGACATACAGAAAGGCTGCCACAGAGATCAGCTGAATTACAGTGGCATAAAGCATTAGAGCAGAAGCCGCATCGATTATAAACACAGGCTTTGAGCACACGATGGCTGCAGAGGGGATGAAGGCAGCAGCTCCCTTGGGAAGGCGCAGATAACATTTACAAGCAAATAATTTACATGCACCATGGAGCAAAGCAGAAATACCTCTGCAAAACCCAGCCGCAGCTGTGAAGAGATAAACGGTGCAGCAGCATTGTACCACGGACTCCTGCCCGGCTGCAGTGATCCTCGCTGCGGCAGCCGGCATGGGTGTCGCAGTGCCATCACCTCAGGGCTGGATTTACCCCTTAGGATCAGGGCAAGGGCAGTGGGAACAGCCTGGGAGAGGATGGAACACATGGCTGCTAAGCAGACTGGCAGAGCCACCCTGAAAAATAACAGAATCATAGAACGGTTTGGTTTGGAAGGAACCTTAAAGATCACGTAGTTCCAAGCCCCCTGCCATGGGCAGGGACACCTTCCACTAGAACAGGTTGC
>JAVJGG010000039.1:14922799-14973963 GCA_035590195.1 Aviceda cuculoides
GGGGGGGGGGGGGGGAGGGAGCGGGGAGGGGGCCAAGAGGGAAAAATACACAAATGCATCTGAACAGCTACAATTTGCAGAAAGAGCATCCGAAAGAACACGGCAGCAGGGAGCTCGGCAGCCTCCTAAAGCTGCATGTCCTGCAGAGCACAGTGCTGGAGGGGATGCTCCTGGGCGCACACGGGCATCCCCCAAACCCGGGGCGGTTTGCGGGGCTGGGGAGCCCGTGAGAAGGCCCGTCCGTCCCTGCAAACGTGCGGCAGGGAAGCAGGCTTGCCTTCCCCTCCACCCCAGCAGACACGGCCGGCGCCGGCGGGGAGCGTGCATGCCTCCGGGCTGGGCACGCTCCAGCCACAGGACGTTGGAGCATGAGGGTTGGGGTTTCCTACAGGCAGAGGTGTGTTTGAAGGGCTCAGCTCCCCGTCATGCAAGCGGTGTGTCCTCCCTGCACTATAGGGATGGGGAGGTTCGAGAGCAGAGTGCTTAGCCATTCCTGCCAAAGCTTTCAGACCTGCTCCTTGAAAGCCTTGCACCCTCCCCAGGGCTCATGCTCCCACCTCCTCCCTCTGGCTGAAGCCAGCATACACCTGAATGTTGACAGTCTTGTATAACCTTGGCTGGAGGATGAAAGCTCAGCTTTCACCCACCCTGCTGTGCCCAGCAGCTGTAGGCAGAGGGGAAGGTCCCTCAAAGACCTGCACAGGTTCCCAGTGAGACCCAGATGCCGAGCCTGAACATACTGGACCCCCACAGCAGCAATGAGCACGTACTCAGCCCTGTCGCCTCACTGTATCCCACGTGCACCAGCAGCAGTACCTCCCTACAGTCCCTTGTACCTGCACAGCTGACACTTCACTAAAGTGATGAATCTTCAGCCAGTCCATGGTCTAAGCCCTGCTTCTCTCGCTGAACAAGCAGCACCCTGCTCTGGCAGAGGGGCTGACCCCAGATGTGCTCCTCCTTAGCGCCTTTATTAAACCAGTCTCCTAAAATGTCCTCAGAAGGACAACCAAAAATCCAAGCTGTAATCCACCTGATGCCTGATACAAAAAAATAAACCAGCAGGATCCTACCATTGCTATTTCCTTTTGTTGGATTACTTAAATCGATTGTAAAGACATTTAAGTGACAAATTTTTGTCTCTGCAGCGGAACTAAATAGGGGTGGAAACACATCACCTTGGATTCTCTTATTAGTCACACAAAACACTGCACTGCACAGAAATTAGAAGGGATACAACCATTTAAGCCTCAAAGAAGACAGCAGATAGACAGTCACACCACTCAGCCACCCAGGTTCTCACTGATGCACACTAACTTGCTGTCTCTTTCAGATAAGGAAAAGTTGAGAAGTTTGTGTAGAAAAACCTACCAACGCTTGCAGTGGGTGTCATGCACAGAACTGACCCTGCACACCATGCATTGAAGCGTGGAAAGATGAACAAAAGGGATATTTCATTAGTGAAGCTTCAGTGTTAGAAATCACTTTAACTAAAAAGCAGGTATTCTCTTTGCAGCATTCAGTATTTAAGCACATGCAAACAGATTCTGCATATTGGTACATAAATAGTTTAAACTCAGTTTTAAGAGATCATAGCAAACCAAATTAATTCTTGAATTCTTGGGTAGTAGAGAACATATTTCTTCTACCACCCTGATATTAAATTATATGATCTATCCTAGAAATCAGGGTTGTTTTGGTATTGGGTTATGTTGATTTCTTTCTGATCACGTCAGCAGAAAACAAATTGCCCTTAGAGGAACGCCACACTCATGTTAAAACCGACTTTCCAAAAGCAATTTACTCCTGCAAGCAGGGACCAGGATTCAAAGTCTCTAGTTTAAGCTGAAAGAGGCAGTTTTTTCTGGGCTTGAAACAATTGTAGTGATGATGCCATTTTCAATAGACACCCTGACTTTCCCCCCCATGGCAACCCACAATACTGATCTCTCAATAACTGAACAGAAGAAACTAAGAAAAGCAACAGCTTGCTTCCCCTCCCCACGGTGTGAGCTGCTACGTGCCACTTCTCTGCTTCGCTTTCCAGACAACTGCAAAGGCTGAGACCAGATCTGCAGTCTGATGCATAAGGGAAAACAGGGATGCATAACGTAAATTCATCAGAGATCCGTCCTCTGACTGGAAATTTGCTGCTCTGAACAGCACTAATGTCCTCAGACGAGAGCAGGTGCCAGCAAATAGACCTGTTACGCATCAGCCCTGCACGTAATTTCATTGCCATGAGAGAGGGCACAACAGCACAATGAGAGTGCTGGGTAAGAGCTAATTTATGGTGCTTGCATCAGAAATACGTGTCCTTATGTCAACTTTGGCAACTGTGACCTCGAGGAAGAGGAGCGTGTAGCCAGCTGGGAGACTTGGCATTCTCAAAGGTGTCAGTGTTTCCTGAAGAAGTATTTCGCTTGGCACATTAACAGAGTTGTGGTAAGGTCAGCTCAGCCGATCCCCTCCAAGAGCACCTTGCAGAGCAGAAGGCTACTACTCAAGTCCCTCCCTCCGTCTCTCCATACAAGACTCCACTTCCCTGGAAGAACATCTTGGCAGCTGCCGAGTTCTGAGTGCCTCCAAGTGCTCTCATAACAGAAATGCCACACGAGCACAGGGTTTAGGTCCCAGCTCTCTGGACCCATGCTCAACACCTGAGGCAGTTTGGTCTCGGTATAGGACTGTCTCTAAAGCCTTTCCCCTGACCCTAAGGAACGGCAAGACCAAGGTCCAGGTTCACTGCGTGTTCACCTTGAGGGGTCAGCCCAGGGAAACACTTTGTATGTTTTCATAAATATCATCTGGCAAGTGAATACAGCATTAAACATTAAAAACATTGGGCGTTTGTTTTCTTATGATGCTCTGCAATTATAATAATGATACTAAAAAACGACCTATCAACTCTGGCATATTCCTAATTCAGCCACTTATAATACTTACTACTCTAAGCAGGTTTTGTTTTTCATTTGGCTGCAGTGAATAGAGGTTAATTGGTTAGTCAGCAGCCACTTCTGCCACATCAATATTTCGAGTTCTATATGAATTACTGAACTGCATCTTTCAATTTTACTCTGAGACCTTAAAGATACAATAAAAGCTGGGAGTTAAATTGCTTTTAAAAAGCTTAGGCTATCGTACTGGTCAAAAGACAAGCAAGAGGGAAATATATGCCTTTAAAGAGGATTATGTAATTTGTATTTACTAAAGACGAACCATTCCCTCCATAAACATCATGGCTGCTGGAATATGTAGGTCACTGAGATAGAAGCTCAGAAAGATACCTGCAGCTTCAAGTGAGCAGGCATAGAGGTCCACAAGACATTTTAACATGAGTCTGTGAGAGTGCTATGTAGGAGTCAAAGAATTAATTTGGAATTAACCAGTTGAACCATAAGGAGGAGAAACAGAAAGTATGAATTCAAGAAACATGCAGACATTTTTCTTAGTTCGACCGCTTAAAAAAACCCAAAACCAAACAAAAAAGGCTAAGAAGGGATCTTTACAAGTGAAAAGCTCTGAATTGTAGTAGGTGAAGGAAAAAAAAGTCAAACAACAAGCATTAACTTTTCATCCATTTTTAACATGAAACTACACACTGATGCTCTTTTGCTAAGGACCCTTACAAATCTGCTCATTAGCTCAACGCCTAGGTCATAAAAAAAGACAACTATGATACTGAGGAAAGCAAGAAGACACTTACCTGTAGGGATGAATGTAGGCTGTTGCAACTGCATGTTGGCTAGAGCCTGTTGGTAGTGGAAAACGCTTGGGTTAAAGACTGTGGTGGCACCATTGTTTTTTTCAAGTGCTGGCCTCTTTGGTAAAGGTTGAAGTGCACCAGGCGGCAGGGCCTGTGGATAAGGGAGTCATTAAAGACAAGTGGAGCAGAAAAAGGGGCCCAGATGTAGATCAAGCATGCAATAAATAATAGGGGGTCTTGGCTGCAAATCACCTGCAATCGTATCAACTTAGCGAGACAGAAAGAGAAGAGCAGCTAAATCACAGTAGAAGTAGTAGGCGAAACCACAACTTCACTAGGTAAGCAGTTAGTAAACGCACCAGGAGAAGGGTCAGAGTCCAGAAGGGGGAGGGATGCTAAGGGAGCTTTTCAGCAGGACTGACTTGGGCACAGGGAAAAAAAAAAAAGCATGAGGAGAAGAAAGGGGAGAGGTAATCACCTGGACAGGATACTACAAAGAGCAGTTGCAGGCAACAAGCATTTAAAAAAAAACAACAAACAGATAAGAGAAATATAGTAGATGACTATTTAAAAACACAAAGATTAGCATAAGCAACAAATGCCAAGGAAAAAAAGGGATGCTTGCCTCTGCCTGTTTCAACACCTGCCTACATGTATGTGCGCACACGTGGAAGCGTGCACACTTGTTGCAGCTGAGCCATGTGTCCAGGTGATAAAGCAGTAGCTGTTGCCAATTACACGCATAACATTACATTCATAGTAAAATGCATTTCCACTTGTTAGTAGAGAGGCTGAGCAACATGGTCGACGACAGGCCTGATTCTCCACCGCTCACACCAGCGGCACAGCTCACCACCAGCAGATTTGGACTTGCTCCCAATTTCTAGAAGGTGGCCTCCAACAGTTAAATACTGCTCGCTCATTATTAACAGTGGAAAAAGCCATTGACAAATCTGATGTTCGAACAAGATTTGGGTGGGTCTTGCTATCAGGCAAATCCCCTCTTTTTGTTCTATCATACCACCGAGCTTCTTCCAGCCCGTCAAACCTGTTTCATGATCAGACTTGGTAAAAAGCATTAACCCAACTCAGGAACTTTTCTCAGTGAGTTACTCATCATTCACCCAAGCATGTCTCAACAGCAAAGTAGTATGTCAGGTTCTTAGGAGACAGGAATGTTTCTAATGATTTACAGCTTTTCATTGTACCCAAGTAGAAACCACATTTTTTTCTCCACGTTGTGATAGAAAAGGGTCCTTTTTAATTATGCCCTGCAGTCCTTTTTGCACGTAATGCTCCCATTGACGTCAATGAGATTCACGCACGTGGAAGTCATGCAGAATCAGGTCATTTCTGCCTAGTTGTTAGTCTACCATGTAGCAAAGCAATGGCTTAAAAATAGGGTTATCACTCCTATTTTTTTTGTTCAATAGGTGACAGTGAAGAGTGGGTAATGGAAGAGGTTTAGCTAATGAAGGGTTAAGGCTACAAACACACAGTACTCGGAAGAAAGGACACAAGTAAAGAGATTTTAAAGCGTTATGAAGATCAACACACAACAGAATATAAGTGAAAGCTTGCAACAGTTTTTTACCATCTAGAAACAGGTTTTACTTTAAATTTAACTTGCTATAGGAGACTGCTCATCTGAGAAATGTTAAGCAAGATACTTCCAGGCAAAACATTAGTCCATCCTATCTCTATTCAGATGGTGGCTTTTGGGTGGTTTTAATATTAAAAAAAGAAAATTAGAAGAAGAAATTGCATTTGCAAAACTGCCCTCAGACATGCACACATCCTCTGCTAATGCTAGCAGGCATCCAGTGCCAGCATTAGGACTTAATCGTTCCATACTTCTTCTTGCTAGTACCAAAAGACAACAGTCAAACATGGGACAACATTCTCAGAAACAGACACCAAAATCTTTTGCTTAAGATCAGTATTTTACTATGAGGTCTTTTAGGTAAAGATCTAAGAGTTTCCATTTCTAGGTAAGCCCTCATTGATATCTATGTTAAATCTGACTGAATCTACATCTCATCTATTTAATGACAGTTACATGAATGTTGCTCCAGGCACGGGACAGATCTGCAGCTTGCAAAGACTGGAGTAGCTCCACGTACATCAGAGGTGTTTTACAGATTTGCAGTGACTGAAGAATTTGCCACTTAAATTCACATTCCTTACTGTGTCTGATTGCTAAACATTCTTTTTCAGAGGATTCAAAAATCTGCCTCAAAAAAAAAATTTTACTAATTATAGCAAAGCAACTGTGCCAGGCACATAATGGACTTTTGACTCCTTGCTTCTTGGCCAAAGGCTGTCACCACCCTGAAAATCCCATTATCCCATCATGGCAGTGCCAAAAGCAGAACAGCTGAAGGCTTTGAGACCTTGCCGTGATGTGTTGGCTCTTTACAGGATGATTCCTGAGCCCAGCATTGCAGTCAGAGGGAGCATACAAACACCAATGGGCCATAGGGATGTCAAGGCACAACCGACGGAGACTACCCTGTCGTCTCTCTAACATCACTCTTCCTCCTACCCTGCTACAGCCCCTTGGGAGCAAGGGAGAAAAAGGAGCTAGGGCAGTCCCACTGCTGCTCCCTGAACAGCAGCTGGGTGGAGAAACGCAACATTTCCAGGGTCCTCTAAAGAAACAAGCACACTGTAGCAGCTGCTGTGCAGCCTGAAGGCCAGCTCTGTGGGCTCGGGAGCCAGGAGCCCATCTCGGTCTGCTTCTGGTTTGACACAGCCTTCTGGGTCACCTCTCCCACCCCAGCAGCTGGGGGAGCATTCGTACAGGAGCATGCCCTGAAGAGGTGTTCCTCCTCTTGCCAACCTATCTTATCTAAAATAAGTGAGGTGCAGGAAGGCCCAGGAGGACAGAAGGATGTGGCTTCACCACTTCTCCAGTCCTTGCGTGGAGGTAAGAGCCCCAAGCCAGGAGCACACTCACTGAAAGGTCTATCTACAAATGCCCCAGAAAGCTGTCTAAAATTGCACGTGATGAAGTTGGACCAATACAGCTGCTGCACAGGGATCTGGCAGGGACACAGGAGCAAACAGCTGTGTCTCATTTGAAACGGGCCAGAATTTTTGTATGGGTCTTGGGACCTCCAGGAATTACAACAGCTCGTGGGGATACAACATTTCTATCTTGCACCATGTCCTGATTCTGAAGGAGTCCTCCAAGCGTGTCCTGCAGCACCTACAAATGGCAACAATCTCACCACATTTTGACCTTACCGAATTCTGTAGCAAGTGCCTCCCTGCTGCAGGATGGGAGCTGGACTAAACCCTTGTAGCAAAGAACTTACTTGGTGAGTTTATCTCATCCTGCTGCTTGTGATTTCCCTCTGGACAAGCTCTGACCATCACAAATGTAGCAGTAGAACTTTGGCAGTAACTTTTTCCAACTTTATTTTTAGCCTTTGTGTTTGTGTGCATGCATGGGTATGCAACCTATGCAACATGATCAGACCACCTGCACTGGTGAAAGGGTTAATTCAGTTCAGTATCCATGTGCTAGTCCGCACTGATCCCAATGAACAATTCCCACCATAAAAATGCTAGGCAGCCTCCCATTTTTGGGCTGGGAAAGCCACATTCCTGCTGGAACACAAGCATCTGAACAAAGAGGTTTGTGCCACTTTTCTGCATGACATGGAAAGCAATCTTTCAGCATGACTGACAGATAAAAACGCACTGCCAAAGTCAAAATTTCCCACGTGCTTGTTAACAACCCTCTCTTGTTATTTTTTGCAAGACAAGAACTGGATTAAATCTTTGCAACAAACAATTTAATTGCACCTCAAAGTTCTCCTCAGATGCTATCTCCTGGGAGCAGATCACACTTTTACCACTTTGCCACTTAGCAAAGAGGGGCTGGGTCTGCATCTGGCTCACTGCTTCACTCCAAGGCACAACAAATACGAAATGATCTGAGCGAGGGCAGAGGTAGCGCCCATTCCCCGACAAGCAGCAGAAGCAATCTGAGCAGTTTCCTCTGAAGATTATACATGCTCTTATCACCACCGTGAATCCTTCTCTGGTACAGCCTTCCCAAAGGGTTCAGAGGAGGTGATGTATCCCAACAATGTGGTTGCAAATCTTCAGATGTTTTAGAGCAGGAAGACTATTAAAAGTAACTTATCTGATGGTGTTTTGTTCAGTGGGGGAGGTTAGGAGGGTAGGGGAGTTAAAGGGCTTTCCTATTCTCTGCCAGACCACATCTCCTCAGAGAGGTGGCTCTGGGAGAGGGCAGCAAGGCACGGCGTAGGTCACTGCCTGTGCTGGCTTTGGGGCTGCGTCCGTGCCAGCCGTGAGCAGCAGGGACTGAGAGGCTGTTGCGTCATTTACAGTGTAATTCCATGACTGCTGGTGGAAGCTGGTGCCTAGCAAGGTTTCCTACTGCTGCTGCATAAAACAAGCCTCTTGACTACTTAAAAAAACCCCTTTGGATCAGTCTCTGCTTCTTAGCTCTGGGAATGAGAAGAAACACTAACTTGAAGGTTTCGGGGCTCCTCTGTGTCCACTCTTCCCTTTCCCCTGCTACAGCGGGGTGACAGCAGCTGTTTTTTTTTAATGAAGTATTGGATCCCTCGTTATCTGGGGTGAATGGGAAGGAGTTGTCTTCTGTGGAGCCAGGACTGACAGTAGCCTGGGAGGATGGCTTTTGACTTGCTATGAGTGTCACGAAAACAGGTAAAACATATTTGAGACTCAGAAAATAATCAAAGGTAGCTTATAGGAAGACAGCTTCCAGATAGAAGCCTGGGGAGCAGCTCCTGTGCCTGAAACTGAAGCAAAAGACACCCGGAGCAAGGTCCCTTTGCTGACACTGTCCTACTGGAGTTTGGGGGGAGGAACCAGAGCCAGAGCCAGCCGCAGTGGCAGCCATCTGCCCAGCTTACTGAACATGCGACCAAAGTCCTGTACTGCACCCGCTTCAGCTCCCAGCACTGATCTCTGAGGGTGCTGCTTAGCTCTCTCCCTCCTAAATTTAAGTCGTGCCCATAACACAGACCACCCTCCTGCAGGGCAGTACCCGCATAACACTGCCAGGCAAGGCTGCGCTCTTGGGCACACCACGAAAAGTTGCGGGATCTGTCCTGCACCACCCAGTCCCCTGGCACGTCCAGCACACTGCAGGCCTAGTGAGTTAAATTCTCACCAAAACATCGCATCTCATGACTCCAAAGCTGCCACTGTTTGGAAAAACACTTCAAAACCCAGAGCTGCCTCCCCCCAAGGTTATTCACCGCCTCCAAAACACATCCAGCCTTCAGGAGGAAAAGCTCAGGCAGTTAATGGACGGTGTGTGGAGCGCAGGATTGGCATGTCTGAACGCACACTGCAACATTTCTGGCTGGGATGGGCAGTCTCCCCAGGCACAAACACAACAGACCAAGTGCGGAAGGCTTTCATGCAGACTAAGATGGTTACGTGCAAAGCGAGAAGGTGAAAGGTCCAAGTACCAGGTCAAAGGTTGCCTCGAGCGGTCGCTTCAGTGATCTGACAGCTGGCTGAGTCTTAATTAGCAGGCAGTGAGCACATGATGGCAATGGGCCAGGGAGGGGGGATCAAGCACAGTAACAAAAACAGCAAGCAGAGGTGTGTCAAGAGAGCAACATTTTGGGGAGGCGAAGAGAAAAAAAAAAGTGAATGCGTTATACAATATATTACGAAAAGACGAGGCATGCACAACATGGGGTGGCTGAGTAATTACCTGGCCTAGCGGCTAGTCAGCTATTTTGCCTCCGTAAGTTTTAAAAGTAAAGAAATGTCATCATGGGACACGTGCTTTAGAGCATATTCACTGCAGCTGGCACAGCGGGTCAGGAGCGCTCAGGGATTAGCACCTGCAAATGGACTTGTGCTGGGCTTCAGCCCTAATTCTGCAGCTACACGCCATGCAGAGGTCAGCAAGAGCACTTGTGGCAAGGGAAGGACCGCCAGTAAAGAAGGGAGGTTCAAGCACATGCTCAAGTGCCATCCTGAACTGGGGACTGAGCCTGACCCAGTTCATCTGACTGTGCTGCACCGATTTCAGCTAAGCAGGCGTGAGTAAAGCTACTACTTGTGCATGTCAAGTAACTGCAGGAGTGGGTCCCTCAGAAGTATCTTCTGAATTTAGATTTGAAGTCATTCCAAATCTATTTTAGAAGGTACACCCATTTGTCTGGCATATGTTTTTTGATCCAAGAAAACTGGGCACCATTCTTCCCTTTATTCAAGTCTTATTCCTCAACAGGTACAGTAAATGCATCAAGCCTTGAAAAGTAAATGAATAATGTAAGCTGTTTTGGTAGCAGCAGTGATGCAACAAGCCATCAATAAATATTTTAAAGGTTCTAGTTAACAGCATACAAATAAGGTTAATTACATTTTTAAGAGAAGCCAGCAGCATGAATAAAACATGCACTGGCTTTGGTTAAGTAGCAGTGTCCTAGATAATTAGTAAAAAAGTAAAGATTCAATTGTAAAAGACACAAGAGTTTCATTTCAGAAGGTTCTTTTTCAACAGACCTGGGCTCTTGTTTCAACAGTAATAAAATTAGTAAGAAATCTAAAAAATAAACTCTGCAGGACAAATAAATACTGCAGTATGAATTGGTTCTTCAAATTACATTTGGGTAATAGTGATGGTATAAGGAGGGCAGTTGTTTAATTTCTAGAATCATCCTCGTTTTGATTATGTTTCACCATGAATGAAAAGCAACCTCTTTTACTGTCTTAAAAAAAAAAAAAAAGTATTTAGAAAAATTTTAGTAGCCTTACTTCTAAATCAAAAAGGAGGCAAGAACCTTTTTAATATTAGTTAAAAAAAAAAAAAGAAAAAAATCACAGAACAGATGAGGTTGGAAGGGACCTCTGGAGTTCATATCTAGACCAACACCCTGCTCAAAGCAGGGTCAACTAGAGCAGCTTGCTCAGGACCGTGTCCAGGCAGGTTCTGAGTATCTCCAAGGATGGAGCAACCTGTTGCAGTGTTTGATCACCTTCATGGTAAAGAAGTTTTTTCTTATGTTTAAATGGAATTTCCTGAATTTCAATTTGTGCCCACTGCCTCTTGTCCTTTCACTGGGCACCATAGAGAAGAGTCTGCCTCTGTCTTCTTTACTTCTCCCATCAGGAATTTATATACATGGGTAAGATCTCCTTGGGGCTCTTCTTCCCTCCCCAGGCTGAACATCCCAGCTCTCATCTCTGGAATAAATAGGTGCCATTAGACCGAATTCAACAGAATGGCAACATTTACTCCAGCTAGGAATTTTATCTGGTAAGTCGTCCTTGACTCGTTTTTAGAATTGTAGGTATTAAAAGACACAACTCAAATGAAAATGCAGGTAGGATCATCTCTACCAGGTACAAAGTATTGAACAAGTCAGGAAGTCACCCTTCATCTGAGTCTTGCTGTTTCACTAAGCCTTGGCAAAGGTATCGGGCACAAGTTTGCTAAGCTCGAACAACTGGTATATGGTCTGCTTTTAAGTCCATGCTACTGATTTCAACAGGCCAGGATCTCCCTGCAAAGGATGTATTATGGGATGGGCAGTCTTTCCTTTCGTTGTGTACTGAGGAAGCTAAACTGACACCTGCGACTTAGCCAGGGAAGGTGTTGGTTCCAAGTGCTGCTGTACTTGCATTCATGTCACGTCATGATGACACATCAGAAAATCACAGGACTCGCCACTATGTCCCTAACTGGCGAGACGTGCAGCACCACTCAGGGATTCATGCTGTGGTGAGCACATAGAAAGGATGAAAAGATGGGATTCATATTGCACATGCTCTCAGGTTTCTAGTCAGCCATTTACAAAGCACTCTACTTTTCCACAAACCACACATATGACACAAATGAAATGGAAATACAGCTTGAGAAGAGTTCTACTTACCATTGCAGCTGCAGCTGTCTGGTTCACCTGGTGTTGAGCTGCCTTGATTTTGGCTTGCAGGTGTGCAGGGGGATGAAAGTACTTGCATTTCTCCCTAGAGCATCGACCTTTGATGTAATCCATGCAAACTGTAACAGTATTTTCATTTGTGTCTATCATTGCAATATCTATAGGGTGAGCATAGCGGCAATCATTCTCACCACGTGTGCAATTTCCACGCTGAAACTCTCGACAAACCTTAAAAGAAAGTCACATTGTTGAGCGAAACATCCAAGTTATTTTTCATTCAGTATTTTCAACACAGAATATCAGTTCAGTTGGCCACATTAAACCATGTGTGCATTATAAATCCATACTCATCTTGGGTAGCACACGTACCAACAGTCACAGGGGCAATGGGTGCTACTCACAACTGGTTCAAGGTATGAAAAAAACCAAGGCCAATTACCTAATGCAAGTGAAGTACAGAATTTGTGCAGAATGGAAAGTGACCTCAGGAAGTCAATGTTGTTTTGCCAAAACTTTTGGAGCTCAGGATTCCTCCCCTGCCTCTAAAGCTTAAATGTTAATAACTCTACCATTTGTGTCTCACCTGGATTATGTATTTGTTACGGAGCACACGCTTGGGTAGGACATTTAATTCTAAATGTTGCATGCTGCTGTTATTTGCAACAAGTACCTTTTCTTAAACGAGGAGCCTCTTTCACAGAAGTAGTCTCACTGCCCTCCACAATAAAACTCCAACCCTGGGGTTACATGACAGTGCATTTGATTACACTGCAACATGTTCGTAAGATGTTGCCAAAACTGCTAGATTTACGAAGATCTTGCAGATCCTACTAAATTATGACCACCAAAGCATCAAAGGCAGAGAAAAAGGTTTCACAAAATGGATCTGCAAGGTTTCCTTGTCTGAGGAACTGAGAAAAATTGCTGAGGACTATAGCTGGTGGTGTAGATCACGTACCAGTGCACTATCAGACTGAGTGTGGGGAAAGGTGAGACGTCAGCAAGGCAATACAAAGTACATAACACAAAACAATGTGTTTTGAAATTACACCCTTCTCCACTACCTTCCCGTGTTATAATTTACACCTGCGGGGGCCTCTGAATTCAGGTCCTCAGCCCTTACCTCCTGCAGAGCCTCTACTTAGGGTTTGAAAGACATTTACAATTCCTCCAACACGAAGTCCCAGCATGCCCAGCCAACGTGGGGGGAGGAGACATCTTTCCAATGCCCCATACTCACCACTCCCAACAGTGTAATGCTTAAAGCTTTCTGTAAAAGCTCAGTAAGCCCATCGCTAGACAAGGAAAGCGTCTGTTACTTCCAAAACATCTCCCACTTAACTCAGTGAAAGGGTAGACCATCTACGTGCATTTTTTTAAGTGTGGCAGATCACACACAGAAACCAACAATCCCAGCCCTGCTCTAATGCCCACTGAAATCAGAAGTGTGAGTGCTCCCAAATTTCCAGTGACTTCCAAGGATTTGGGATCAGGTCCTGCATGAGAATCTGCTCAAGCAGAGAGCAGCAGCCCTGTGTTAGGAAAGCTGCAAGTTGAACTCTGCACTGTGGTGCACCAGGTCATTCTAGCAGAGAGCAACAGCTGGGACCACATGTCCTGTTCATTCCCGTCAGCAGTATCGTATCAGACATCCAAATACCTCCAGTTTATCCGTACGCATCAGTTTCTGCCCAGCAGAGCCTCCTGGAACTGTAACAGTAGGATTTCCGGAAACCAGGACGGGAGTATTTGGTAAAAGCTCTGCAGGAACCAAGCCCATCCCAGGAGAAACATGACTCAGGTAGGGACTAAAAGCCATCGTGGGGCTTGTTGCAAGCGATGGAGTCACAGGAAACGTTGTCTGTGGATAGAAAGAGGAAAAACAAAATATTAGTTAAAAAGCTGTCTTAGATTAACCATCAAAGCCTCGCATAATTTCAATCCTTTTAGACAATTTGATTAGCAACATCAAAATGCCATGCTCTCCAATCTATTCATTTATCACCATTTACTTGTGATCCATTTGCTTCTCCTGACTCACAGATTTGTGACTCATCCTGAACACAAGGCATCTTTATTTGTTAGATCAAAGCATATTGATGATCTTTATAGTTTAATGACACAATTAAGGATTTCATGCCAGCAATTAGGGCAGGCCCAAATTAAACAAACTTCTCATGCCCAAATAAATGTCTCAGCTTCTGTATGTCTACACCACAATGTTATACAGAGACCCCCAAGGTAAACTGCAGCTTCAGGACCTGGAAGCAGGTAACCCCATTAGCTACATGGCTGAATTCACTATCAGCCTGCACTGAGCTTCATGTTATCATGGCTAGTGTGGCTCAGGTAGACAAAAGCAATCATTTAGAGTCAGGCGAGGCATCTCTGCTATGGTACGCTTGGAGGTCTAGCATTCTGCACATCTGGGGTTTGTTTGAAGACCGTCAACAGCCTCCAGGCAAAAGCCATTTTGCAGGAGTATCCCAAGCCTACGCTCCACGTGAATGGCAGCAAGAGGACATCAAACGCACTAGTGTCACAATGCGCCAGACCTCGTGGCTTTGGCAAAAGCAGGTCGGTCATGGGCGTGGAAGAGCCATGGACAGAGTGTTCCAGATGAGATGGCTCAGGTGGGCCAGTACAAGGCCTGGGACCCCACCTGTGTTGCAAGAAGCAATGTTCCCATGAGGAGACAGAATGATGGGCTGAAAAGATCTTGATGGCTTCAGATCCCTAAATCACATTAGGCAGGCCCTCCAAGCGCAGCAGAGCTTCAGTGCCGGTGGCCAGAGCCACTTCCCCGGCCTGAACTGCTCCAGCAGCGCTGGTCTGGGAAAGGAGCTGCCGTTCTGCCAGGCAGGTGAGATCATACAAAGCTCCTAAGCAGATGCTCAATTTAAAGTCTGTGAATAGCTCCTACAGCCAGGGAGTTTGTGAGACTGAAGCACCAAATCAGAGGTGTCTTTGGGAATGAAACCAATTCCAGCTGTTGAAATATCCCCCCTGCTCACCCCAAAGACCAGAGCCTGCAAAGCAGCACTCCTGCTCCTGTAGCAGCGGCTTGAGCAGCCCGCAGGGGAAGCAGCCTGCAACTTGCAACCATTTTTATTTTCCCTTTTGTCACCTGCTCCATTATGAACTCTGGGTTACAGTTACAGCTGGTCACGTTTGCAGGCATACGTGATGCCCTCCTCAGTAGCTACAGCCTCTGCTTGGCAATAAATGCAAGAGTGCTTGCAAAATGGCCTGGAGCGGTTTTTTTGGCCACACATATCATCCCCTCCTTGCTTTTATTTTGGTACACCTAACTAAACCTGCTTCATGTGGGTTTCTAAAGGAAACTACACGTGGACAGTGTGTTTCGTGACAGCATCTTCATCCCAAGACTTTCATACACTAGGAAACACTTTGCTTGTTCCAATCTGGAAGAAGCTAGCTCACAGTTAACACCATCCAAGCTGTCCTAACCTATCATTAGCTTAATGATGCCCCCTTCCTAAGGTCAGAGTGACAGCAAACAGCTCCTGAGCTGATGGGAAAGGGGATGACAGGTCGCTGCCAGCATACGTCCTGCTTTCTCCTCCTCAACGAGGAGACACGGCCTCCTGAATCAGCAGCGCTGGGTGCTTTAAGTGTAGCAGAACCAAATAATCCTCTCTCTGGGAGGGATTTCCAATTTTCCTTCTTCTGAGTCTGAGGCAAGCCCTGCTTCAGCTGATGGGAGACTTCGACCATTAAACTCAGAGATCCTCCAGTCCACAGCCCTTTATTAAATCATTATCTTCTCTCAATTCTCTGTGGCTCCTAGACATTTTACACCTTTTGCTGCCTGAAAAGCTCTTTAAGAATCTTCAAATGCTGTGACTCCCTGAACACTTTAGTGAGAAGACAGCGTCCATTAGACTGTTTTCTTTTGTGTGAGCACTAGTAATTACAGTGGCATCTGCTGAACTTCTGTCACTACTTGCACTGTAAATGCTATTTTAAGGGGCTTCTCCAGCCTGACCAATCTGTACAGGGTTATGCTGGGGCCTGACGTTGTCAGCACTTGTTTTACGTACCCATTGCAGCCCAAACCTTGCAGCACATGCAGCTTGCAAAAATGCGTGGGCAAATCTGCCCTATGTTTTTCCAGCACCTAATATGGCAGGAGTCCTGCATATCCTGACAGAGCAGGTGTGACACAGACATTGTTACAAAATTTCAGGAGATCCTTTAAAGCAGGCTTCCCCTGCCTGGGCTCAAACACAACCAGGAGCCATCCCAAGGACCTAGCTAGTTTCTGAGACAGAGGGGAGATGTTCCTCCCACTGGTCAAGCAGAGGATGCCAGAGCATTTGTGCAACCACGGAGGAAGGCTGGAGGCTTGCAACACCTCACACTGAGTGAATTCACCAGAAATCAGTGGGAAGGGGTGCAAAACATTCATGAAGAGATGATATACCAGCCTCTCCACCAAAGCCACGACAAACTGGGAGGCAGGTCCTGCTCCCTGTAACAGTCTCCATCTACAAGGCAATTCCTCAAAAGCAGCCCCTCTTCTCACTGGGAGCAATCAGCAAGGGCTAATGGATCCAAACCCAAGCTGAAACAAACAGAGGAAAGATGTCCATGAGGAACAGTTGAAGACTACAATCTACTTGCAATCCTGGAGACCTGCAGAGGGGTACATGAAGGAGCAGGATAGGTTTTTATCACTGCCACTGGTTGTTCACCCATTTCCATGCCCTAGCATCTCCTGCTGCGTTCCCGAGGTTTCCCAACGGCTTCTTCTGCCCGCCTGAACTGTGTGCCTGGTGCCGCTGATGGAAAGCGACAGCTCTGCTCCACACCCTGCCCGCAGGCAGGGGACCGACGCTCAGCAGCCAGGCAGGCGTTTTCAGCGGATGCACAGCCAGAGAATGAGCAGACCTCACTCAACACATTAAACCTAGAAGTGCTGGGGTTTTAAGTCTGAAGTGTGCTAAGCGCACTGAAAACTGCTCCTTTGTAAGCTGGCATCAGGGAGCTCTGTATTTATTGTGGCTGATGAGGGGAAAAGATGGGCTGCGCTCATTGCCAGCCCTGACTGCCTGTCTTGGATTGGGAAATCCAGTCTGGCTTGTGCATCAGTACCAGTAATAAAGATGCTGCCAGCCAAATCTCTCCTCCCTTTACGTCTGTGCAAGTCCCCCATGCCAGGCCTGTCCTGAGGGAATCTGAGTGAGTTTCTTCCTTGCAGCCAGAACCCAACTCTAATTTTTACTCCAAACAGCACTGCTCTCCTCAACATGCCTCCCATTCACCTCTTGTGATTGCACCCAGCCAGGAGACCCAACAGATCAATATTATGACTGTACCCTAAAAAAAAGTCTCAACTTAGTTGCTGGTACGCTTTAGGGCAAAACAGAGGGATTGAAAGTATCACTACCTACCCCTGCTGTCCCCCTTAAAGCTCTTGCAAATTCAGGAAATACAGGGGCAGGTTTCCTTGCAAACTAACTTTTATTGACCGTAGCATATGCAGACACTACCAGTGACTCCTGAGCAGAGGAAAACAGGTTACAGTGCAGCGGCAGAGGGGTTCAGACTGGTAGCAGCTCACAAGACTGGTTTACTGAGTATTAAAATCTTTGTAAGAATAAATAAATAAATAAATAAAGCAGCAGCTGAAATGGCTGTTGTGAGAACACATCTCACATGA
This sequence comes from Aviceda cuculoides, assembly GCA_035590195.1. NCBI lineage: Eukaryota > Metazoa > Chordata > Aves > Accipitriformes > Accipitridae > Aviceda > Aviceda cuculoides. The sequence goes on from JAVJGG010000039.1 coordinate 14,940,102, forward strand.
GGGCTGCCAAAGACTTTGACAGCTCTGAGCTGCCCACAGACCCCAAGCATGGGAGCTGTTGGATTGAAAGTGTGAGAAGGGACCATCCCACGGAGGGGCATTTGTCACCACCGGTGGTGACAGAACCTGGAACATCTGATTTTGTTAACAAACTAGAAGTTGCATTCAATTTGCCTGGCAGAAATTGTGCTAAAGCTAGAGAAGAAACACAGAGTGGGTGTGAAGAGGAAGGCAGATGAGCGGCTGGTGTTTTGTCGAACACAAGCGCTGTCTCAGCTGGGAAGTGTTGACTCTGAGTTACCTCAGACCCTAAAAAGGAAAAGCCTGAAAATGAGAGACCCAGCATAAATACAGAGGTGTTGATGGCCTGAAGGAAGGGAAACAGGTCGCTGCTAAGCAGCTACACATGGAAAGCACACAAAAACAGTGACAGCTTTTATTACAGTCTGGTGAGAGAAATGTGGAAGATAAAGATCTTGTACTGACAAGGCTGAAGACCCTGATATTGAAAACATAATTGATGCTGCTCAGAAAAAGCAAAAACCTGTGTTCCCCTCCAACGCAACTGCATGGGGCTGGCTGTAAAACCACCCCTCTAATGTGAAGGCTGAGCACGCTGGAGTGAATCCAAGTGGCCAAAGCATCCAGCTACCTACCACCACAGATGCTCGTTTCCCCAATCAGACTGCAAAGATACACTCTTTGCTCAAAGGATATCTCATTTTTGGGCTGCTGTAGTGTAAAAGTCGGGTGTTAATGCTCCACAGCGCTGTCTCTTTGCAGAGAACAGCTCCCGGATGGGCCAGGGTATGTGTGTTTATTCATTCCTAGCGTGCCTTTGACTGGAGGCTGAGATATAGATCAGGTTTTTGCTGCATGGAACAAATGCATTCCCAAAACACCTGTTGAAATCTGCTCCAGCACTTGTTCCAAGCATCACTGGCCAAGCAAGTTGCTCACCCTGTGCTTTAATCCCTCCATCAGCACCAAGGGGTGGCAGCAGGGTCCTGCTGCCCCAGGAGGGAATGCAGGGCTGTGTTAAAGTCTGGGTTGTCTTCAGGGACATGGGGGACTCAGAGCTGTCAAGACAGTCCTGGCTACAAATACCTTGACAGGAAGAAAAGATGAAGAGCTTGAAAACAAAGAGAGGGGAAACAATTTCCCAGGGCAGCAGCAGAGGCAGCTGCAGGGCAAGGCTGGAGGCAGGTGTGTCAACACTGCCATGCTGTTCAGATACAGCTAGCAGGGCAGCACCATGCAAGCCCCTGCCCCACTCCACCAGGTCAGTTTGGAGCCTGTGCTGAAGTACCTTCATTGCCAGCTCCAAAAGTCTGTCTCTCACTGCTGCAAAGGGATAAAGCAGAATGGAGAGGGTGTGGATCAGGCCCAGGGTGCAGCAGTTTTAGGGTGTCCTTGCTTTGGCGCACACAGGGCTTAGAGTGACCATATCTGAGAAACCAGACACAGGATTGACCAAAATGGCTCTTGTATTGATGCCAGATCCAGCTCTATCTACCTTCAACCTGACTTGTATGCAGTCTAACAGAGACAGAGGCAAAACCAGCCCAGAGAGCTTCTAGCACAGCTCAACCAAAGCCAGCAGTCATGGTGAATTTGGACTTTAGAAAGTCAAAACTTTACTAGAGTCTTCCTACTTGGCACCTATGTGGTCCCTCCAAGGTCTCTCCTAGACAAATACACCATGCTGAGCAAATACTCTGCTCCGTTTCCTTGCCTGACTTGTTTTAAAGTGCTGTACAAAGCAGCCTGTTTAAAACTGCATCATGGCCACCAAACATTCATGTGATTCTCAGCTTTGCATGAACAGTTAGCAGCAACATCAGAGAGTAACCAGAGACTTCAGAGAAATAAGCTCACACTAGCAACCATTAATTCACACCTAGTAGGCTTCCGTGAGCAGCATGCAGCAGGCAGCCCATGTAGGACGTGGTGGTTCTCCATGCAGCACCTTCATTAAACAGCCACCATCAGGATCCCAGCTCTTGGCTCAACGGGAAGATTACCTCTTGCTGGATGTCAGTGGTGGTGCAAGAAGATCTGGGAGTGAATGTTTAGGTGCAAGCTCACAGACAGACACATTCGATGCCATTTCAGGAAGCATGGTGAAAAGCTGCTATGCCAAATGCTAGTTTGGTGTTGTGTGTGGGTTTTTTGGTGTGTTTTTTTTTAAACACGTTAGCTTTTGGCATTGTGCACTTTGGTGAAAATGCACTTTAAAATGTCTAAGCATTCAGCTATTGTTTGGAGCTACTAAGCACACTGTTCCAAATCTCATCTCTGGCAAGCATCCCAATTAAGCAGGCATCCCGTTGATCAGCTTTCTGATCACATGGGATTTGTTCTGCTGCTGCATCTGATACAATACTTTCTGCTTTGAAGAATTTCATGTGTAGCCCGAAGGAGGCCCCACCCTTCTCATTTAGAAAGGGAAAAAAAAAAAAAAAAATCTCAAAGCCTTCTTCCACTAGCAGCATCTTCAGGAAATCAAAGGCAGCTGAAAGAGCCATCTCTTGTTTGTCCTGAAATTGGTGTGGAGCAAGTCGGGCAGCAGGAATTAGACCAAGAGCTCGTTTACTCTGAGCAAAGTGTGGGAAAGCAGAAAGGGAGCAGTCATTGCAGAAGAAATTTTTATTTTCCTTCTTTGTCCATGACTCCCTCATGGCACAATTTAGAAACCAGGGACCTTTCTCATCAGATAAGGTTACCTCTGAAATGAGAGCACTAACCAGACAAACCGACAGATTCAGTCTCAGACGCAATTTAAATGGCAGGAGCGAAACTGCAGGAGTGAACTGGACCTGCAAGATTGCAAAATGGGAAGATGGGAACTTTCTGAAGAGGAAATCCCAGAGATGTTTTGAACAGCCAGCCAAAGAGTGTCCACTGTGAACTCCCCACAGAGGAAAACCCCAAACAGGAAAGGTTTGCTTTTGGTACAGGGCTAGGAAACCAGTGCTACCATTTTGTGGGAATTCAGGATTTCCTTCTGATATGCACATACTTTCAAACTCCACAAGAAGAAGTGTAAAGATTATAGCAGATTAGAGCTTAATGTGCAACTAAAGACTTTTTCTGTGGTGCATTTTCCCTTCTGCCTCACTTTTCCATCTTCAAAATGGGAATAAACAGCATTTTCCTAACTTAGACAGCAGGGTGAAGATAAAGCTGCTAACACACACACGATGACCAGAGTGAGGGCGAACATGGAAAATTCTTCACAAGACAGGAGGAACATGCCAGACTGGGAAAATGCCCCGACATGGTGGCAGAGCACCATCATGAAGGGACACTGGCCAGCTTTTCCCGCTGAAACACAGCTCCGTCACGAACTCTTAGACCAAACAGCACAACAGCCTCCAACAAGGAAGAACCCTTCACCGGTCTCTTGTAAGGCTAAACCAGAGACACCTGAGCTTTTCAAAGTCGGGGTGACAGATCCTGAGTCTGAAGCCCCATTTGGGCAGAGAAGCCAGGTATTATAGGTGGGACATCAGGAGGCTACTGTAGGCTGGTTTACAGACTTGCACACCTTCAGGCTAGAAGAGTTTGTCCTAGGGATCCAGCCAGACCTCCTGTGTGGCACAGCACAAGGAACCTCACCCAACAACTGCACATCAAATGCACATTGCCCCAGGAAAGATATTCAGCCCCAACTTTAAATGGAGAACTCCTAATTAAGCTCTTGGTTAAAAATGTGCAACTTACTTATGTCAGCACCGAAGAGCTGCTTGAAGACCTCTGACAATTCTTAAAATACACATAGCAACAGACTCAAACTCAGCTGACAAATGTCACCCCCTCCCAGATACACCAACCAGCAGATATGAGCCATCCTCTCTGTGGCATAACAGGGTTCTCCAGCTTGAAAATCTGTTTTAACCAATAGGCAAAAGCAGGGACTGGCAATGAAGGCTTCTCTGAACGACCTGCTCTGCAAACACGCGTCTCCCACAGGCTTCCTTCCCTACGTGAAGAGAAGCAAATCTTTCCTGCTGTCAGTATAAAACAGCATTACTGTGAAAAACAGGGCTGTGACATTAGCACAATTCTTTGCTGGGACAACTGCAGTGAAATGGGTCTCACTCCCAGACATATAAAAGTATTAAGGTCTGGGTAGGATTCATCTTCCCCAATTTTAGCCCACCAGTACAATGCATCTAGTCCAAGGGAGTCAGCTGGCCTCTTGCCACAGTGTGGAAGAACTCCAGCATCCTCACCCCAGTGTAAAACACCTACCCAAAATAGGATCCATTGGAATTGAGCCACTTGAGACTTCTAGGAGGTATGTGAATTAACGGGTCAAATATCCACCTGGTCTAAGACCCTTCCACTTGATGCCCTGAATCTCGCAGATCCTTAAGTTATCAGAGGAAAGGAGAGTCACAGAAGATGCTGCCCAACCCTGTGCAGCACAACTGCCCAAACTCAAGCACGGGGCTGGAACGTGGAGCAGTGTGAACCTGATTCATTGCTGTAACTTACAATTGGCTGTAGCTGCGCGCCTGGTAGCATAAACTGCATTTGCTGAGCAAACATGGCTGCGGCCGTCTTCTGCTGGATCAGGTTGTTGCGTCCGTTTATCTCAAGTTGTGTTTTTAAGTGTGGGGGAGGGTGGAGATATTTGCAGTTCTCTCGGGTACACCGGCCCTAAAACACAAAATGAAACAGCATTTCAACGAATGTAACACTCAGGGCAGCCAGAGAAATTTAATTGAGGATTGTTTGGGTTACTGTAACAACACAATCATCGAGGCAGAGGCAGTTTGGTAGCTACTGTGCCTCTTTTGTGATTTTTCTATAGCAGTGCAATACTTAGGTGAAGAATAACATGACTTCTTCTACTGTAACACTAACTGAATACTATCAATCTAAACCCAAAAGCTAGGCTTCCTGATACCAAAATGATAATTGTGAAAAAAAAAAAAAAAAATCTAACACAAATAGCAGTATTTTCAGAAGCTAGCGGCAACAGTTCCAGAAACAACAACAAAATTTCCCCATTTTCTTGTGTGGGTTGTTTTTCCCCTCCCTCCCGACAGCAGACCACTTAACTGGCCCTGACAACCAGACAGCAAGAAACAAAACTGTCTCCACCACTTCCCCAGCTGTACTGGGTAAAACACGAAGACAACAGCTGTGTAAAGCAGCACCTCTGATCTTCAACATGCACCTACCCCAAGATGCCAAGAACTGGTAGTCACAGGAGAAAGAATTGAAACAATTTCCCCCTTCGTGCTTTCATTTGTCAAAAGCCACAGTATCTCACATCACTGGCTACTTCCCCTCCACCCCCCCCCAATAAACATAAGCATTGCGGAAGCCAGTGGCTCCTAGAAAACAAAGGATCACTCATGTTGCAGATCACCTCAAATCAACTGAGACCATCACTTTTAAAAAACATCTATAAACCGTGCCTTGCTTTTAATAGTGTTTGCAAGTAGGCATAGGAAGATAAATACTAATAGTCCACTGACCGCAGAAAACTAGTAACAAATTTTGTCATTAAGATGAAAAAAATTCCTGAAAAATAGGGGTTTTTTTCCCCCCTCTTTCTCTGTGTAGTCCTTCCTCAAGAAACAGAGGCATACAGAATGCAAGAAACATTTTATGCAACTTTATGCTTGAGTTTTATAAATAACTTTTACGCAAAAATGGTGAACTTTTTTTAGGAAGTAATTCTTTGGAGCTATTCAGAGCCAATTAAAATAAGGCCAGACCTTGGGGCCACTGAGCTGTTACGTGACAGATAACTAAGAATTGTTCCCGCAGCTAGCAAAGCAGCAGGACCATCCATTACCCAGCCTGTCCCAGGCTCTCTTGTCAAAGGCTGGACACTGAGTTCGCAGCCTCAATACAATTAAGTTTGCTTTCAAAAAGGGGCACACCAGGTGACCCCACGTACCCGCTCCCATTAGTGGGATCACACACAGCAGAGCTGTAACCCATAACCAGGTCCACAGGGGTTTGCTGGTTACACACCACCACACCCAGGGCTCAGACTGACGGAAGCCCCTTGGGATGGGCTCCTACCTGCATCCAGGATGCTCCCCTGAGGATTTTCAAGACTTGTACAAACATACAGGTGGAATCACTGGACAGCCTGAGTACCACTGCACAAAGCCTACACTGTGATCGACTGCAGAAGCTGCTTTTGAACCCCCAGCCAGGCTCCTTGGTGTGCTGGGAGAGGGACAGGTCACTGTAGAGCAGCCTGAGTCTTGCAAAGCTTTAGGTGTGCTTTCCTCTGCCCCCCTGCCTGCCGGGGATAATGTCTTCACTGGGGAGAGGGCTGTAGAGCCTGACTGCAGCGTGAAAGGGGCTGCATGATGGGAGTACTGTGAGAAACAGGCTCCTCTCTTACCTGCTCCAAGGAGATAAGAGAGTTAAACAAAAACCCCTGGCCCCCCGTCGTTATTTAGAGGCAAATAACTAAGTGCAAGAAGTGATGGGCTAAACCCACTGGAACAGGAAATAAACCACTCCCAAACTTCAGCAGCCTGCCTTTGCAGAAAGAAACTTTCTGCCCTGCTCCTAGAAGGGCCCAGTGGCTCCCAACAACCCAACTCAAAAAAGAAAGAGGCTTTTTAATGCTATTGTTTTGGCTTCTGAGCAATCCAACAGCCCCAGATCCCCAGCAGCGAGTTAATTGCTCACAGGCCCCAAGGACATGAATCTTCATCACCAGACACTTTTTTACATCTGTGTAAAGTGAGGGTAAAATGGCACCAGACATCTGGCTGGTGCCCAGACAACCCAGCACTACTACAAGATAAATAACGGCATTAATCTGGAAGGAGAAGGAGAGTTATCAGCACCAGGCAGATTTGAGTCACCCTTCTCAGGGCATCTTTGCAGCTGCCGGAGACCAGGTCCCTCCACAGCCCTTCCCATCACCTAGGACCCAACAAGAGTCCGGCGTCCAGGCTCAGAGCATACCTGCTGCATCCCACCTCCACAACTTCTGTGGGGCTGCTCAGGTTGCTGCAGACCAGGAGGAGACCCCGCAAAGCAGCGGGTTGTTGATGCCTATGCAGCTGCTCTATTCTAAGCTCCAGCCCTGGAGGGCTTACACATCAGCCTTAGAAATTCCTCCTGGTTAAAACTTGGCACAAGTGTTTTTGGGTTGGGAAAACACTAATTTCTACCAAATTTGGAATAAATCTCTGTAGATGTTTCTACACTGCAGGAATGGAGATGAAAAAAGAGCTACTATTTCTTGTGAATAATGCTTACAGGGCCTTCTTCAACTTGAAAAGGACTTTGCTATTCCAACTGAAATGTTGCATGTCATTGATACCAGCCAGCCCAGCTTGGTGTGAAGCTTTGTTCTACTTTTTTCTCAAAACAGAGTTTGTTTAATTCCAACAGGGGGTTTTACAAACACAACGTTTTTATTACCAGAAAAAAAAAAAACATACAGCACTAGGCCTTGATCCTGCAGGCAGAGCTGTGAGCAGAAACCAGTGCCCACACGGAGCGCTACTGGTTTCAATGAGGACATGTATTTGCAAGGAACTGAGAGCTGTGCAGATGCTGCTGCAGAGTGAAGGCTGTGAAGTGCAGCATGGCTGTCAGTCAGGCTTTCTAGGGCTCCAGGAAGATTAAATGAATCACTGCTGCACTCGGATTCAAAACCACACCTTCGGTCTAGCTCCTCCTCGCCATCATTTTGATCCTGAGCATCATCATCAATCACTGCATTTCACTAGGATGAGTTAGAAGCCACAGCTGAGTCGGGTTGCCCTCTCCAACACCACGGTAGGTTCTTCATCCTTCAGACAATGAATTTTAGGAACTGATGATGTGACAGAGTGACACAAAATGTTCCCAGTTTAGACATCCAGGTATGAAACAACTTTCAAGATGTCTCGCTCTAAAGTGATGGACTCCTCTAGTATCCTCTGAACTCCAACGCTGGTAGGGGTGATCCCTTCTTCTACACTTTCGTCACAACGCCCACAGCTCTCAGTACTTCTCAGCAACATATACACTCTTCAAGACCAACTTCAGCTCTACGACAGCCACCAGAAGGACGAAAGAACTGCCATTATTCACTTCTCAGTACCAGCTGCAACACAGCAGGGAAAACAACAGGGAACTGGTAGCAAATCTGCTATGTGGATACCAGGCTGGGGACAAATAAGGACAACTCCATTTTACACCTGGGAGGCCTAGGAATACAATATGAGAAAACACAACAGGAGTCAGGCCTCTAAGTTTCAGATGAACACCTTTATGCTAAAAGGCACAGTTTTGCTGCAGTGACTAGCTGTGGCTCCAGCACATCGAATGCTCAGCAGAGGGCACAGGACAGTCCCAGTGCCCTGCACAGAGACTGCTGAGACACTCTCCAAGCTGAGTGCTGCACCAAAGAGCACATCCTAGCACCTGGAGTGGGTTGCTGCATGTGTTGGGAAGGGGCACGGTGCTCAGAGACTGACCTGTGTCAGCGAGCGGCATGCTGAGCCTGCTGGGACCAGTGCAGCCATTCTGTTGTAACTGGAGGAGTTTGTTGCTATTCATTTAGCATGAGTATTGACTCCAGGGGAGGTGCATTCCCACCCTGTCCAGGGTGGCACACGAGCCTGCAGCCAGGGAATCACCACCCAGCAACAGACTCTGCTGCTGGCCTTGGTAACATGCTAAATATAGCTGTATTTTCTGGCTCCTCGCAAAATGGAAGGAGTCTGAAGGACCATATTCGTCAGCTTCTTTGCCAACTACAGCCAGGAGGGAAAAGCATATGGACTGCGCTTCCCAAGGCTTGAAAAATGGATATTAAAAATAAATCATTAAAAGATTTTGTAAGAGTATCTTCTCCCCCTTTCTTCCCACATACTCCCCCACCCTTACAGTAGGCTGCTGGCATGTGATTGACTCTGTGTTGCCAACTTAAGTCATGCTGTGATGGTGCATACTGTAAATGGCTGGCATCTGACACTAGCGAACGTGACAGCAACTTGCAGTGCAACCAAGCCAGCTGTTTTGAGTGCAGCACTGATGGCAGCAGACTTAAACCCAGTAGAAGAACCTGCATTACACCTGGCTGTTTGCAGTCTGCTGGGCTGCACCTTGTCATCTGCATCCTAACTTGGAGGGGTGCAAATAAGAGCATGCTGGGTACTGCACCAGGCTGGATGAACCTACTCTAAGCACGCTGCACAAATTCTCTTCTTGGTGGCTGCTGAAGTGAGCTGAACTGTGCTGCAGAAACAAGGCTTCCAGCACAAACCCAAGGCTTGCTCACATTTGCACCAGTAATGCAGTTTATCATGGTCACTTTAATCCTGGACACCAGCAAAGGGTTCCAGAGCAGACACATGTTTCTGGTTTTAATGACTGCACTGTATGTCCCGTCAATCACCAGCAGTTCTCATGTGAAAATCTCTACGCTAATGTTGCTTTTCACACACTGGAGGCTGCAGTAGGCTTGTGCCCTGACTGTGCTGTCTTTTCCACAGACACTGATGACATGTGCAATGACTGACAGCAAAAAGAATGAAAAGAGACCAGGCAGGAAAGGATTTCCATGTTTTGCACAAAACCAGGCACCAAAACACAGCTTGTCTACATAACTTTTCCCTGCATGAAGCAGCAGATTTCCACCTCCCTAAGAGGAACTCAGTGGGGAGGCACATTCAGAGATGTGCTGGCCCTGCTTACTCAGTGCCTGTCGCTCCAGCACTGAGGCATGAAATGCTGTCTGCTTTCCATCCCACTCAACACATGCACACAGAGGCCTTCTCCTGGCCAGGGGTCCTCACTCCTGCCAGAGTCTTGCATGGCTTTCACATATGCCATACAACCTCAGCCACCATGGTGTCTGCCCCCACATCTGGAGGGCACGCAGAGACCAGGCTGCTGAACTGCCTGCAAAATGTGAACTGTCATGCAACAGTAGGAGGCAGAAAGGGGGGAGCTCTGGATTTCATTCCTGTGTCCATGCAGCACAGCTAAGATCATGTTCTGAGCAGCACATGCTGCTCCAGGTCTACCTCTACTGCCATCTGCTCTCTAAGAAGAGAGATACTGGGAGACAGACTTGGTATCCGGTAATGCCCAAGCTCCAAGTCCTTTGCCCACCCTATAGGGACTTGCAGCTTCAAAGCTACCCTTCCAGGAAAGCAAACCACCATGGTATTGGGAACACTGTCCATCCACCATCCCAACTCAAGTGCTTCATGCTCACTATGGTTTGTCCTTAGGAATTTGCTACAGGGAATTTGCAACTGGCATGCTGGCTGGATTGCATGGCTCATCCTGTCATCTCCAATGCTGCATCACAGTCCTCCTTCTGCACAGGTAGAGAGCTGTGTCAGAGGGAGGAAGGGAGATGGTGTCCCTCTCGCTGCTGGAGCAAACACCTTCTGCTCAGCAAACAACATCAAATAGCATGGAAATAGCATGTTTTCAACTGGAAAACAAAGGACGCTGGAGCCAACAAGTCAGCCTGATCAGTAGCTAGTGTTACATCTCACAGACAGGTGTTCATGCAGCCAAGCTGTCACTCACTGTCATTTAAAGCCTAGCTCTGTATATACCTTATCTGCAATTCATTTCTACAGGCTAATAAAAAGTTAAAAGCTATGCTGCCAGCTGAGTCAGTGAGAAGTATAACCTTGCAACCCTCCCTTGAACATTGACCCTGGCACAGTACATCAGATAACTTCTGCTTAATAGCAATGCTTTTCTCCTTGCAGCATTGGAGCAGCTCACTTTTACAGAGAGGTTTTAAAGTGTAATTATGTACAAAGCACTCCTCAGATGCGTTCTCATGCAAGGCTGTTAGCCCACCTACAAGGATCCTAAAAAGCAGGTCTAGAAGGATGTAGAGAAGTGACACATCACCCCTAAGCCTACACAGATCAACTTCACTTATTTCCTTTGTACCTATTACTTGTGTATCCCTCAGACGAGGGAATCCAGCACATCACTCTCCCTGCAGCTGTAAAGCTCTTCTTGATTCTCAACTGCAGTTTTGCTCCTCCTGCAACCAAAGCCCAAAACATATCTTACCCCAGAGGGCCAGAACAGGAATTACTCCCTTCCTCTTTGAGGAAGGGCCCATACTTAAAGGCTGCAGTCACATCTATCCCCCTTCCCCAGACCTCTCTGCTCTAGACTATGCAAACCACACTCTTTCAACTTCGTGAGCACGCTCTCCAAGCCCTTCATTAGGCTGCTCCCCCAGTCAGCCTGCACCCCTGCTGATGTGAGTGCATGCACGGGGCACTGCGCTCCAGCTAACCCCTTACCAGTGCTGTGCAGGCACAGAGATTTTTTTTCACATGTCCCGCAGACAACACTGCTGCTTATACAGCCCTGCATGACATTTTCTTTCCTTCTAACAGTGTAACATCTTTGATTCAATCTCAACAAGCCTCTTCCAGAACCACTGCATACCCAGCTGTGCTGCACCCTGTGTCATGCAGCTGATTTGCTTAAATGCAGTATTTCGTACGCTTTTACTGAACTCGCATCCCTTTTTCATGGACTATTTTTCCAACCTGTCAAGATTATCTGCAACTCCACATCTGGTTCTCTAAAGTGGCTGTAGTTCCTCCCAGCTCAGAGCACCCTACCAATTTAACAAGCATACTCTATCTCTATTCCATCATTCAAGTCATCAGAACGAAACAAACCAAAACTGAACAGTCTTGCCAAGCACATCCTTTCAGACTGCCACTGAACTCACTTTTCCAAGCTGTTGTGGGTTGTCACATAAAAGTTTCTCCAATGCTTTGTTCCCTCTCTTGTTTAGAAACTGATTTGTGCCACATCAGAGACTCCCAAATCTAATCCCAGCACTCCATCCTCCCTATCTCTCTGAAATAGCCCATCTCAAAGGCTTTCCAGTTCTACCGCTTTTTCTGCTCCTCTCTGGACACCTGTAGGGATGCTTGCGAGTTAGTGTTCTGCACCCCTCCTGTGCCAGCATCTCTACTTGCCATCAAGCACACATTTGTACACAACATTGGGTACAAAGAAGCTGGTGGTCTGAAGTTACTTGTAACAGCGATAAAAAAAATACAGCACAGCTAGTTACACCTGCATTTGAAAAATGTCAGCAACACCCATTTAGAGAGAGCCCAAAGACTGTTGTTATGGTGTGGATCCTGCTGTGAACAGATCATACCTGAAAAGAAAAAGCAAAACGTATCTTCTAGTTAGCATTACCAGATGGCAATCAGCCTTGAAGGGAAGGGAAGCAATGTAGACTTCCTATCATGCAGAAGTTTCAATTTTAATGTATGTGGATAAAAATGTGAGAGTTAAGGTTAATCGGGTAGCTTCCAGGTATGGTTGATATAGACCCTGTGAAATGCACGTTCTAGCTAGGAATAAGTATGGTTCATGAATACATAATTTGCTGCAAATAGGATTTAGACAGCCCATAAAAAGCACAAACCACAATTTTGCAACGTCTCTAAGATGTGCTTTGCCTAACTTCTTTGAACTTCCCACCTCTGGGTCCAAAGAGCCACCTCCCTGAGCCTGCGCACACAGATGAGAAGAAATGAGAAGAAAACTGCTAAAAACACCCCAGGTGCTATTTTGGCCCAACTGAGCTCCCCTGCAGTTGCTCAAGAAACCTCTTCAGATTTTATGCTGTTCTGAATGATGCTCTGAGCTGCGGCAGCAGTGTGTCACCTCTGACCTGGGGCTGCTCAGGCAAACAGGGACATGTCTTTTGTTGGGGTACAGAGGACAAGAGTCAGACTTGCCTTTCCACACAGCTTCAGTGGAAAAACTTGAATATCTATCGCAAGCTCCCAGGGCTACCAACGCTCCTAGCACTCTCAAGGCAGCCCCAGCTTGCCACTGAAACAGTGACTGAATTTCATGACTTCAATGAATGTCAGGTCAAGCCCCTTCTGAGCAAGCCTAGACTTGATTTTGACTGAAATGAGTGAACCTTGATGTTTTGCATGATTTCAAATGAAAGCAGGTGACGTTGGGCAGCTATGACAAGAGGTTTGCGTCCTTTTGAACTGAGAGCTCAAAGCAAAGCTCGGCAGTACATGCGAGTGCAAGGCAGCAAGAAAGCCCTCAGAGCAAACCAAGCAGACGCGCTGTGTTCACCCTGCTGAAGCAAAGCTGGTGCATTTTACACAGTCCCAGTCTGCCCAGTTCTCTCCCTACAGCTGTGGGGCAGAGCCCTGGGAGGCCAAGTAACTGTAGGCGTTTAGGCTTAAAAAAAAGAGTTATATTCCTCTGCAACTTTAAAAAAGCAGATCAGGCAAACATAGCCACTTCAGTCCAGGTAGGGTCTAACTCACTTTATGTCCAGTGAGTTAGAAAAACACAGAAGGAATGGGAAACAGAGACAGAAATCCCTGGCTCTAGGACACCGGCGCTGCTCTTCAGCCTCCCCATCTCACCCGTGACTGCTCTGCTGGGATATTTTTGCTTTGCAAGGAGATGGAAGGAAGGACAGGAGGAAGAAAACGTCAGCATCATTTTTGCAAATGTATTTGAGTCCAGACAAAAGCTGCCAACAGCCAGCTGAGGGGACTGCTGAACAAACACTGCTAGAGACCTGCAACACCTCCATCTCTTTGTCATTCCGGCCTTTGTCTATGAGAGCCAACCTCTATCACAGACACAAACCAGGGCTGAAGAGGCTGTGCCCCTGCGTGCCACCAGCTCAGGGGAATAAGCTGTGTTGAACCTCTTCTCCATCACAGGACTGGAAAGCAAGTTGCCCCTTGCCCCAGACACAACCCCGCTGTGGCACATGGCCAAGCTGATGGGGCTTTGGTCATCTCCCTACCGTACAAATGGACAGGTCTCCATCAATAGGCTTTATGTGAGGAACAGCAGCATTTTGCCCAAGCAGGGGACATGCTTCCCACTGTGTGGCACAGTTTAGCAACTGAACAATTTCACCTGTGTGTGTGTGTATACGTATATAAAGTAGTATACTGAGCACATAACATTGCTTCACTCACACCAGAGTAAGAGACAGTCATCAGATGCAAATTCTGGGAACACACAGGTGCACAGCATGGACAAATCCCACTGGAGATGCCAGCCCATTCAAACAGTGTGTATAGAACTGCAAAGCACTTGGACAACAGGTTTCTCAAGATCAGATGCACTCTGCTGGAATTCAAACATGCTTATCTAGGACTCTCTCCCAAACTCTGCAGCCTCAAAATGTTTGTCAAGCTTGTTTTTGTTACACAGCTCAAACCAGAGCAGAAGAGAAAAACAAAGCAGAGACAGTAGCATTTCTACATCCTTGTCTCCCTTTTTGGTATCACCTTAACCAGTGACAGTTACTCACAGCTTTGCCAATAAATGCAAACCACTGAATTCAGCAGGCAAATCCAGCTCCATACAGAAAAGATGGCTTGTTAGCATGGAGCTCAAGTATTTAAGCAAGTACCATCACCCCGGCATTTTTTTATTTATTTTAATTAGAAACAGGGGGGACATGCAACTACTGTATTCCAATAGACTCTAAGCAGCCACAGGCATCAGCCTAAACTCCCAAATCCTCATTCACCTGGCAATTAGGGAAACCGAGAGCTGCTCTGAGTGAAGTTTTACTTTTCCACATTGCTGAATACAGCAATGTTCTGCTGAAATTTCCCCAGGACAGCACAAAGAGGTCGTGGCTGTCCTCCTGCTTTCACGCAGGATTTTCATTCCAAGCTGTTTGTTATACTTGAAGGTTCTTACAAACTCAGAGCAGTTATTTTGTTGGGGAAAAGCCCTGTAGCTCCTTCATTATATTTTTACATCTTGACAACTCTTTCCAGCTCTGTTCTCCTGCCAAGCTCTCTTCATTCAGGCCAATGGTATGCTCTGTTATGCTCAATGAAAAACGTGTATTGATTTTAACATTTTTGGTTTGTGGAACATTTTTGCTTGCTCCAAGCAATGGACAGTGTTTACCAAGTCCAAGAAATATATATTAAAAGAGTACAGCACTGTCAAAGTATATTTTTTATGAGCTCTAGAGCCACAGAGCAGAAAAACATGTTTATCTGGGAGATTACTACTTGCAATGAACAGCAATCTCTTTCCACAAAAGAGAGGAATAAAGACTTCATCAAGCTCTTTTCTTTAGTATTCGCCAATACATTTTGATTAGGCTATGTTTTGTGAACCGTATCAGTCTGTTACCACCACATATTTGAAATGAGGTTAAACCAGAACAAAAGTATCATCAATTTAGAGTTCCAAACTGATCATTTTTCATGTCTTCCAAGCATTATTCCACTACTCTCCCAGGTTCAGGAATGTTAAAAGCACAATAAAATAGGTTTCTTTAATACACTATCAAATACAGTCTCTCTCCAAGCGGAATAAGCTTTTACAGACATCACTGGCCACAGACCTGCTCAAGCAACTGATCAATAACAATTATGAAGGACAGCATTTAGCACCCGTCAAAAAGAGCACCTTTAGGAGCATGTTTAGCCCTGGGATCACTGCATGTATTTAAAGTAGGATGCGAAGCAGGTGATATCCCACAATGTTAATATTCCTGTGGGTTAATGTTTAAAAGTGGGACTATTTGTAAAGAAATCAATTCTACCTGGAAGATAGAAAAACTAGCATGTCATTGATTTTTCTTTTGTAATAAATTACAAAAAACCCACACCAGTCTCTGGAACAATATTGCACAAGTAGTGTATTAAAAAAACAACCACAAAACCCCACAGAAAAAACAAACAAAATAAAACTTCTAATGTGTCTTCCACCTTTTCTCTCCCTCAGTTCTGTCCCTCCCAATTGCTATTGCACCAGGCCAGCTTTTGAAAATACCAAGTGTAGTTTCTCTTGTCCCTTAAACCACTTTTTCCATTGCAAATCCCATAATTCAATTCTACAACTTTCACTGGCTGATTGAATCTGTCAAGGTTATATGGAAAGTTGATGCTTCTGACCTTCCTCTACCTACAGCGTCTGTTGAATATTACAATTGCAGCAGGCGAACCACACGTAGACAGAAGCAAGCAAAGTACATTAAAGCCCAGGAGAATAAATGTTAAAGCACTGTGTTCATGAATACAAATATCGGACACGTGACCACCTCTGTCAGCCTCGCTCCTGGACTTTACACAAGGGAGAAGGCAAACAGCAAAGAGCAGAGATTGATAACCAAGTGTCCAACCCAAACCCTCCCTCCTGTCCTGCAGAGGGCAAAGCCATGCTCAGAAAACCTCATTCTTGCTGTGTTTTGGAAAGCAAAATGAAGCTGCAAATAAAAAGATTGGATGGGTGGCTGGGTTTGGTGTGTTGTTTGTTTGTTTGGTTTTTTTAGAACTTGGCAGAATATAACAATTTACCAACTAAGGATTAGCCCAATTTTTGTTTGTGTTGTTGCTTTGCTCAGAAAGCAACAGCTTAATGGGCACAAAGAGATTCCTGGTTTTCAAAGAATAATGAAAAAAACTTTAAAAAAAAAATATTAATTCCATCTGGGCTAACAATTCCCAGGGAGAATCTTCAGTCTGGAAAAAATAACTCTGCAGGATGTGCTTCAGCCTCAGCTACTGAGGGGCTGCCAGGGGGTAACACAGCAGTGCCCTGAGTGGGGAAGGGTGCTGGCTGGGCTCCGCCAAGCATGCTGATGACTCCTGCTGGGGCATGCTGTGGCTCTCCCACCCTGGCTTTCCACCCTTCAGCTGGAAACACCAAGATATGTCAGAACAGGACACGACAGTCCCTCTGTGCATTAGCTTAAGCCACCAAAGGAAATGACTGCAGCGGAGCAGGCAGATGCAGCAATACAGAAGGGTGATGCCCTCAGTTGCCACCGCAAGATTTGCTTCCAGACGTCCATCAGAGCCCAGGGGTCTGATGCTCCAAGGTACAGGACACCTTCCTGCTCTTGGCTGAGGTCTGCCTAACAGCAGAGAGGCAGAGAGCAAAGCCAGCTCC
Organism: Aviceda cuculoides; assembly: GCA_035590195.1. Classification (NCBI taxonomy): domain Eukaryota; kingdom Metazoa; phylum Chordata; class Aves; order Accipitriformes; family Accipitridae; genus Aviceda; species Aviceda cuculoides. Next base: position 14,957,022 of record JAVJGG010000039.1, read on the forward strand.
CCCTGCCCCTCACCCTGATGAAGCCAGCTCCTCTCCTACTTCTCCTCCTCTCTGTCCCGTTGCTTGGCTCCCTTCACTGCTTCCCATTCGTCTCTCCCCTGCTGCGCGCCGAAGCCCACCCCTCCAGCCACCTTCTCCCATAGCGGTGCCTCTCTGGCTACAGTTAGGGTCACCAAAGACCCAGCTTCGTCCTCGTGCTCCTGTTTCAGCCACACGTGCCGGGCAAGTTTGTGCGCAGCACTCCCTCCACCTCCCCTCTGCTCTGGCTTTGTGGAGAAGCTGCCAGACTACCACGAGAAGGGCTGACTGTGTGCCCTTAACTCCACATGCTCTCACTCACCTCTGAGCAAGGACCCCAAATCTTTCTGGTCCATGCCAGGCCTCAAATTGCACACCCATGGTGTAATGAACTTGCTGCTGGTCAGAGGATTAAAGGCCCAGATACAAAAAGCACCTTCAAGAGAGCTCTTGCAGCCTGCTAAGCACAGCAGGCAAGGACCACACATCTCACACAGGCCCTGGCTTCCAAAGAGGGCATCCAGGCCAAGTGACATTGAATCACAGCCCTCCATCTAGGAGGCAGCAAGGCTTGAAGAAAAAGGAAGGAAGACAAACAAAGAAAAAAAAAAAAAAACACAAATGAAAAGAAAGCCTGCCTTGCCCTAGGCAAATATTCCACCTCAGTTAGCTTTTGCAGACTGATCTATTTTACCGTGTTATTACAGCCAGTAACATATGCACATTTAAGTCACAGAGGGGATTTTTCTTTTAAGAAAACACCTTCAGAAGTGCTTTTTAAGAAGTGCCTGGCACTAGAAAGCAGATATGTGCCTGATCTTTGCTACCATCTCAAGTGAGAGAGAGGTTCAGGCAGTGTAAATGTTTGTTAGGACTTGAGCCCATGGAGCAGTGCAGCAAGCTGCAGCTGCAACAGGACAGGCTTTTTTCCATGGAGGTGAACATGATGGGCTTGCAATGCCAAACGATAATGCACTGTCATCTCTATGGGCAAAGGAAGAATTTTACAATAACACAGTTCCGGGCTAAAACTGCAAGCAGGGGGACATATTTAACGACAGTTCACATGCACTAGTCACAAGTACCACACAGGCAGCCAGCCTTAATGGACAGGATGCCAAATTCTGTGCCAGTATGTGAAAACCTGTTAAATTATGATGGATTTATTAAAACAACCTCAGGCAGAGCAAAACTTCTACCTGTCCTAATTACAATACTCATTGCAGACCCCTGTTCCCCCGCAGTCTATTATCAAGTCTCATGATGGTCTGTGCAGATTCACGCTCCTTACCTCACCCAGCCAAAGCATGCTCCTGTTCCTAATGGTGCACAGTCAAGTAATAAACCCTTCCCAGGACATGAGTCAACATGGAGGCTGCAAGGCAGCCTGTTCAAGGAGGCCTTCTGCTCACCCTGTACTCCACGCTAACGTACAGACCCAGAATTCAGAGTCACTGCATGTTGTAGTGCCCAAAGACCCCAAAATCTAGAAACAGAGTTCTGTTTTCTCCATATAATGCCAGGAATGGGGATTAACAGATAATGCATTTTGTAGAAACCATGATTTCAGATGCTGAAAGGTTAATTCCATGTAGCTGCTGATTAGATCTGTTCCCTCTCCTGTAACAAGAGCTGTAGGATAGGAGACTGAAAAGGTTGTACAGCCTTACTGGGTGGATGTATCCACTTTCTCCTGCAGGATGCAACTTTTGCCCTGCCAGAAATCGTGACCTAAATTCTCCTCTGAGTGGCACTGGTATAAGTGCCAGAACAGCTGAAGAAAGGAATGTGTCGTGTGTGTGCGGGCATGCGTGTCCGTTTGTCCGTCTGTCCCAGCAGACCAACAGGAATGGAACCGATCAGGGCTTTCATTTCATTTGCTTGAGTTTTTGGAGTTTGTGTTTTTAATAACTGCCAGATTCACTTATTTAGGTTTGAGAGCACAAGAGAAAAGCTGGGGGAGGTAGACGCAACTAAAGCATATCCATGTGGACACGCTTGCTTATTCAGGCTTCAGTCACAAAAAGCAAACTGATCAAATTACTGTGGTTTTTTTCTGTCCTTTCCATATTACTGCTCTGCTTTCCAAACTTCTGCCCTCAGCTTCTGCTCTGAGCTGCTTATCCGTGTCCCGGTCAGTGGTGCAGTACAGACCGCCTGATGTTCAACCTTTTGTAGACGAGGAGGAATGCAAGGATTAGCTTTTAAAATCTGTTTTCTATTAGAAAGCGATCTTGACAACATGAGTTCCTTAGGCAGGCAGGCAGACACCTGACCATGTATTCTGCTTCTGCCACTGACGAGATACCTTCAGACACAGCACAATCCCTTCCTAAAAGGGCAACAAGAAATAGACTTTTCACTACCCTGATCAGGTGCTGCCAGGATGAGTCAGCTGCAATGCATTCATTTGCTTTTAGGTGAGATGGGCCCACACCAGATTGGGCTAGGGCAGATTTTTTTCTGCAAGGGTGACCTTTCCTGAGGATATCTGCAGCCTCTCCATCCACGTGAGAGGAGTAGCTGCAAAGAAGCTCCAGTGTCATTAGCGAGTCTGGAATGCAGCACGACCAGTGCCGACGTCAGCAAACACCCGGCTGGAAAAAATGCTCTCACTCACTTAAACCGAGATAGATGGACTTCTGATAGGGCCCCGGCAGAAATCCCTGCACAAACTTTTGTGCAAGTACCTCTGATACAAAGAAAGAAGGACTATTAAGGAAAGTGCTAACACTTTTCCTCTGGCTGGCTAAGCTCTGACAGGATGCTTAAAATCATTTGCTGAGAATTAGCACAAGCAAAACAACAACAACAAAACTTCAGTGGTGTTTCTGTCCTAGCTAATGTGAGCTCTATTCCAAGTAAAGACTTCTAAAGATTTTACATTACTGTGGACTCTTCAAAAAACCCATGCAGAGAAACACAAAACAACAACAACGAAAATCCTCTTAATTCAATCTGTGCTTTATCGTGCGAGGCCGCAGCAGGGGATTTTTGGCTGCGGGTATACAAATACTCATCGATGCTACTCAGGGTCCTTCTCTGATTACTACCCAAACACAGAATGAGACAGTCCCAGCCTGAAGAGTTTTCAGTTTAAATACACCAGAGTTGGTAGAAAAACCCCAGGTGGCTAGGGGAAGCCTCAGCAACACTGAGACCGTGTGCCGGCCGCTCCGTGCTGGACTGCTGCAGCTGCGGAGCTGCAACTGCGATGCCCTTGATGCTTTCTGAGCTCCTGCCATTTGCCCCTCAGCCCCCAAGGGTCTTTCCCCCCCCCCTCAACTCTCCCAACTGTGGCGCAGGAGCAGTTTGAGTGGGCTCTGGTGACAGAAGCATGACGCAGAGCTGGCAGGGAGGCTGTGCTGGTGCTGCAGGGTAATCCGTGCCCTGCTGCGCTGCGCCAGCCAGCAGATGCTGATAAAGCCGACAGTGATGGGTGCCAGGGGTCCCATCCCTGTGGCTCAGGGCCACATCCCTGAGCTCCCCCATCCCATGGGAGAGTGCCTTGGGGAGCCGCTCTGCTTCTCCCCGGCGTCACCCCCACCTCCTTCCCTCGTAGTCCGTCTCTTGCAGCTTGGTGAAGGTTTCTGACATCCCTATCCTGCTTTTATCAACCCTGACTGCTCTTCTACTCCGAATGCCTCTGAGTCACTCAGCCTGCTTGCCTTGCTCCAGCTCCCACCCTGCAGCATGCCACAGAGGCTTTACAGGCATCACGACTGACACAGTGGGGAGCCAAAGTCTGCTGGGAGGTAACCATGATGATTACGACTTCATCTGCAAGTGCACCAGATGCACCGAGAAATAAAAATGACTGCTGAAGCAACAGGAGAGGCGGAGGTCAAGAGACTTCCTGGGTTGCCTTGTTCGGTCCCCACAGACACCACACCTAACGACAGGGACAGAGAGGACAGGGGAGCTGCAGGAGGGCTAGGGGACAAATAAGCCCAGAAGGGAGGAGGAAACAGAGCAGAAAGGAGAAACAGGGCATGAGGCTGCAAGTCTTGCATCATGGGAGCAAGACTTGGGAGGGCTCCTGCAGAAAGCACCAGGTGCATCTTCAATGCCTTCCCCTACAGCATTTGCAAAGGAGCGACATCCCCTCCAAAGACAACTCTCTGTCTTCAAAATCCGCTGGTTTATGAAACAAGACTCCCTCATGCGGAGGAAAGCGCTTGCCTTCCTAACAGCTGACCTCAAACACGGTCACCTCTGCCATACCTGGATGACCTGCCAAAGCCCTCCTTGCAGGCTCATCTACATGTCAGGCTTTCAACTCCCCACTGCCCTGGCTACTCAGGCGCTACTGTATGGGCTGAAATGTCCAACCCTGCGAGGCTCTCGCTTCCTCCTGCCAAACTCAGCGCTTGGTGTCTGCAGCACCACATGGAAGGGACCCCAGGAGCAGAGCCCAAGCACTGCACACAGCACAACGCTGCACAAACCAACCGTGCAGGATCAAGAATCACTTAATGGTGAGAAAGCAAGCTTTACTCACGCTCTGATCCTTCAGGAACTGACAGCAAGAGGAAGAAACGCCAGTCAGCGGGATCAGCCAGCACGGTTAGGATTACACACTGAGGTTTTGTTTTCAAACTTTGCTCAGCTGTAGCAGGGCTCTTTAAGGACCTAATCTCCGTGTGACTGTTCCCAGCACCAGCCTTGCCCCTGCGGATAATGGGGACTTAAGGAAGCACCGTCTAATGACGGCTGCGCTCTCAGGCAGGCTGGCTGCAGCACTGCCATGTCTGTGCTGCCCCGGCCATCTCCTCCACCCCAGCTAGATACTCCATGCTTTCCCAACTGCCTCTCTGTTTGAAAGCTGTTTTCGCTCAATAAGCGCCCAGAGCTGCTCACTCAAAGCAGAAGTAAGGAGACAAATAGAGTTAAAGCAGCACAGTTCAGGCTAATGGCTTAAATCCTCATCAGAACCTGGTGTGGGTACTGCTGGGCAGAGATGCTGGCATCACTAATGCAACTCAGCTGATCCCAACACTCTTGTCTGTAGCGGCTGTTTTGGGGCTTTTTTTGATGCTTGTGTAGGAGAGACCAGCTAAAAGTAAATGCTGTGTTAAATGCAGAGTATGTTCAGCGGCACAATAAGACTCGATGCACACCACTAACCAGTCATCTGTCTGGGCAATGCCTTGTGACACCATACCCATTCTGCAGGACTAGCTAAACTGCTCCTGGTTCCCACTCTCAGGACTGTTAATTAAACCAGAATTTGTCTCCACTTTTTAATGGTTCTCTGCACACCCACCCCAGCAAGGGGTGAGGGCCAGCAGCATCCCCAGCATCCCCGCAGCAGGCACGCTGGCTGGGCAGTGGGTCTTTCTCTCTACTGTGCAGGCAGATTAATAAACAAAGTAGCTTGTTTTAAACATCCACATTCCACTCTTGTAAGAGGAAAAACTCCCCCACAGCACAGGCTGCCACCTTTGAAACAAGGTCAGACACCGACCTCCTCCCCCGCCGCCAATGACCTTATTAGCACTGATCATAGTTCTAATAATATCCCGCATTGTAAGAGGGCCATCTGCCGTAACATTTCACTACAAACTTGGGGAATTGCTTGGTTTGAGTATGATCATGTCCCAGCAAGCCAACTGCCCCCTCTCAGGAGTATGCACCTTCCCCACAGCTTTAAGCTGAATGTTGCAGAAAGACACCTCTAGCTCCCAGCTTGGAGCTCAAGCACGCAGAGAACAACACAGAGCCATGCTCAGGTGATGGTTTCAGATAGAGGAGGTAAAAACACAGAGTCAGAGGTCAAAACCCCACCACTTCAGCATCACAGCCTCCAACTGCTCTGATGGTGGGGACACCAAGTAACCACATCACTGAAACCCAAAATCAAGGCCAAACACTAACCAGATGTTCAGAGAGTCAGAAGGAAAGAGCCAAGTCTCCTGAGAGCAGAGATCAGCATTACTTTTGTGCCATGTACTTCCTACCGCATGGACAGCAGAAAGATTTTACTATCCTAATGCGTTAGCTATGGTTAATCCGAATATTTTCACTGCCACTACAGGAGAGGGAGCTTTCATAACAGACAGGTAAGCTTGCATTAGAACTAACCATGTTTGATAGCTATTCATTTAGAAGGAGCCAGGGTTTGAAATGCTTACTCAGTTAGGACATCTGTCTAAAACACCCAGAGTCTTGTTACTACAGTAGCTCAGCTCCACTCAGCCTTCAAAGACATTTTCTTTGTACTGCTCCTGTGAGGTCAAAAAGTGCAATTAGGCACAGAGACTGACATTACAACACTTTAAAGCAGCCTGCATCATCACACGGCTTTGAAACCCGGTTTTCCAAATCCTTGGCCTTTCCTCTAATCAAAAGGCCATCATCACACATAGTGTGAGAGGCTACACAGGGCAAGGAAGAGGGTCAGTTCCTCGTTCTCTGCTGTTTTATGAACAGCAATAAAACAACATTAATAAGCCATAAGTAAAACTGTGCCTGTATGGGGCAACATTCACCCAAATGCCTCAAAGCATTTAATATCAGCATAACAATATTTATAGGGGCAGAGTTTGAAAGAGATCAGCTCCTCACTTGGAAATCTAACCACTTATTTAAATGCTCCGTGTGAGATGTCCGATAGAAAGCCTGGTACATCTTGTTTATATTTGTTTTAAGGCTTCCAAACAGCTCAATTACTTAAGCACACGTTACTGCACCCTCCTTCAGATGAGTGAACCAAGTGGCAGAAAGCTATTGTCAGCAAAGGGATTACATCAAACTGGTGCTACGCCGCTGAAGAAATCCACCAACTCCACATGCTCATTCAGAGTCATTCTCCTTGAAGGCACCTTCCACCGCCTTTTCCCCAGCTGGCTTCACTGGGCTAATGCATTCATGAGCAAGAGAAGTAGCTAGGTAGCTTCACTAACACAGCAGCAAGACAGGACACCGTGGCCAAGTGTGGCTCCACGTTATACAACAATCTTGTTTGCCCCAAACTCTCTCCACGGATAGGGACTTGCAGGTTTGGGGCATCTATCTGAATCCCAGGGTTAGCTACTGCTGTAGATCAGGCCTGGAAGATGTAAAGTTTGAATTTCCTTTCCCAGGTGGATCTGGCAGTGCCACAGCTTGCAACATGGCACCCGCTGAGGTGCCAGAGCTTACCATACAAACACACACCCCTCCGTGCTCCCCTGGCCAACTTCTGACTCACAGCCATGCAAGGGTAAAGGCAAGCGCTGCCGCAGCTTGCTAGCTGGGCTTCAGCACCCCATCTCCCTCCTCCCAGTGCAGAGGAAACCCCTGGGGCTTGCAGAGCACTGCGTTGCATTTGCACTGGGTCACAGGCACACAGCTTCTGCTTGCAGATCCAAGCAGACTTGGTGGGACCGCAACCTCCAGGTGGAGGTGGACAGCCAAAGGTAGCAGAGGAAATGACCACAGGCAGTTCTCCCCCCTTTGGGGAATGGCCAAGAAGACCATTTCCCTCTCTCAAAACCTGATGCAACAGCTCACTTCAGCACAAGAAGATCTTTGCTGCCCACAGGAATTCTACAGTGCTTAAAAGCAGGCTTAAATATTTCACAGAACTGGAACCTCAGTCTGGAGGGCTTTGCCCTTAAAAAAGGGAAAGTAAGCCTCAGGAGCAGGAGATGGCATGCCACGGCCCGTGCAACATCGCAATATGCCCATAAAAGGTTCTAGAATGTATCTGCTTAAGCACACGCAGCAGCTCAGAAGGGTTTAGAGTCACATCCCAAAAGAATTTCTCTCCTGCTTTTTTAGGCAAGTGTGAGCAGCAGTCAGCACTTTACCATCATCTTCCCAAACAGAAAACCAGCATTACTCTTGGCTGATATTAATAACGCAAATGCTGCTGGCTTTATCCTTTGGGGATGGTGGTTTGCTCATGCCACAGGGCATTGGGAGCTGCAGACAAGGAGCAGAGGCCCTGCGCTGCCAGGGCTGGCTGGTGAGGAGAGGCGAGGTGAGGCAAGGCTGGCAGGAAAACCCCACTGCTGAATTTATTTGGCCTGTCTCCCGAGGAGGCTGGCCTCCAAAGTGTGGTCTCAGGACAAATTTGCAGCCACATTCTGCTTTCCAACACGTTCAAGGGAAAATGCATACAAAGTCTGAGGCCTAAGGAAAAGCTGTAATAAATTCATTAGCTGCAGGAATAAAGAAAAGGACAGCGGCCCTGTGCTTGCCCCTTGCACCAGGAGTGCCTCCCAACGTGCCAGCCAGCCAGCCTCTTGAACCTGACCTAGGGACACCACACATGAGACTGGCACCCCCAAACATCAGGTAACAGCAAAGGCATCTCCTCCTATGCAGGCAAGCCCTCAAGAGATAAGTGGAGTCAGGAGGTCTGGGGCACAGACGGTGCTCTCCACATTCAGAAAGAAAAGACCTTCAGAGGACATTTCTACAAATGCAAGGCCAGATCTGGTGTTACCCTGTGACTGTGCACTGCCACAGACAGGAGATCGGTTCAGTATTCCCCTTTCAAACCCCGGCCTCGCCCCAGCGGGGGCTGCCCCCCCCTCAGGCCCTCCAGGAGGGCTGCCAAGAGACTCTGCTTATGGGTGTCCATGGGAATGCAGAAGAGTCCCAGTGACTTCACCTTGCAGCACAAGATGGGCACCAAAGACCCACCAGGGTCCCTTCCCCACCAATGCTTTGATACTCATCAGGCCAAAGTCACCCTGAGGGCAAGACGACTACCTTGGAGACTCTCACTCCCAGTCCTGGCTTCAGCAATGCCACACAACGGGCAGGGGAAGAGTCACGTTGCCTTGTGCCATCAAAGGAGTCAGATGTGGGACAATGCCACAGATCCACCAGAAGTGGGAGAGGATGGTGGGAAAAGGCATACTCCTCTCCACAGCAAAACATATCAGACAGGGAGAAAAGTGTTCAGAAGTGAATTTCACTGTTATCGATATTAATTGATGAATGTGATCACATTGACCAAAACTGTACAACAGTCCTACAGCTTTAGAAGAGGAGAGCAACACAGATGCTTAGACTTGCTGAGCATCCACTGCAAAGCAAATACCTGAAGCCTGAGCCTGATGGAATCATACCCAAAGTCATCTAATATTCACCCTCCACATGAGTAAGAGTCTGAGGTCTGTTAAGTAGGCCAGTCTGGCATATGAACAACCAACACTTTCAGGAGGAACTTGTCCAAGCCTAATCAATTAAGAAAACGTAAAATCCAAGTACTTAACTACTGCTACTACTACAAGTGTCACACTGACAGCTTTAAAGTGCATTTCCTTTCAGACAACTCCCCACAAGCTTCCTCACAGGCTCTTAATACCCACCTCTGCACTGATGGCAGCAACCTCTGTACCAACTGATTGGCAGTTAACAGTGTGGCCTCCTCCAGCTCATATCTCCAGGAGTCCCCAAGAAGCCCTGTATACTAGGATGGGCTCACTTCTCACGGTTTCCATCAGAGCTACACAGTACTCCCAGGACTTCCTCCACTCTTCCAGCAATGAGCTGAAAGGGAGCATCCCTCCAGGGTAGCACCAGAACTAGACTATGCACCAGGAAACCTATGGACATCCCACCTTTCTTGCCATGTTACCCCTGGACAACACTAGGTTTTACAGAGCACACATCCTTGGAAATGTAAAGGCCCAGACAAAGTGTTCTCTGCTGAGGCTGTTCAGCTGCAGAAAGAACCAGTAGAGATAAGGACTGGGCCAACCTCTTCTCCCTCCATAGCATGCCTCAAAAATCACCTGCTTGCTTTAAAGCACAGACAAGGGATTCCTGACAAGGACTCTGCCTTACATCTTTGCAAATGGCTGGCAATGAGTAAGACCTTCCTGCCCCTTGCTGTCTATTGCTGTCCCTGCAGCAGAGTCACCAGGTAACACCAGCCTGTTCCCAGTTACATGCATTCATCACCCAACACCTCCACACAGAGCGAGGACTAAGGGGACTTCAGCTCAGATGCTGGACTTCATATTGAGCATCTAAGTTGCTCTGTCCTCCTGCTAACCCTGCTGCAGAGGCAGTAACCTGCAACAGAGGAGCAAGGGAACAGCTCGGGGCAGCAACCCTTTAAACCACAACAGCAAGATTCACCAGTGCTCATCTGTCATGGTTCAGCTGTCAAAAAGTCACAGATAAATGAAGTGACACTGCTGGGACACAAGAGAAACCTATGAATAATGCTAAATAAAGCAAACATGCTCTGCACAGACCTCTGTCCTACAGAAAGATCAGTTAGGCAGATTAAAGCAAAAAGGTATATCTTTCCCTGGAAAGCTGGACGTGCCTAGGGAGGTCACACACCATCCAAGTAACCAGCCTGACCCCAACAGAAACCATCTGCAGTCCAGACACTGGAAGGTGCTCAGCCACAGGCACTGCCAGGTGAGCGTCTCCATCAGTAGTCTCCATCCCACAGCTGTGCCAAAAAAATTCTGGAGACATTGCAGAGAGCATACACAGCATATGCACCAATTAAATTAAGCTGAGAAAACGTGGAGCTGCTTGTAACCCATAGACAAGAAGGGATCAGGCCTCAGTATTATTTTTTTTCCATGAGCTCTCCTATTCTCCTCAAAGTACCACTCTATTTTGCGAAATACAATAGCAACAGTTCTTATAAATAAAATTGAGTCTAAATACATTTTCTTTGACTTTCAGTGTTTGATTCAGTAGTTATAAAAAGCACTTATGATGTGCCATAAGACACACAAGCATCCAGACAAGGCAGAAAGCTGCTGCAAATCTACCTCTCATCGCCAAATGCTATTGCCATGCAGGTAAGTGCCTTAATGACCAATGGAAAAGTGAAGATTTCTCACAAAGGTTACTTGGCTCAATATTGTTCTTCTGATTCATTTGCATCTCCATTACACTGAGCTGAGACATGCAGTCAGAGTGTCTCCAAAAATATCTCTATGGCTTTGTTTGCTTTCTTCTTCCTCTGTAAAAGCATAACCATATGCTAAGTTTAGTGGGTGTTTTTAGTTGTTTCCTAGTTTGGAGTTTATTTAAATAAAAAAAAAATAGATTTGATTGCAAACGAGTAACAGTCAGAAATAATTCTAGTGAAGTCAGCATAAAACAGGTACAAATTAGCATGAAAACTATAAGGAACAGCCTCAGGTACACCAGTTTCAAGATCATATGGTGCGTTTATTGCCTAAGCACAGTGAACTTTTTAGATTGCCATGGGACTTTGCATACTATTACTGATAACAACACTTCCTTTAGAAAACAGACAATTTAGACAAAACTGTACTTTTAACTCCTGATTTTATGCCTGTTCACAGACAGCTCGCCTTTTTTCTTAAAATATAGAACTGCTTTGAAACACACAACAGCTTAACGATGTTTTTTAAATTAGACCTTCCAAAGTCAAAATTCATACCCCTGCAATTTTCACCACACTATTTTCTGTCTTTCAAAATGCTCTTCAAAACTTTGATTTGCATACGGAAACCTCTACATTCATAAAGCAAATTTTAAAAACAAAAAAACCCAACCACACCACACCTCACAAAGTTGGGCTTGTAAATTTTTTTTTAATCCATGAGTCCGCAGTGCAGATACCCAAACGGTGATAAGTAAATCAAAGCCTCTGTGAACACCTGGTGTGCGTTACCTACATATTTTTATATAATAGGTCACTACCTCCTAATGTCCCATCTCTAAGCTTACTGCTCCGTTAGTGTTTCTAGTGACCAAAGATGATGCTTTTTTCCTTCCTGACATCTTCAGAAACTTAAGAACACAACTAACGATTTGCTGGCCAGGGAATTAAGAATCATACAGGCTCATACCGAGCCTGCCTGATCCAGCCTGAATAGGAAGGTTAATGACTTGACCAGTGCTTGCAGACAGCCCACCACAGTGCCACGACAAGCCTTTGTATGAATTGCCACGAGCCAGCAAACTGTGTCGTGACCCTTGCAAAAAGCAGCAGCTATGCACGGGACGGTGCACACCAAGCCCGGGAGAGAAGCTGATGAATGTACCCAAAGGCCATCTGGGTTTACAGCGATGACAGTACACTTCTCTCCTTTGCTCAAAGCATCTCAGAGGTGCCATGGGACCTGCCTAGGAGGTACCACAGAGCATTGGCTGCTGCCCAGCTGCCCTTGTGGTATCTTCTGGAAGCGGGGTGGCCCAGCGGCAGCTGGCTCTTGTGCCTCTCTGCACTGCCCTCCACAAAGCAGTGCAGCTTGCCCTCCCATTCACACAAATTAATTCAGACAACACTGTTCTTCCAGAATAATGAGGGGGGAAGCGCGAGTAGAGAATGAGAGCTCTCTTGGCATCTGATTCAAATCTGTGAACAGCTTCTCACAAGGAACTATTTTTAAGTTTCCTATCAATCTGCTTGAGAAAGGTTCCTTCTGCTGCCTACAAATGTGCAACCTCCCCCTTCGAAGAACCACAGCTGAAGACAGCAAGATCCAGTCCTGCACTTCCAACTTCATTACGACCCAGTATTTCACGACCAAAGCACTGCGTAACGACACAAGACTCCTGCAGAGCATGCCCTGGTGAACCCCACCCCAGCATCAGTGTAGCCCCCCCCCATTACCTTCAGGAGTCCTGCGTGTTCTTCACAAGCTTACAGGTAGCACACATTCACCGGTGAAACAACCCACACTGAGGCAGTCTGACTGCTTCTGAAAGCATTACTGCTCTTACCATTGCAACAGAGGCAGAACCGCTACATGAGATTGAGGGTAAAAAAAAGAAAAAAGTGAGATGCAGTAAGCATATAGATGCTGTGCATGACCTGACCAGCGAGGTGAAACCATTGTATGCTGGGTTATCAGAAGTTCCTGTATGAAGGCATTGTTCAGGCTTAAGAGGTCTGTGAGAAAAAAAACAAGAAACAGCACTACACAATGGATGCAGATAAGCAACCTCTGAACAAAGCCCTGGGCGACTGCAAGACAACGGGAAAACTTATTAGCTGCAAGCATCCTATATCCTGTCTCCAATAAAGCAACACAGATGTTCTGCTAATGCAGGGCGTGAAAAGATGAAAAGAGCACTAAGCAGCTATCGAGCCTTCCACAGGAGAGAGGGTCAGTGTTCAACAGCTGTCGGAGGGAAACGGCGGCTGAGTGCACAAAGACATCCACAGGATGGGCATGAAAAGCCTCTTCTTAACAGGTCTGAGAATGTAACATCTCTGTCACCAGTAAGGGAGGCCACCCTTATGACCACGAATCCCTCGACACTATTGCAAACAGGGCTTTGCAAGCCCAGCTCCAGCCCAAGAACAGAAAGACCATTGTTCGAGAGTTTAGTCACCAGGGCGGTTATCTCCACTGCAAAACGCATGGTGTACGCACGCACACAGGCTGCAGCGGTGGGGACCGCACCTCTCCATGGCACGGCAGAACTGGGGCTATGCCCAGTGACAGCTACCTGATCCGTGGGTCTGGAGGAAGGAAGTACTCTGAGACCCACTTCTTGTCTGAGAAGAGGGGTGCAGAAACAGTCCCATCATCAACCCTTGGTCAAGTGCTCTGCACAGTCTCACCTCTCCTCCTGGTCTACTTCCCAAAGGCAGAGCTGTCAGCCCTCCACAAGGCTTTCCTAAGCCTGAAAAATCTAGAAAATCTGTTCCCTGGAAAATTCAGGCCACTTAACTAGCACATACTGGGCATCTGCTACTGTGTCAAGAGGAAACTGCAAGAAGAACATTATTTAACAGCCAGTTACATAGGAAACATGCTGAGCTGTAGAAGATCATACCCTACTCCTTTGGCATTTCTTTTGCATTCTCAACACTGTGTTCCCCATCTCATTCCCCGCTGCTGAAGCAGGAGAAGTGCTTGTTTGTGCCAGTGGGTAGGATTTGAACCCCAGCTACCCATAGAGCTGGTCCTGCACATCTTGTAGCCCCAGCTGTGCAGAGAAGGGTCGGCACAGAGAGCCTGAGCATGCTGCAGACACCGCGCACACATGGGGAAGTGTCACCCCGGGTGACACTGGACTACAGCGCAGCTCAGAGCTGAGCCAAGATGGGTGGCTGCACAGGGGACACCTCCCCAGGACACTGCAAACATTAGGCAAGTTCTGCAAGGGGCACGGTACTACCCTATACAGCATGAGAGCACTCCTTTCATTTCACGAATAAATGCTATAAAATGTAAACATATTAATCTCTTCATTCAAAGTATCTGCACTGCCACTGGCAACAATTCAAAAGTTTCAAGGGCATAAAGAACATTACTTATTTTCCCTCCGATAAAAATATTTTTGTCTCTCACTGTCAGCAAACCAGCAATGCAAATGAACATTTGAAAGTCACTGTATAACTAAGACTCATTGCATATAATCAGATTAAAAAGAACAAAACCGAATGCAAATAGGAAGCTTGAGCTTCTTGGTAAAAGGGAACAGAAGTCAAAATATGAAGAAGCCACAAATAGTAATAAAATGGATAAAGCCATGTTAGACTGGATCCAGCCCCAGTCTGAACCTGTGCATACATAATTCCACCAGTTCTGTTACTCATTATGTTCATAAAAATAAATCCAAATCTTTTCAAGCAACAGTTGAAGTTCAAGGGAAAACTTTTAAGCTTGTAAAATTTACCAGATTCCTTCTAGGAACTCAAACAGCTTAATTACTCTGATCAAAACATAAAACACAATGTCAAGAGCTCTCAAAAGCAATCAGTTACCCATATTGTCTCAGGTTTTTACCACCCTATTTAAAACACCTTTTAGGAGCCACACTTTTGGGAAAAAGGAAAAAAAAAAGTGGACGTTCCTTTCCCAAGAACCACGGTGAAGCAACCAAACAGAGATGCTCACCTCTCCCTCCTGCGAGCCCCCCCCATCCTCCCGCCCCAACTCAGACCCCAGCTATTTGTTAAATTTTGAAAGTCACCCTGGAGCTCCAACAGCGACAAGCAACCAAGAGCCATTTACTGCCTGCAAAATTGACTCTGCAAAGATAAGCACTAGCAAAAAGGCTCAGCTGTAAATCAGACAGGCCTAGCAGAGCCATCATGTTTGCATGTCCTTTGCAGAAAGCGTTTTCCCAACGCCCTTTTTTCTGGGAGCACTGCTCTCCAAATATTTTGGCTGTTCCTCATCTACAGGACAGCATTAGAGTGCATCTGCGACTCTGTCTCCAGGAAACACACATAAAGCTGATTCATTATCTTAAAATGCTGCTTTCATTTCTGCTCATTAAAAGCACATTTCAGATCCCCGCACCGAATGCGCAGCCGATGTGCTCTGGACACAAATTAAAGCACTGGGTTTCAGTTCTCTACTTTTCTCATTTCAGTTTCATTCGCTGCCCACAACGTGCATTCTCCATTTCAAGGACAGCTATATCGGACCTGAGCTACCATCGGAAAATGCTCTGGATAAAATCCTCTCTCCCTGCAATGCCTGGCACTCCAGGCAATTGCACCTGATGTCAGACTCAGCCTAGATTTCAGGAGCTACATCCCGCACCAGCAGCATCCTCCTCCCTGCAGAAGCAGAGCAATAAACAGTTGTTCTGCACATCCCACACCCCAGCACGCCAAGCCATTCAGAAGAGAAGGAAAAGCAAGTGAGCTTAGGTAATGCACGCGTTAGACAGTCCTCACCTTTAGGGAGTCAAAGCAGGCAATAACTCGACCATTTTCCACATGGCAACTCCGTGACGGATGGGCGAACTTGCACTCTGCATCAGACCGAGAACAAGTACCTCTCTGAAACTCTCGACACACTTCTAACGTCAGCCATTTTGTATCACGAACCAGGGAAACGTTTACAGCCATATTAAAAAACAAAAATTAAAATGCAAGCAATCGCACCCTTCTTCAGGGCAATATTTACTGCTGATCTTTTTTTTCTTCTTTTTTTTTTTAAAAAAAGGGTAAAAAAGTGAATTCAAGTTAAACGTGAAGAAATAACTAACTTGTTGCTTTGGTAGAACTCCTATTCATCAGCACTTAGGTTTTCATTTAAGTCAAATCGTGTTTGTTTAAACAAGAATTAAACATAAAGCCAATCATAAAATAGAAATCTTATCAGAACAACTGAAAATCAAATTAGAGGCCAGCTCCTAAAAGTGCAATTGTAGAAGTTAAAATATAAGTGTTATATTTTGTGCCACTGCCGAAGTTACTTGCAAATAACTGGCAGACTTTCAAAAGAATTCTGTGCTCTCCAGTTAATGGTTTCAATTATTCTTGCAAAAAGCATATGCTGCTGGCAGCACTTCAGTTTGTGGAATGGTCTCGGTCCTTGGGGAGAAAACTTCGGGTTTGTTTTTTTTTTTTCCTTCTATTTCTTGCTTCTAAAAATTACGGTTCGCGAGCATCAAAACGAGCAAAAGGACGCCTGAATTTTTTTTTCTGTCTTTCTTTCCTTTTAAATATTTGCTACATACTCGGGGGAAAAAAAAAAAAATAAAATGGCTGAGCAAACTGCGTGTAAATGGGGAGCAAAAAAAAAAAGGGGGGGGGCAAGGCTGGAGAAGTTGCCGTCAGGGCACGAACCGCAAGCAACGCCGAATTAAAAAGAGAGGGGGGCGAGGGGCAGAGAGAGGCAGCCCTAGACAGAAATCCAAGCAGCGGTGGCTTCAGGAAAGGCACTTTTCAGCAACCTGCAGGAAAAAGAGAAATAGAATCAGCCACGAGCCGACGGTCGCCCCCGCTCAGGCGGGCGGGAGGCTGCCCGGCCCCCGGCGGTGCGGCGCGGCCCCGGCAGCCATTGTCGGTACCAGGGGCATTTCCCGCACCAAGCTGCGCATGGGAGGAGGAAGCGTCCAATGGCGTTTATCGTTGCAGCAGCAGGCCAGGGCAGCCGACCAATAAAACAGACCGTTTCATAGCGGCCCAGGCTGGTAGACGCTGGGTTTTGTGCCCGCCGCACGGAAAAGAGCCTCAGCCCCACGGCCCGGCCTGCGGGGCGGCCCAAGGCCCGAGGACCCGCGC
>JAVJGG010000039.1:14985063-15006748 GCA_035590195.1 Aviceda cuculoides
GGGGTGCAGCAGCAGCCTCAGGGACTGACTGCAGCTGAGCTGCTCTTAGCCCCGTTTCCCCTTCTTTCCTGGGAAGAGTGCCTTCAGCAGCTCTGCTGAACTGGAGATCTCTCTGCACATCAGAGGGAATCCAAGTTACAACAGGGTAAGCATTGTGGAGGGAATCAAGAGCAAGAAAAGCCTGATGCAGCAGCGCACGGGGGCACACAGCACTGCAAAGGGAGCAGCCAGCAGTACGACAGGGAACAGGATTTACTCTGTTGTTAAGGCTGGGTGTCAAAACCCAGCAAGACTGCCTCGGGGAGAGAAGAGATGGGCCAGAGTAAGGCTGTGAAAATGAAAAGGAACAAAGCTAAATAAAAGAACCCTGACGGAGCGGGAAGTGGCTTGACTGGGATAAACAGGTAAGGAGGAAAAAGAGTGCATTCAAGAGCAAGCAGGCCATGGTCTGTTTCCTGGCACCAGCTAATCTGATTGGCACAGAGATACAAGAAACAGAGGCTTAAATAGCTCATGGGAGCAGATCTTCAGCTGGGGAGAGCCATCATCACTCAGCAATTAACTCCCTCACAGGCTCTGCCCCTAAACCCAAAGCAGAGAGCTGACCCTCCCGAGCATAGCAAACGCAGAACAAAGGAGAACAAGATGAAACATCTTTGTAAGGGTTAACAGACAGCAAAGAACAAGCTGTTCCATGCATTCAGGTCAGGAGAAACAGGACTGGGACTTGACACAGGCACCACGCACACATTGCTCTGCCAGGATCACCAGAGCTCAAAGTGCAGAAGCAGCCAACTCTGCCCGCTAGGAACGAGACTGCAAGGAGCTTCACCTTAAACTCTGCAAG
Organism: Aviceda cuculoides; assembly: GCA_035590195.1. Lineage (NCBI taxonomy): Eukaryota > Metazoa > Chordata > Aves > Accipitriformes > Accipitridae > Aviceda > Aviceda cuculoides. Next base: position 14,985,911 of record JAVJGG010000039.1, read on the forward strand.
GACAGAGTTAACCCAGCAGCATATCTGGTGGGGATATAGTTTAGGGAGCATCAAGGCATCCAAGAAGACTGGAGACTAGCATTTCTGCTCTGCTCCTTGATATTCTCTCTAGTAAAGGAGTAAGGGAAGGCTAAGTAAGAGGAAAGTGTGCAGGACTAGGTGTAAAACACCCTTTCACCCTTCCTGTGCTGCCCAGAGCTGCAGGTCTCCTGCTTGTGCTGAAGATGCAGGTGGAAACGACCCAGCAGACTGGAACCAGAACCACAGGAATGGTTCAGGGAGGGCAAGAAAATGCTCCTTGACAGGCAGTCACGGGAGGCTGGACTTGCCCTCCAGCATGCAAGTCCTCAAACAGCGTTTCAGAGTGTACATTGCCCATGAGTCCTTCCTCTGCTCCCGTCCGCAGGCAGGTGCGAGCAGAGAGGGCAAGCCTGACAAGCAGCAGGAAAATGGAGGAATGACCCTCCTTCCAGCTGGAGCCCAGCTGGAGACAAGGAGCCAGCAGCACCCACAGATGGCCAAGAGTAACAGCAAGGCAGACACGCACAATCTCCCACCCTGATGCTCTCCAGCCTACCACTATTTCTAACTCTGAGGACTTCCTGAGCCTGCTGTAGTTTGCCTGCTCACTATTCCCCAACGAACTCCTCGCTTAGTACTTGCCCAATCTCCCCAACACTTGTGCAAGCTTCATGTGCCCACAACACCTTTTGGCAAGGACCTCCACAGCTCTACCATGCCTCACATGAAGGAGGAAGATCTCCTTTGGAATCCTTGGCCACAGTCACGCCCTTATCTCCCTGCCTTCCCCCTGGCTGGTCTTATGATATGCTGCAGAATGAGCATCAGTCTCTTCCCAGACACATCTTTTGAGGGACTTCTAGTATCAGCAATGAAGTTAAAAATCTATGTATGGCAGTTTACAAAGGTTGTTTTAGATAAAAGGGAGGGTCAGGGTGGCACAAAGCAATCGCGGGATGAAATGCCACAATTTCCAACCCTTTCTGGGAGCTTGATGCAGCAAGTCTCATTTGCAACCCCAGACTTGGGAGAAAGCTTGCAATTAAAAAAAATTAACAGTGACCCTGAATACAAGGGCTACAATTTAACTAACCTGCATTCAGGCTTTGTTAATAAAGAAGCTCTTCTGTAGGCTACAGCACAAAGGCACTTTTCCAAAGATCAGATTACCTCTGCCCAGCTATGCCACGGTGGAAATTTTAGAGACCTTTATATAAAAGCTCCAAGAGAGTGCTCCTCTGCAGACACCTCGCTGCTCACTCTTCACCATCCACTCTGCAAGGAGAAAGGTAAACTCGAGCCTGGCTCAATCCATGGGCAAGGTAGGGCTTGCAATTAAGCAATAATGATCACAATCACAAGGCATTTTCAAGGGACTGATGACCAACTGGGTGGGGTTACATTACAATCCATTAACTTAATCAGCATTTAAACCTCAGGAACTACACAGCAGAGGCTGCCACCGGGATTATAAAACAAAATGAGAACATACTTTTAAAACATGTGTCTTTCAAGGCTCTGGAGAGCCTTACAGCTACATCTTCACAGCTAATCACATCACAGGTACAGGACAAGGTTAGCAAATAAGTGCCCAGAGCTAATGAGCCAGTTTATTCGTCTTAGCTAGCAGAGAAGGGTTTTTTACCCTCCATCCCATGGTAATGCTACCTTGACAGCTGCAGTGCCTGCAGTAAATACTATGTCTGTCCCATATTCTGATTTATCCCTTTAGGGATGACAGCAAAGATACATATTCGGGGAATGGATGCTTCCTGCAGCCTCCTGCACAGCTCGCAGCATCAGAAAATTAAGCTGACTGGAAGAGCAAAGCCTGATGCTGCCCCTAAAGCAGAACTTGTTTGGTATCATTACTCATAGGCCAGTTAAAGTAGGGAGTTGCTACTCTGGAGCTTTTCCTGATTATTTCTTTACGGATTACAGGGCAACGGAAAAACACAAACTTCAAAGAAATGTCCTGGAAATGCCACATGCCCTAGGACACCCCATATATCCCACTGGCAGTAGTGCTGAGCCTAACTTTACCCCTCTCCTTAATTGCTATTCTACCTCTTAACAAAACATCAATTGCATGCCTTTGCTGTTATTGACTAGCTGGGATATCACTGAAACATGGTGGCAGTCAGCAATTAGTATTTTTAACTCTTGGGAAGTCTTCTGTATGGCTGTACTTCCTGCTGGGGTTGGTTTTAACATCCTGTCCTCATTCCTCTGGAAGGCTGACTCACCAACAAGAGGACCCTGAGTGTAGATGTCTGTGCACATGGATGGACCAAGGTCTTAGAAGTGCTATCAGGCTACAAAGGAGCTATGAGGTCCAAATGGTCTCCATCCAGGCAGATGTTCAGCACTGCAGCATGGATTTTTCCATTTTCACATCATTCTCCTCTTTTTGGGGTTTTAGTCACTAGTTCAGTACATCCCCCAAGCTCCACACCATTTCTGCCTGGCCAGGGGCTTTGCCTGCAGACAGGAGGGCTCTTTTTGCCTGGATAGTTTTCTTTCCACATCATCTAAATATCACTCCCTTAACACCTGATTTAATATTTCAACCCCTTTAATTACACACAGTGGAGATTTTATTGGAAATCTGATTATTGTTTGAATGTCTGAGCATTTCATCCCAGCCTCAGAATTGATCTATCGACTGCTTTTAAATCTCCTATTTTAATTTAACATTTAACACTTTATACCCACATTAATTACATTTCCCATGATCAATATCAACAAACACCGTCTCTGGCCCTCTCCCAATAGAGAGACCTCAGAGACCTTGCTCGGCCAAAACTCTCAAGAAACTTTTGCTCTTGAACATGGGTGTTTACAGGACTGATCTCTCCAGTGGGAGAGGAAGAGAAAGAAAAACCCATGAAAAACAGTGGTATTGAGTAAGTAGCAAGGTTTAGTAAGCAACACCACCAGCAGAGATGCGCAGGCGCAGACCCAGCCCCGGTGGTGGCACAGGGACTGGCCTGGCCCCAGGTCATGGGGAGCAGAGACTCCAGCCAGCTTGCCATCCATCTGCCCCAGCTCCATCTTGGCTGGAAGGGGACTGGGCTCTGATGCGGGGAGCCACAATGTATAGGCTCCATCGTAACTCCTGCCCACGCTGAGCAGCGGGTGAGCTGGGCTTGGCCTGTCCAAGAGCTGCACGCAAGCACTGCGGCACAGGAAACGCTGACGGGTCTATCAGGGAAAGCAAAGCCTTACCAGCTCAGTATCTCCCGGCATTTAACCAGCCTGCAGGTCTAGGTCCCTCTGCTTGCCTCACTGCAGCACAACATGGAGAGCAAAGCACTTCTCTGATCCCCGAGTCTAGCAGATCTCTTATTAGCAGACACAAACTGCACGAACTAATTAAGGAAGACATCCATCACACTGTCTTTATAATCAGCCACTGCCAGCTCCCAAAGGTGGCTGCTGCTGTAGGGCACCAGAAGGGTCCAGCTTCGCCAGGACAGTTCCTTCTCCAGGACATGGGAAGCAGAACTATAAGTGCTTGAGGAGGCTCAGCTGCTCCTCTTCCCTTGTCTGCAATGCATTTGTGTTTCTGTGTTGCAACTGGAGATGGAAGAAGACGGCGTCCCCGGTGCCACAGAAAAGAGGAGTATTTGTCCCTGAATAATTTCTCTAGCATATTAAGTACAAGTCATTCTTATGCAAAGGCTGCCCTGTACAGCTGCCAAGGTCAGTAAGACCTTGCTTTATTTGCTGCATAAGGGCTGGCTGAGCAAGCTTTACCTTGTACATATTTTTTCCATGCGTTCTCTTGTCTTAGATTTCCCTGCTGCTAGTGCCTATGCATCCTGCTGTCTGTTCAGTAGGTCATGCTACCTTCTCCGGCTGTTGATAATGACTACCCAATATCCAATGCTCCAGAACAGTCAAAATTCCAGCAAACCAACTCTAACGGTATGTTTAATTCAAAAGACATGAAGGACAATATTGAATAACAATTTTCAAGGAAAACATGCTCCACAGCTTTTGCTAACAACATCAATATGTTTCTATTTTCAGGGGGTCTTGACCCGCTATCCACTCACACAGCCATCACTGTTCACATTCTAGTATCTACATACAGATGATTTTTTGTGCAAGGATTGCATTCAACCAAATGGCACTGCCTGCACACACAAGCTCTGGATTACAATACCAGCGAGTGTAAATTTCAGGAAGCAGTCAAGTACTGAACAGCCTGGATCTAAATAAGATGACAGGGTCTGAAAATAAGGCCCCACGCTTTTCAAACTGCAGACACATTCTTACAGACTACAGACAATGGTTATACCTAGAATAAGGACTGTCCCTCTCCCCATTTTACGAAGTCCTATGAGACTGTAAGGGCAACAGTCAAATTTACATATTTGCACAAGGAAGAAAAATAGTATTTTGAAACTGTACAACATCATGATACTGCAAAGGACTCAAATGTCAAGAAACTTTGATGCAAGCAGTCCCTTTGCAGAAGAACAGAGTTAAGTGACCTACCTGAGGTCAGTGGCCAGGTAGGAAAACTTCACAACAGTCCGGCCTGCTCAGTAAGCATGCTGCCTTGCCCCAGCCTCTAAACCCAAATCAATGGGGAGATGGCAAGCAAAAAAGTCCAATACCTCCCTTGATCTGCCAGAAGCAGCACAGCAGTCTCCCAGTGAGAGCAGTTCTTTCTTGCTGGTTTATTTTAAACTACACCTCACCACACCTGATCCACCACAGCAGCATTTGGTGCCAAGCTCTTGCTTATCAGTGTCTGATGCAAACAAGCTTCCAGCCAGCAAGGAGATCTAGTCTGGTGGGAACAGCAAGACAGCACTCAAGACGAGGGCTCACGCATTCTTCTCCCAGCCCAGAAATCAAGCTGTTTCAGCAGTCTCATTTTGCCCCTCTGACGTCTCACTTTGCCCCTCTGACATTGCTTGAACCCCATTCACAAGTTACAGTTAATAACACTAATGTCATATCACCCCAAGTATTTGCCCTGAGGGCTACAAGCTCCTCGGGGTAGAAACCCTCTCTCCCTTTATTCTGCAGCAGACTCTGACCTTGGTAGGACCCCACAGCCATTGCCGTAATACAAACCATCATTCAAAGCTTAAAACACATACTGGTGCCAGAAGTCTCTCAACTGGATACAGGCAGCATTACAATGGGGCTGCCAGAGGGGTTAAGAAGCACTGTTGAAAAGGGATGCAAACAAGGACTTTGGGCTCTGAGCAAGCACACTCTGCCATACATGCAGCTCAAAAGGTTAGCATCACTTGTGAGCAAGAACTGTCTGGCTGAACGTACTGCCTTTGTTAACTGAGAACGGCTACATGATGGAGTGGGCTAATTAACTGCATTTTACTTTTGGGGACCCAGGCTTAAATCCTGGCTCTTGTCACAGCTGAAAATGAATTTAGGGACTACAATGAGACCTGAGATAATTTATTTTCTACAAAATCATCAAATAATTGCCAGTCTCCTAACAGAGAGGCCCAGAACTCTGTGCAAGGGCACTAGTGCTTATGCTGTTATTTCCCCAAGTATAAGTTATTAATGGATTGATGTGAGCAGTTATCACACCTATCAGTGCAGCAGCTTGGCTGGAATGAGCACCTGAATGAAGAACCTTGCCATGCAACATGGTGTGTGCTTCATGATGCAGTGCTGTGCAGACTGCATGTCCTACAAGGAGGGAAGACGTGCCTGGCAGGATTTAAATTTAAATTTTCATACAGATTCATATATCCCTTAAATTTAGAGGGACATAACACAGCCCTGGTGTAACTCTAGTTACTTCACTGGAAAACCACCAGGGCCGATTGCAATCCAAGGGAGCTGAGGGTTAGTTCCCCACTTCCTCATGGCTGAAGGCTGCCCAGCAGAGCCGGCAGGGAAGTGAGTACTTTCCCCATAAAGTAATTCTCTATTTTTATCATGCTAAGAAAGTTTTTCATTTAGAAACTAAAAACCCTGCTTCAGAGAGAAGCCAAGCACCCTTTTCCTTTCAGATTTTTACCACAGAAGTTTTCATCTAATCAAATAAGCCATTTTTCCACTGAAAGGAATCATCATGGAAAAACCAGAACAGAGACCAGCCCCGGAAGGTCTCCAAGCAAGAAGTATAGCTAAATTGCATTCCTGGCTCTGGCGATAGCATGCTCCTTCATACTACTGTTTGCAGTGTCACCTCATCCCTCTGTGCCTCAGGTCACCCATCCCAAATGATAGGGAACCTCGGTGTCAAAGCACATAGGAGAGCAACATGCTCAATGTGTAAGTTAAGCAGCAGCTAGTGATCGTGCACCAAAGTTTTGGACACAATATGCTGCTCTGCTAAAGCACAGGGGTTATCGCTTCTGAAGTGCCATCATCCTCCTCTTTCCTCCTCTCTCAGCAAGGAGAGAGTCTCCAGCATCCTCAGCTGCCAGCACAACTGAAGGTGGGCAGGAAGACACAACAGAGGTCAAAAGGAGCACAGAGAGGTTTTCTGAAGCAGCCTCTGGCACATAATGCTCAGCAGCACAGCACAGCTCAGCAATACACCTTTCATCTGTACCAAGCAAGAGACCCAGACACTTAACCCTGTAACACAACAAAGTGAGGGGTGGGTGTTGTCTTCATGGCAGGGTTTTACAGCAAGCCAAAGGCTTGTGTGGAAGACTTCCCTTGAACAGCAGAAGAGGTAAGCTTAAGTCAGACTTCTATCAAAAAAGTCAGACTCGGGGGGAAGGGATCTGTCAGAAGACATCCATGAACTGGGGAAGAAGGGAGCAGCAGCCACAGTGCCCTGGGGGCTGACAAAAAACCTGGGGACCAGGTTCTACCTGCTGCCAAGCACAGTGAGATTACCAAGGCCAATCCAAATTCTGCAAGTAAGGGCCACGCGTCTCCCCCTGCTGTTATCTTTAAATCCTCTTTACTCTACAGAGCTATTCTCCACCCTCCTTCCCGTTTAATCAGGCCTGACCTACAGATGTCAGCCTCATTTTGGCTAAGTCAACACAACTGCCACATCTAGGATGCTGTTACAGGAAAAACCTTACTTACACTCTTGGCTGGATTCCAGAGTCTACTTCTTGGTCTAGACCTGACCTCGTTCCTCTTCTGCAAGCTTAATCCTTTACCTTAAGGGCACAGCAAACGCACAGGGACTCCAATATGGGCCTGTCTACGCTCAGTCTCCCCTTCAGCCTGCAGAGCCAAGAGACTCTTTTGATCATGCTGCACAAACACTAATGATTATTGATGTGAGGCTCCCTCAGAACTGCATGTTCTTCAAAAACACACATACGTTCAGGAGCCAAAAAGCAAATGTGAAACACGCGCTTTATGTTCTGCAGGGTGAACTCCTTCCCTAGAGCTCATCCAACAGGACACGAATCTTCAATCAACAGTCCCCAAAGTTTCCTCAGATGCAGCCCTGGCCTCACACCAAAACCCTAGCCACGTTGATACATCCAGCTGCATCTAAAGGTTAGAATAGAAGAGAATAGTTTGGGTTGGAAGGGACATTAAAAATCATCTAGTTCCAACACCCCTGCAGGTTGCTCAAAGCCCCATCCAACCTGGCCTTGAGCACTTATTCATCCTTCAGCAGAAACACAAGACATCAATACAGGACACTAATTGAAGGCAAAGGACTTCAACCAGCTACCACATCACTGTCCAACAATACCTTACCAGGCAGAGCCCAGTGACTTGCTGCAACAATATGGTCAAAGTAAGAGCTAGCTTATGGCTCTTCCAGTATATGTCACACTCGGCCTGTTCCTTGCTATCCCCACCCCGCATGGCCAACATGCAGGAGTCACAGGCTGGAGGTGGATGGACAACAAGCTTGTCCTGTCTTGCCCAAACACATCACATAAACAGCGTATCAGGACTGAATGGGATCTGGCTCATGCACTCCATCTCGTGACTCAAAAACCTTGACCTTGGTCACGTATCAATAGCAGCAGTGGAAATATCAACCCATGAATGAGATATTGGCAACTAACCTGTTATCAGCTTATTCCAAGAGGCAGCTAGCTGTGGATTCAACCTTCGGGCAGCAACACAGGTGTTTCTTGGCTCTCAAAGACATTTGCATGGTGTTTTCTTTAAGTGTTTGTGGGGGATGTTCAAAATCCCAATTATCTGTATCTGATATGATGCTGAACCAGTAATACTCTCCTGGTTCACAGGAGCTGTAAAAACAAAACCCCACTGAGGCTAGGAGGAGCCTCTGGATCAAATTCTCTGGGCTTCAAAACAGTCTTTGAACACGTGCTGCAAGAAATCCTCCATACAGATGCACCTTTCATATCATGGGAGACAGAGGGCAGGGAGAGGAAAAGAGATTAAAAACAAGATAAAAGCCAGATCCTCAGGTAACAGAAAAATCAGAGATGCTCCCTCAGTTTACAATACCACAGATTTGAGCCAAAGGTGCTTTTAAAGTCCTTTTATGAAATATTCTAATCTGTCTTTCTATCTGCTACAAGTACAAGCTACGCAGTGCTTTTCAGAGAAATTATTTATTCAGTTTTACAGTGACTAACCTGAATTTCCAGACTGCTTCAAAAGAAAAACCAAAGCATTTCTTTACAAAAGGCAAGGAGCATTAGGGTTCTTCCCCCCTTGTTTTTCCTTTTCTTTTTTCCACCACCCTTCAGCTGAAACATCTCTACCTTTCATCTAATAAACAAACTATGTATCTTTCCACCAAAAAAATGTTCTTCCCTTAACCTCCATGCCAAAAATGTGCTGCCAATTTTTTCAGGTTTTTTTGCTGAAGCCACCCAAAGTAGAATAAATTCCCTTTTTTTTTTTTTTCTTAAATTGATTTTTCAGTTTAGCCATCTACTTGAGTGTACAGCTAGCCTTACATCACTGGCTGCAGTCTTACAACCTGGAATAAACCCAATGCAAAGCTGAAAGCATGGGATTACCACTGGCTTGGCGTTAGTGGGGCACCCTACGAGAAACATCCACGGTCAAACACAAATTACAGGGTCAGTGAAAGTAGCCACACTGTTGCATGAACTGCCTCAATGTTACTTCCCAGATTAAAGAACAGAAAGTAACAGCACAAAGCTTAAATTAAATACAACTAAAGCTCTAATCTATAGTCCATCAAATTAAGGACCAGTTCCAGAAGGCACGGACTCATCAGGATATGCTTCTGGCACCCAGAGGAGCTGTCCTGGGGATGGGGAGCTCAAGTAGCACACACTTATCTTCACCGAGGCATCTACTACGTGCCTGCCGCAGGGGAAGCAATGTCACACACAGCAGGTCCGGTTTACGGCAGGGTTTAAGGCCCTTACAACTACATTTCATCACAAGCTCTAATTTTGGAAGGTGGAGGGCAGATGTACATTTTCTTGCGTGGAGATGCCCTCTACTCAACCCAGCCTAAGACCTTCACTTACACGAGGCTGTGATTAGGGGATTCAGGTCATGAGCGAGCAGATCTCATGCTTTAATTCTCTTTCTCTCATTTCGGCTGCCTGAATCTCCAGGATGAGCAACATCACGTTCTCGTAGAAACCTAAGCAAACTTGCGTGCACCAGCTCTCTCCCTCAGAACAGGGAGATGCACGAAGTCAATCGTGATAACCTCCCACCTGAAGGTGTCAGATGCTGTTGCTGTGCCTTGCCACTCTCTCCCCACATTAAAGGCTCAAACAACAATCCTAAGGCCAGTCTCACCTCTTTGTCTCCACAATCCAGCTAACATTACTGCATCAAGTACATCAATACTGTTGCATCTGAATCTCTCCTCCAGTACACCTCCCCAAGGAAGATGTACATCCAAAAATACAGCAGCCTGCACCCCCACCTCGCTCTCCCAGCTAGCAGGCTTCCTCTCAAGATCACCCTGCTGAGAACCACTTCAGCAACGTACAGGCTTAAGACCATCCTAAAAATACCCATGCACCCAATATCAAGACTCCATCCTCCCATAACCATCACACAGGATCAGATCCTTGCTAAGTGATCTGGAACGGCAGTAACACGCTTCTAGCACTGGTATTTATTTGTGGCAGCTTTCCCTACCTGCAGATGCTGTCCAAAAGTAAGAAGAAAAATTTGTGCTCTTGGGAGCTCATAGTCTAAAGGCAGAGGTCAGTAGAAACACTCTGTTCTTATTAATGCAGTTATATGGAGAGGGAAAAAAAAAAAAGTCAAGCCTGTGTGCTTCTCAGAAGCAGATTATGGCTAATAACACAAAGATTACTGACATTAAATGAATTTAAATTCACTCTTCTATCATTCAGAATATTAACTTTTTTTCCTTCTTCCCAGAATCACTCCCATTTGTAGTCAGCTTCACTTTCTGCCTATCATGAAGATGTTATATTTGGACTATAATCACCATAATGGACTTCTCCCCTTCAGCAGTGTTGTTGTACTAGGTGTCTTAAAGAAAAAAAAAAAAACCCAAAACCAAAAACATTTGTAGTGTTAATTTAACAAGCATCCTATCTTCCTTTTTTTTTTTTTTTAATTTTTTTTTTTTTAATTTAAGGTAACCGCTGCATAACTCTGTGAACAAGTTTTGCAGTCCTAATGGCTTTTTTAGCCTATCTACAGGCAAGGGGAAAGTCTCACCCACGCAGCAGCAGTGTTACTCCTGCAGAAGGAGTGAGTGATGCTCAGCCCAGGGCTCTTGCCAGGGAGAGGGAGCTGACAGCACTCTCCAGCCTGACCACGCCGCAGCATCAGCACACATCACAGGCAAAGGGGACCTGCCACTGGTGACCAAAATCCGATTTTAAATTCAGGTTGCTCCTCACCAACGTTCACACTCGAGCTGAAGACAGTGCTCTGCGCTACCCCTAAAACAAACTTTAAATATTTTTAAAGCCAGCACCAGCAAACTGAAGATGAAGCACAGTAATAGGAGCAAAGTCAGCCACAGATTTACTCTCAGGAAGAAAAACTCCTTTTGAAACGTAAAGTTCCAGTTCAGCTGTAGGATCCCTCTCCCCAAACATCCTATTGACAAACAAGTATCTAAGAACACTTAAAAGAAAGCCATCAGTCAAGCAAATCACCAGCCACCTGTTTGCCGCTGAACATCATGAATGTTCCCACTAAAAGCTTCTCACACGTTTGCATCTACATTTTACTGAAAGAAAGGGAACTCCACAGCAAACAAACTGCAAATTCCTGCCTGTCAGGCCCCAAATCTGGAGTGCTTTACTGGGCTGTGGCTGCAGTCCCGAGCTCCAGCCCTCCCCATTTGTTCTCCTGGTCTGCACATCGGGAAGGCAAGCCAACACAACCCAAAGCCTACAGACCAGGAATCAGTGGGCAGTTATCGGAAACGTAGTTTGTGGTGAATTCCCCTTGCACAGGATCAGTGCAACTCAACTGTCTGGTCCTTTTGTATCAAAAAAGGAGTTACTGCTGGTAAAAGGCACCTGCCTTAGCTCACAGCCTTACGGAATGGCTGTATTAAGCATTACTCTTATTAATCAGTATGCAACTACAATAGTTAATGTTTTATTGGGAAAACAAAACAAAACAAAACCCACCAAAACCACAGCACCTTGCAAAAGGCCGTCAGTGATCAGCTCAGCCCCACCCATGCAGATGCTCTACTGCAGCTCCACCACCATTTCCAGCTGACCCAAGTACAGGCTGCATCAGCCAGGGCAGCTCTGCCCTCCCCTGGGGCCCGGGCCTTGTTCCTGCCCTCTCCCTCGGCCAGGACAAGCATTCATGAGACCGAGAACAAGGCAGGGGAGTGAGGACAGCAGCAGGGAGGAAAGAGAGTGCACCTTCAGTGCCAAAGCCCATCTGAAGGGCATGAAATGGCAGGCTCAGCTCCTTGTGGCACCCATGGAGGCCAAGGGCACTCAGCACAGCCCAGGAGCTTGAGCAGCCAATGGCTCTGCCTCAGCAATGCCCCTCTCTCAAGAGGCTTCCACAATTCCCCCAAATACACACATTCCCCACAAGTTTGCTTCTCTCCTTGTGTGCGCTGAAAGTCATATACATTAGAATCACCCGGGTGGAACTGGATGCAGGCCCTATGATAGGGATGAATCCCACAGCATTGTGCAACCAAATGCTCTTCCCCTCCAGAAGTCACCAGGTACTATATTCCCCAGGTTGGCTGAGCAGGTGGATGTGCTCCAAGACCTGGGGGAGAAACTGTTTCTCACGTAAGCTGGCATGCAAAATGGTGTAATTGCCCAACTAAGGGCATCTAGGACACACTTTGCAGCTGCACTGAATTTACAAATCCTGGTATCTCTAGAGGAACAAGACAGTGGCACCATACAGAAAATAAATCTGTTGTTAGACACACCAGAAACTTCCCTATACCTCATGAATGGATCTCAAGTTCTTGTCAGAAGGCTAACCTTCCACATAACACAGGACACAGAATGAATTTGCCTTTCAGCAGCAGCATCCTCATTCCAACCTCGGTATCTGATCATCAGCTATTGAATGCGTCATATTACAACACAGTCACCAGAGCTGGAAAGTCCTCAACCCAGCAGGTCTCTCCCTTCAGCAAGGCTGATATAACCTCATGCAGAATCTGCCAGGCATGCCCTACTCATCTCCTCATTCTTAGAAGAAACATGGATCACAGCTACTCAACTGACTGCTACGGAGACCCTGAAAATAATAGTGAAGGAGGTCAGTACCAGGCGAGAGCCACCCAAGCCAGCTGCCCTGGGCACACTGGTCCAAGTGGGTGCACACAGTGGGCAGGGGAGGAGTGAGGACAACCTGCCTGCACTTCTGAGCAAGGTGGAGGAGGCTGGTTGCATCCAGAAGCAGCACGGTAGGTGTCACCTCACTGCAGATATGCAGGAGGGAAGGGGCTTGCTGTTCCTCCTGCAGGAGAGCAGCTCACTCTGGTCAGCCTCATTTACATGACCTGCAGCATAGCCTCCTCAAGCACCACGTGAAAGGTGCTGCTGCATTAGCCAGACCACGCCTGGGCGCTCCGGGTAGAGCCGACATTAGCTCATTACCAAGGCTATGCTTAACGAAGGGCACCGTGGTTGTCACACTGAGCGTTTCACTGAGTAATCAGTCAAGCCAAATTCATGGGTGGTAGACTTGGTCTGAGGAACAAGCTGAGGACCTAGGATGGAGGTATTTGGCTGTGGATCCAGGAGTTGAGCGCAAAGGCAAGGTAGAGGTGCCAGTGTCAAAACCTGGGCATTGTGTCTGAGGGCACAGAGGCACTTCACAAGACATCTCTGTGCTCTGGCTTCCTTGGTCAGATACAATGCCAGCATCTGGAGGCTTCAGAGAACAAAGGACAGACCACCTGTAACCCTACTGATGGCTCCACACTACCACTTCTGTTTTGTACTTCAAAAATAACTACTGAAACATAGCTGAAGATGCAACACAAGCCCCCTGGGTCAGCAGTGCTCATTGCCATTTATCTAAAAACATTCAGACTGTATTTAAAAGGATCCCATGGATACCTGGTATAGCTATAAAGAGATCTATCCATCCTGACTTGCTGGCTGTAGACAGGGTAGGAGATCCTACAGCTGAGCAGCTTAAGAAGAGCAAACAGCATTGACAAAGAGTTTTGACCAGATTTTGGGGAGAGAAACCTGACACCCTTTTGCTGCCTAGCCCATCCAGGGAAGAGCCAAATCCTCTCTTCTCCATCAGTTTTGTATCTTATGGCCTGCAGTAACACTTTGCATGCTGAGGACTAACCCAGCACTTTGGAGAACAACTCCCAGCAGCAGCCCAGCAGCCAGCCATGGCTCAGAGCAGGCAATGCTCTTTTGCAGGAGCCGGTTTTCCTTTACAGTGCAGGTTTTCCCATCAGCGAGCCAGGGATGTTTGGCAGCTCACCATTCCAGCCTTTAGGACCGCTTTAACGACCGGTCCATCAACTCACACGCATCCCTCCTGACATTACAGCCCTTCACAGCACAACCACCCCTCCACAGTCCCAGGACCTTTCACCAAAATATCGCCAAATGCTTCACAAACATTAATGAATTAAGTCCCAGCATCCCCGTTAACTCTGGCAGCGTTATCCCCTCATGACCAAGGAGCACAGAAGCAGGCTGAGGCCTCCCCATGTTTCCGTGAGCCTGCTGAGGAGCCAGCCATAGCAGCCAGACCTGCTGGGTCCCTCCCTCTCCTCAGCTACAGACCTACAAGCTATTTCAAAGGCTCTTCCAAAACAGAAAGAAAGAAAAAAAAAAAACCACCCCCAACTTTCTGTTTTCCTTGAAAAGCAGGTTTATGCAACAAAAAAGGTACTAATAAAGGTTTCACCATCCAAATTAAAAGTCAAAGGCAGCAATAAAGAGTCTCTGCAATATAAGAAACACGTTGTGCACAGTGTGAAATTTCTTGCTGCCTTGCAGAATGAAGCCAAACATCTTAATATGGAAAAACACCGCTACTTTTGACCCAAACAGATTGGGAACAGGAAGTAAAAACAAATTACCCAGCTGCGGCCTCCCTGCCTTACGAGCAGCAGCAGCAGCAGAGAAACCAGCGTTTCCTGCCCACGCTCGCCCGTCCGCAGCCGCCCGGGTCTGCGGGCCATTTGCCCGGGGGCCAATCCCACCTAAACCAGTCAGAGTTTGTTATTAAAGCTCTCACAGGCAAGATCCAGCCTTTATCAAAGATGAATTAGCTGGGGAGAGCCAGGGAAATGGAGACGGCAGGAATAACCCCAAATGCTGCACCCATTTGCAAACTGCACAGGGCCAGGCTCCCCTGTGAGGGAATTCCCCTACTTTCAGTGGTGCTCTCGATTTTCACGGGCCGAATACCTGACGAAGGACAGGCATATTTCAGGAGTTAATTTTGGTTTCGCTGCATCATCACCAGCAAACCCTGAGAAATTAAGTCAAGCCTCAATTGGCTCAAAATATAATTGCATTTCTTTTAAATAATAGCTTTGCATTACTTTGTTTTTTGTCGGGGGTTTTTTTTTTTTTTTGAGCTTGTGCATATTACATCCTAATTATGTTTTCAAGCCCTCTTTTGCAGCTACAGGAATAACCCAGAAAGACACACAGTTGAGTTAATTTTCAAATCATCACTTGAGTAAGGAGCTGGAGCTTTAGAAAAAAGTGACAGATAGACCAAGGGACCTGCAAGAAAAAAGGAACACGCGTAACTGGCAGTCTGGTATCTCTTTTGTCAAAACTGGTAACTCAATGCCAAAGAGAATGGCTTTAAGACCTCAGCAGAGCAAATACTGAATATGACACATATAATGCAACAGAAACTGCCATTTACACAAACACTATACACTAAAAAGCAGCTCAGAACCTGATATTTTGATTAAAACTCTGCTTTCAGAAAATCTTATAAGCATCATTTTTACTAGCTCAAGCAGATTTTTCCTACAAGATTTTAAAAGATTACATACCAGGTGTAGAATACTTCATAAAGCAGAATAGGATTTTTGACTCGTGTGAATTTTTTAAAAAATAATAGCAACAAGAAAATTACAGTCATTAGTACAACGCTGCCTTCGCAGCAGATTTATGCCAGCATTACCGAAAGCAGAATTTCACCCAATAACACTTCTGGGTAATACAGACATCTGCAGAACTGAGTGAAAAAAACACATAAACATGCACAACCACATATTTTGTGCATTACCATCTAAGACTTTTACAAGGACAGGTATTTTGTGCCACTGTTTTGCAAGAAAGTACCCCGCGCGTGCCCATGAGTACGCTCTCCCGCATGCAGCAACCTCCAGTCCTACCTCATATTCTTTTAAATCCATCACCTTCGCGCTCCTAAATGCAGCTTTGGCAGAGGGGTTGCACTGCAAGGAAGAAAACTCCCCCCGCACCCCTGTTATCGTGCTGCATGAAATCCTCCCTTTGCCCCAGCAAAAAAAAATAAAAATAAAAAAAATCCAAGTTTATCACAACAAGGAAAGAACAATAAGTGGGAGTCCAAAAAGGCAGTCAGAAGTGCCGCCAAAAAATCGGAGCTCTTTCTCAAAAAAAGGCCCTCCCTTAGGAAGCCTGCCAGTCAAACCTGATCACGAGGCTGTTTTCCGAGGGTGAATAGAGTTCTTATTGACACAGCTTATGTCTGCAGCGTGCTGCCCTCCGCAAGGCTTTCAAGAGCAGATCGGATTACACAGACACATTCTCTCTGATTTTATGCATTCAGAAGCCCTCAGACATAAAATACCCAGCTCCGAAGGCCACCGGTTTTTCAGCTCGCTATCAGCCTACGTGCTTTTACAAAAAAAAAAAAAAAAAAAAAAAAAAAGCAGGCAAAGAGATCCTGGCACCTTTACTTGGGCTCCAGAGGACCTCACCCTTGCTGAAC
The DNA here is from genome assembly GCA_035590195.1 of Aviceda cuculoides. Classification (NCBI taxonomy): domain Eukaryota; kingdom Metazoa; phylum Chordata; class Aves; order Accipitriformes; family Accipitridae; genus Aviceda; species Aviceda cuculoides. The sequence continues at coordinate 15,002,234 of JAVJGG010000039.1, forward strand.
AGGGCCATACAATTTGGAGGCCAAGCCACAGATTTGCTCCATGTGAGTAATACAAGACGACTCATTCCCATGGTGGGTACTTAGCATTGGGACGGGAGAAGGGAAAAAATAAGTATCTGCTGACACCATTTAAAATGGGGGAAGATAACATCGCTCTGGGTAGACAATCCTTCCTGGAAGACGGCATGGAAAAAAAGGGGAGGATACACACCTTTTAAAAGAACAACACACACTGCCACGGCTTAGCAGGCAAGAGGTGCCCAACTGCAAAAGCATCGCAAGCACGAATTCAGGTAAACCGTCTATCCAGGCTCAGCAATTTGCATACACACAGGAACCTAGAGAAAACTAACTAAAAGGATCAATTCATACTGTCTCTATACTTAGCGGGCACAGTGAGGAACTCCATTCCAGGACCAGACACATGTACTAAGTCTGGGGTACCTGTGATGCTGCATTAAAGGTGAACAGAGAATTATAAAATGTTATCTTATTACAATGCTCCAGCTTAAAGACTCTGCTTCAGCAAGAGAGACAAGTCTGTGCTTAAATCATATGACAAATTAGGACCTGAGCATTGTCCTAGAGAAGGATGCATGCACTGCCCAGAGGTCTGGACTACACCAATTAAAAAGAAACTCACAAAAAACCTGAGTCCAACAAGCAAACCAGTGCATTACACATGGGTAACTGGTTCCCTATCACCTAAAAGGGAACAACTCCTACATCAACTCGTCCACACTGAATTGAAACTTCTCACTGAAAATAGCAAACACGGCAAATCAAGCAAGATTGAGCTTCAGAGCTTTTAAGGGATTTTAAGAGCAAACACACACTGTTCAATAAAGACATCCTTTCCCCCCTGCTTGCAGGCTGTGATCACTCCCCAACCTTTTCTATCATGTTGCAAACGATTTTTTCTTCACATTTTTCCTGCTGGGTGTTTGGAGGCTGGAGCTGGGTAACCCAAATGCAGGATGCTATCTCTGTCTGCGATGGCAGTTCTCCTTTGGTTGGATGTTTGCACTCTTGTTTTCAGAGCACAGCAAGAAAGCCACAGCTCCCACGACTACCTTTGGAAACCAAGATCTAAGCAAACTCCACTTTTCAGTGTGCAGCCTCCCTCTCAATGAGCAGCCTCGTGTTTCTAGTACTCATTTCAGTTTCCACACATGACTTCTGGTATGTTCATGGTCAGAAAAGCCTGCTCCTATGAAGGCTGCGTACTCTTTCCCAACACCTCTGAGTCACACAATGGTTTGCTCCACTGCCAAAGCCAAACTCTCACGACCGGCACGGCAGGGGTGTCCTGCTACAGGCATCAGTCACCAAATCCTGACTGCAGATTCATCATCATCACCTGTGCCTGCATTAGCCACAAAGAAAATCTTCATTTGCTTTCAGGCTCCTGACTAAGCTGCAGGCACTGGTGACTAGAAGAGCTGTGGTTTGAATTGTGCATGAAGAAAGACCCATTTGTGAGAAACTAGCAATGCAGTTTTGCCATCAGTTTAACTCGGCATAAGCCAGTGCTGCTAATAAAAGCAGCAGTCCTGCCTGTGCACCCCAGGTCCTTGCGCCAACACAACAGTTTCTGTGGCCACATGAAGAAGTGAACCAAGGAAACAGTGATGGCTAAAATGAGCATCACTTTCTTGTTGTTCTGCAAGGTTATTCTTAATCCACAAGGATGGTGAAGAGACTGGAGGAAAGGGCTGGAAGCAGGACCATTTTTTTCACCACAGCACTAGCTTCAAAACTGATTTGCAAGCTACACTGCAAAAGGTAAGAAAGCCAACCCTCCCCTTTGCAGTCAGAAGTTTTTAAGTCCCATTTTGAGATTCCCTTGAATGTGCAAAACAGCCTCTCAAAACCTCACTTCTTGTGGTAGTGCAAGTGCAAAACTCTAAGGTCCTTGTATTCATCCTGCTAAGATGGGGCAAGCCCAGGAGAAAACTTCTAGGTCTGTAAAAATCTAAGAATAAGATTTAAGCCTCATGCCAGCCATTCTCCAACAGAGAAGGAGGTGGCAGAGCAGGCCACTACTGCTTGTGGAGTGGAACTGGGCACAAAACCCACCAGAAAATCCTCTATGTGCATGCAACACCCCAACATCTCAGAAGGACAACTGCCCAGCATCCCTACTTGTCAGTAACCTTCCCGCAGCACATGGGCCGGCACTGGGAGGGAGGAATGGCAGCCCCAGATCTGCTTGCTCTTTCTCCATGAGGATCCCTCACTTCCCCGCAGTGGTGACACCCTGACTTCTCCAGACCTGGCCAGATGCTGCAGGAGGCTGAGCAGCACAGAGGTTACGGCACCAAGGGGCTTGTTTCCTCGCTGACCACCAGGTCTGCTTTGGGCCCCTGCCAGTATATCCCAAACTGCCTGGAGGATAGCACCAGACCTGCAACAGACATACAGCTGTATACAGGCCGAACCAGGTGCATATGTAAAACTCATCCACTTCTGGGAAGGCTGACTACGCCCGAGAGCAGACTGCACCTTCTCCTGCTGTAAGCGCATCCCATAATACCTAGAAGCTTCTGCACGGTCCATTGTCTTTCAAAGAGAAACACTCAAACACTGAAATAGCTCTCAAACTTTTCTGGGCCATCACTACTTTAAAATGACTTCATTTAAATATGTACCATGTCTATATATATATATACACACACACGCCAAGGGAAATTAGCATCCGTGAGAAGGGCTGGTGCCCACACACCGTAACTCTGCACAGCCTCCCAGCTCCGCCTGTGCATGACTGTACCCCCACAGCTCCACACTAGTACAACCCTACAGCAAACCAGAGCTGCCCGAGAGCCCCTCGAGGATCCTGCCCCATTAGCAGGAGCGCTGGAAAGACCACAGCCTGCAAGCTCTCCACCAGACCACTTGCTAACACACATCTTTTTTGGGGTATAGAGAATGGTGGGGGCAGGGAAGTTTTAAGACCAAATTAGAGAGTCCTTTAGATCCTGCAATTCTGCCCAAAGCTGAACCTTTAAGTCCTTCCTTCAGGACCTTTCCTCGCCCCAGGGCTGAGATACATGATTTGGACCTTCATTAGTAAATAAAGCTCCAAGGAGCAGGACTGTGCCACGTAAGGCATTTCTCCAACCTGGAGAGCAGCACCATTGCAGCCTCCACGTACTACCTTAAAAGCAAAATACCCGCAAGGAGGACCCATAGGGGGAAAACATCTCTGTAACCTCATGGAAGCTGCCGTATGGAAACTTTAACTGCATTACTTCTGCTTCTGCATAATCCCAGAAGAACTAGCTTAATTCAGACTGCTCCAACTCAGACACTCGATAGTTTCAACATGGTATAGACTATTACCTCGCTCTAATTACAGGATCACATTACATGTCCAACAACTGCTGCAATTTAGTCTTGCCTGATACATCCCAGCTCAAAATTGCTCATCCCACCTCTCACTCCAAAGGAGTATCCTCAAAAGGATACTTTTGGCATCCTTTGAATAAAGGCAGGGATACCTAGCAACACTTCAGCATCTGACACATGCACACCCCAAGCCTCCAATAGGTAAAGTCATTATTTCCTTGCAGTAACAAAGGTGACAACTTTTACCAGTGCGGAACAAACTAGTTTTAGGCAAACAGCACAGACACAACATTACTGCTCACACGGTTGTCTGTGCAAATGTGTTACAGAATTACTGCTAATAACCACCACTGCACAATACCACGAATTTGCATGTCACTCTCCGAGCCAGGTGTTGATCTTGCACAGAGCCTATCCGTGCAAGAAAGGAGTTTTCAGAGAAGCAAGAGCTGCAGGATCAGGCCCTCGAAGTTTCACTACCTCAAAGGCAGAAGACGTTACTTACTGCATCGCACGTCTTGCCTTTTAGCTCAAAACCGCATCCGCAGCTCCCGCTGCCACGAAAGGGAAAGGTTTTCTCCCTGCAACCGTTCGCCCGCGTCTGAGCCGAATGCTAACAGGTCTCTTACTCGCGTCTCGCCTCACCACCGCCTCATGCTCTACAGGGGAATATTTTGTTCCCCGGGCGGACGAGCTGTCCGGCCATCGCTCCACGATGATTCAGCAAGGGGGTGGCTCCCCGTCGGAAGGCACACCTACTGCGAACTGTCATACCACGGGGCTGGGTGAAAATGGGAGAAGTTGCTCTATCTATCATGGCTGCACTTTCCAAAATGCGTAGACCTGGCCTGGTAGGGTCGAGGGGGGCAAAGGCGGGGGGCGGGGTGGGGGGGCTCCATCAGGAGGCACATGGAAATAAATTAAGGAACTATCTCGAGGCTTTTAACTATGGCACAAGTAAATGAGGAAAAAAAAAAAAAAAAAGCCAGACACTTTCAGAGCCAGCATCAACTTCGCCAGGCTGTGTTCTTTGTTTCTAGGCAGACTCCAGTGCGGTGGCAAGAATGAACAAATGCGCATGTCTTCATACGAATCCAATAAAAAAAAAAAAAAAGAAAAAGAAAAAAAAAATCCCCCCTCCCCTCAGGCCCCTCTCTCATTGCTGTA
>JAVJGG010000039.1:15006848-15046397 GCA_035590195.1 Aviceda cuculoides
CTGCCCTGGCTGTGTCCCCTCCCAACTTCTTGTGCCCCTCCAGCCTTCTTGCTGGCTGGGCATGAGAAGCTGGAAAACCCTTGACTTAGTATAAACACTATTTAGCAACAACTGAAAACATCAGTGTGTTATCAACATTCTTCTCATACTGAACCCAAAACATAACACTATGCCAGCTACTAGAGAGAAAATTAACTCTATCCCAGCTGAAACCAGGACAGATGGTGATCAGTTGCTGACTGCAGAAAAGCTGAATCATGAAACAGAGGTTATAAACAAGGTTATTTTTAACGAAGGAAACAAATCCCACACCATGCAGGTCGGAGCAAGGGACTGTCAGCTAGGGCTTGCAGGTCTCACTCCTGCCCCAATATTCTCTATGTCCTGAAGAAAATTACAATCTCTCTAACCTTTAATTTACCTGCTTGTAACATGGACAAAGCAGCAGGCTCCAGTTGTGCTTTCTTTGTACAGCAAAGCTCCTGGCGTGACAGTAAAGCAGTGCTGGGAGCCACACGATGCCAGGGGCTGGCTTGCACTGTCGCCCGGCACCTTGCAGAGCTATTTTCAGCCATGCAAAATGCTCACACGCAGTATTTCAACAATGTTCATAAACGTTTTGAAAGCAGAGAGAGACTACCCAGTCTGATTCCCCTCTCCCATATTTCACAGTCTTACATTTCAATTCCCACATGCTGGAATTCCCACATGCCCAGTAACTTCTGCTTCATTTTTCTCACTGAAAACTCAAAATAGACAAGTTTTGTAGCCCAGAGTCTCCTGTTACATCCTTTGGGCACCGGTGTGTGGCAGGGTGTCTGTTGTAGATACCCAGCCCAGGGGAAGGGAAGATGAGTCTGGTACACTGGCAGCTAGAAGTGGGAAATTTCCTGATTTTGCCACTTCTTATCTCACACTTAAATTCTTCCCAGAAAAGTGTATTTCATTTTCCCCAAGAAAGATGCCTGAACCCAGGGAAGTAGGGGACTTGGGACTGTCCAGGCTTCCACACACTGCCCAAGGAATATGAACAACCCCAGGTACAGATCCTTGTAAACCTGCCTTCTCTGCTCCATGCCCAAGTTAACAAGTGCTTTGGGTGTGTGCAACTTCACATAGAAAACTACTAAGGTTAAAGAACTATAGCTTTTTTGAAAATATTTTGTAAATATATATATTTAAATATACACACACACACATACAAATTTCTGAAAACTTTAGGAGACTGGAAACTTTCCTGCCACAATTTATTTACAGCCCTGCTAGGGCTCTTTGCTGCTGGAGAGTCTTACCTTCCTTGCTCAAGTTTTCTTTGTCCTAAACAGTGATTTCCACATAGAAACCACCAAGTGAAAACCAAGGCATCAATGGACTGGACCCAGAGTGGGTTCTGCTCCCCTGTCCATTTGCTGGTGCAAAGCCCTGGCCCATCTTCACCTGCCTGCTGTGGAGGCAGACACCAAACCTGCTGCACATGCTCGGGGGACACACCAGCGTTTTGGCACAGGTGCCTGGGCACCTCCAGTGTGGCCATGAGAAGTGGAACAGGACCAACCTTGCAAGCCAGTTCCCTCTTGGAGGTGCCTGCAAGGACACGTGGCCGTGCGCCAGCAGATGGAATAACCGTCGCCCCGCGCTAGTTATGGGGCAGGGATGCTGCAAGGCTGCGTTAATTAGTGCTTGAGACGCCTCTGTGATCTGTAGATGAAAGGTGATTTACAGCTGCAAATTACTGCTCTTCTTCATGTGAAGTCTATTATTTTCTGGTGTCCCTCATTTTGACTCACGCTACATCCCATATTTGGCGTGGGGCAGGCTGAGAGGCAGGCTCCTCTCTGTGGGCGGACGTATAGGTGCTTTACATCTCCAGCTGGCTACATACTTTAGAAGCGCGTGATCTGCTCACAGCACCCGTTGGAGGCAGCCCTGCCATGCCCATGCTTGGGTAACTTGGGCTGGGATTTGCACAAAACTGCAGCGCTTCAGCAGGTTGTTTAGCTGGTGATTTTAAAGGGCCTATATTCGAGGCTGGATGCTCAGCTGGGTTGTACACGCAATGCTGTGAAGAGGCAGAGGGCCAGCTGGGTGAACCTTAAATCCTGCTGCAGAGAGGAGAAACGAGAATATCCCGGACCTTTGTGCTTGGGGCTGGAAGCCAGAGAGGACCAGACTGGGGGCCCTCAGTCTCCAGCTTCTCATCTGTGCCCCAAAACCTCCTGGGCTGGAATTACAAAGCAGGAGAGGTTCGTGTCTTTGGCAGGTGTCTGGAGGGAAGTTATATTACTGTGGTTTTGTGAACATGGACAGCAGAAGGAGCACGTAGATTTGATGTCCTTCCTGCATTATGCACCACGGCATGCTCACTCCATCAGGCTGCAGCGAGCAAGCCACCTTCTGCTCTTTACTGCTAAATAAAACGGCAGAAAGTAGCACGTGGTGTAAGCTAGTCATAATGATGGAGGAAGAAGTATCCCTGATACTCCGGACTGCACAGGGCTGCCAAGCACACGCATGCAGGAGGGCAGGACTGGCGGCACTGGGCGGGCATGGCTGTCTAGGGACTGGAGAAATTAGCATCTGCGAACCCTGTGACCCAGAGCAATTCCAGCATGGAGCGGGATTTCCTTCCGCTGCACTCACTGTGCAGCTCGCCAACTGGGAAGTAAATGACCACTCACACAAGCCAGCACAAGGCAGTCAGCGATTTTCAAAGCTGGAAGAGATCTCCTACCTCCTGCCTAGCCCCCACCACTTTCCCCTTTCTCCCCCAAGGTCCACAAGATTTTAAACTCCTTTAAGTGATGAGATTCTCAGGTAGCCTCAGGTACCAGTGAATGAGGAGGACTGGAAGGACCCTCCAGTCCCATCGCAGCCCCGTCTCCATCGCCCTGTCCCCCTGGCTCCACCAAACCCTCCTGGCAGCTCTTTGCCTACACAGCGAACTGGTCCGGGGCTGCTGTTACTCTCCCCATGGACACAACAGTCACGCTCTAATTCCAGCTTTGGCTTGCTCCCAACAAACCCATTTGGGTCCCATTTTCACGAGCGGTGGCTGCAGAACAGAAGGGCACCCGCCGCATCGCCCACGCCAGCAGCTCCCCTAAATGCAGGCTGCTGCCAACTCTCGCCTGGCCCTGCCGTCTCCTCAGGGGCCAGCCATGGCAATGGCCCTGCTTGCCCCCTGCAAAGCCCTGCTAATGTGCCCGCGGGCTGCCTGCAGATGCAAAACATGAACAAATCCGCGTGCAGAGCAGAAATAAGGCTGCAGAGCTGTGCCCCGGTGACAATGTATATAGAGAATCCTAGAATCATTTAGATTGGAAAAGACCCTTAGTGTCATCAAGTCCAACCATTAACCTGACACTGGCAAGTCCACTACATATATAGAAAGAGACCGTATTTCAGAATCGTTTGGCCCAAGAGGGCTGATGAAGGCTGAGATTGTTCCCTGGGCCAGCGTCACCTTCACACCTGCTTGCAGATCCCCTTGCAGGGCTGTGAGACTCGGCGCTCCTCTGCAACCCATGCTGGAGGGACCTGGTGCTTCAGGATGATGCTGTGACCCCCTCCCCCGTCCCACCTTCTTTTGGTACTGTGAATCCTCTGAGGTACTAAGAAGTGAGCTACAAGCTAATTCCCCTTCTTGCTGTTAAAGGCTGCAAAACTATCAACAGAGCGAGACAGACACTGCTATGGGGAGCACGAGGGAGGTAACTCATTACAGCTCCCATCCCTGCTGCGACAAACCCCAAGGAAAACACAGAAAGAAAGTGTGTGTAGAAGAAGATCCACCCTCATGCCCGCCATGAAGTCCTGCCCTGGTCTCTAACTTGTTGTCGTGTTGCATTTTCTTGCTGCAAAGTTTTCTTCAGAAGGTTTTGTCCTGAATTCCTCAATGTGCCAGGGCAGAGGGGCTCTGGGTCCACAGTCGCTCTGTACATTGCTCACCCTCACGGCAGTGAAACCCAGGATTTGCTGTGAGAGGGTCCTGCACTGCATTCCTGCGCTCTCCTACTGACTGTGCTAACTATGCGAAATGCGTCTGCAACACCTAATCCCACTCAAGCAGAAGCTGCTTTTAATGGTCACAACTGAATATTAACTTTACACATGTTATCGAGGGGTAAGCAGAGACGCAGGCCATGAGCTCAGCTTAGAAAACATCTTTCTTACATAAAAGGATGATAGGCCAGGATCAGTTTGACACCTTCAATAAGATAAATCCTGGTAGACTATCAGAAATCTTTTCTTTTTAGCAGCTGAATGTTGGCAAATAACAGTTTTTAATACCCATGAATGATGATATCAAACTGCCACACCCCAAACTGAAATAATCACTCAATTCTTCTGGCAGGTGGGGAGGGATTTCTCAGCTTTCCTCCTCTTTTTAAACAACCGCTGCAGCAAAAAGACACTAAAAAGTGGAAAAAACACACACTCTCGCATGGTGGTGACATTAACGGATGTGATGGTGCGGGCTGTATGTGACGTTGTGATTTTTTATTAATAACTCTGCACCACAGAGCTCAGTTAGGAAAAGAAGGAGCACCTGAGTGCGTGGGGAGGACAGCTTTGTTCTTTGGACTTACAGGAGAAGGAACGTAACATCAAAGGTAGAAACACCGGAGGGGAACAAGGGCTCACAAGGGAGGCAGTGGGCCATGGGTGGTTGTGAGCACCAGGTGCAGGCGGGAAAGAAGACCCCAAACATCGGGTAGTCAGGCTTTTAAATGAGATGACGCGGGCCAGCAAAGAAAGGGCAGGAAAAGATGCTCTCAGTTAATTTGTGGGAGCAGATAAGGGAGGCCCGGATGTGTTAAACTAAGGCTTTGGGAGTTTTTCTTTGCTGACTGATGTGGTGGGAAACCCACAGGACAACGCTCGGTTCCTTCCTCCAGCAAAAGAGTGTTCCTGTCCCCCCTGCCCCACACATGCCCCCCACGCAGAGATGTGCAGAGCCAGGCAGGACGGGGAAGGAGGGCTCGCTCCTTCTCCACAGCCTGCAAGCGGCTGCGGCCGCCCTGCTCGCCCCTCTCCTAAGCAGCCCCGCAGGAGCCGCTCCGCAGGGAGGACACGGGCGGCTGTGGGAGCAGTCGGGCACAGCCCCGCAGAGAGCGAGAGTGCCAGCACGTGATGAACACGCTGTCCCCGGTCACGTCCCCGCACCGCCGAGGGGAAGGAAACCCAGCTTCAAAGGGAGGGGAGGCAGGAGGGGCCCAAGTTTCCGGGGGCAGCTGCTCCCCAGTGTTTGTCATCATCTGGAGGAAGAGTGAAAGTTTTTTGCTCTTGGGATAATTATTAAAGACATTTGGGTTTTGCTTTCACATGCCCTCTTCTTTTTTTTTTTCTTTAATTAACTGTAAACCCCATCCCGGCTGCTAAACAGGGATCTGCAGAATTGAAGCTTGTATAAACGTGGTGATTTATGTTTCTCTGGAAGTGAACTGGCATTTCTGAGGAACCCCACCCAAGCCTAGCAAATACCGAGGGAGCGCGCTGACTCACTGGCTGCTGGCGCTCGCTCCTCTCCCTCCATGGCCGGAGCCTGCACCCAATTTGGGTGCACACGAAACGGTTCTGGTAGACGAATCCCAGTCCCCAGTGACACTACCTTACACCGGAGAAGTGCCTGCCGAAACCTCAGGAGAGGGAAGAGCAGCAGCGCTGCAAGGCTGAGCGGAGCTGTAATCACCGGAGCGATGCGCTGAAGGAACCAGCGTGTTGGCACAGCCTCTGCCCCCGGCAAGGGCCGGTAACCTGCCTCCAGTTCACAGGCGTTCCAGTCACCCGAAGGCAGAGGAGAGCCCCGCAGAGCGGCCTGCCTGACAAGCCCTGGCAGAAGCCCCTTTGCTGCACCGTGAGAGCAGCCGGGAGGGTAGAGGAGCTCGAGGAAGCTCTCAGAAACTCCCGTGTCTATTGCAGAAGGCTCGGTCAAGTAAGCAGTCGCCCCCTGCGCACCTGACACGGAGGACCCTGAGTTACAGAAATCGGTTCAGCCATTTGCAGGTGTGGTCTTGGTTAAAAAAAAAAAAAAAAAAAAAAAAAAAAAAGGCGTTACCATGTTGTTAAAATGGCCCCTGCCTCATTCATACTCAGCTGTCTGCTCCCTCGCATTAATGCAGTCGTGTTTGATGACTTGAGGAAAAAAAGTCCCTTCTGCTTGCAGCGCTTCCGCCAGCCGTGCAGAGCCAACCTTGCAGGCTGGTTCTTGCCTGGCTCACGGGGCATCTCCCAGCGCTCGCACACATCCCGTACACACGAGGCTGCCCTGGGACCGCCAGCTCACTAACCCACCTGCCTGCACGCTCTGCCCCAAAGAAGACCCCCTTCCCCCACACCTGTGGGGGAAAGCAGCATCGTCCTCGGGGCCACCTGGGTGGTGTTTGCCTGGAAGAGCATGTGCTGAACTCCTACAGTTCCCAAATGCCGGAAAGCAAACCAGCTGGGCTGGTCTTTCCCTGCTTTTTTTCACTAGCTACCCATCCAATATCTGCTGTAATAAAAAAGGCAAATCAAAAAACAATGCAGTCTGTTTGTGTGTTGTAAACTGGGAGAACAGCTGCTACTCCTGGGCTAAATGGGAAGCCTTGCTACAAGCGCCATAAAAAGCAGAGTTTCTACTTTCAGTTCCTGCATCATACTGAAACCGCAAAGAGCAGCTTCTGCCAGCCTTGCTGCCTTTTTTCTAACTAAACTAGGTACAGTAGTGGGGAGCAACAAAAAGGGCACAACTCTGTCCCTCAGCGCTGAGCTGTGCCTTTGGAGAGCCTCAGGTGCATCTGAGAAGGAGAAAAATTGTTTCCCAACAATGCCTAGCACGCAGGGGAACCCTAACATACACTGCCCCTGATGTGTCCCTCCATATCGCGGCATCACCTCCCAACACAACCAGCTCCATCCCCCCTGGAGACCTTTCCCTGAAGATCACAGCACTGACAGATACTGTGTCTGGTGTGCATTTCAGATCATGTTGGAATAACGTCTCCATCACCGATTTAAATAAACCTCCCTGGGTCACCGGTGGACTCAGGAGGTGACTGATGCCAAGGAGGTATCTCCCTTTCCCAAATGAGTCTCCATTTCTTCCTCCAGTGCCACCGTCTCAAGCAGAACCACGTGCCAGGCTTCATCAGAAGCTAAAAGCTGCTCTAAATTTGACGTTGGGCCAGGCTGGGCAGCTCAGCCTGCGTACTCCCCACCGTACCAAAACACACAGATGCTTTGTTTAAGCATTACTTAGCTAACATTTTTTTCCCCTGTGATTTACAAAAGGTGCACTAATCACTGTGGGAGAGCGGGAGAGGACGGGAAGGATTGCCACTCCTTGCACCACCGCGGCTTAAACCTGTGGTCCTCAAAATGCGACCGTGTGCGTATCCCACCCGCCGAGCCGAGCATCCACCGCTGTGACAGGTTCAGCTGAAATCCTGGAAAGCCTTCCTGACTAGTTAGCTAGTGTCTGCTGCTCTCTCCCAGGCTGTTGCCGGATTTCTTTATCCCCAGTGACAAGTCTTTTGGGGAATTGCATCGTCAGACCCAGAGCCCCTTTGAAACTTTACACAGCTGGTGGCACAAAAAAAGCACAGGAGCGAGAGGAAATAAATAAATAGGAGATGTCTGCTCTTTGCCGAGAATAACCATGTTTGATGGGAGGAAACTTTTGTCCTGTTTTCTGTTTTATCAGTGGAACAGCACTTGACAAGACCACTGCTCAGCTTTTCTTTTCTTGTCGTTCAGAGGAAAATATTTCTGCCTTAACAGAGATGATGTTTCCTTACAGACAGAAAAGCAGCCCTTAATCGAGCTGCGGCATAGACAGCTCATGAAAGCTGCAACAAAGATACTGTTGTACTGTAACACAGCAAAGCAAACAGACTGCGCCTGTTATCATTCAGGCCTCACATATGCAGCACTGTAACGACCATTAATAACAGCACGGGCTAAACTCTCACACCTCTGCACTGATTTCAGTCTTGTTCCACTAACAGCCCCACTCTTTTCCATAAAGCCATGGGCACAAGGCGTCACTGCGAAAATAGAGCCCTCGGAGCAGCTGTACGGCACGTCCTGGCCTTGCGGTGCATTAACCTCCTCAAGGCTCCATCAGTGCATGGGGATTATATCACCAGATCCTAATACTAGCTCCCAGAGGAGGAAAAAAAAGATTATCTGCATTTCTGTCGTCGTAAGTCAGCCTTTATAAACGAGCATCATTCAGCTGAGGAAAACGGGGCCAGGGAGGCGGTTGGAAGCTGGGATTTTGCTGGTGAGCTGGGAAATCCCATTCCCTGTTTCCCAACACAAAGAGTGATCAGGCAGAAGGAAAGCAAAGGAGCTCCCTCTCCCCCAGCCCCAAGGACTCCCCTCTGTGGGAAGCTGCAGATGTTGGGAGCACAGGGGATTTTAAGAAGAGATTAGGCAAATTTGGGGGTGGTGGGACCACAGCGGTCCACTCCTGCTCCTGTGCTGGAAAGCAAAGATGCTGGAAGCAGGAGAAAAAGCTGGAATTTCAGATGAAACAAGGCTGCAAAAATAATTTCCAGTCCCCTGAAACATTTTAATTGGGTCCTGGATACCTTCAACAGTGGCAATTTGTCCTGCCGAGAGCAGTATACTGTGTAAAAGCTTTTCCTGGCTGTATACGCAATGTTTCAGTGTGGAGCAGGAATACGGCATAAACATCCAAAAGGACCAACATCACCTAACCAGGGACATTCTCAAAATGCAACATTTTGGTGTGATGGAAATAAAAGCCTTTTTCCCATCTAAAACTTTGACAAATATCAGCACATTCAAGCTATACACTTTACTTTCCACAAAACTGCTCCTCCAACATCCCCAAACAGCTATTTTCAGGATTTGCTCCTCAAAGACACCCATTTTCTCAGACGAGAGGGCAGGAGCTGGCAGGGCCAGGGCTCTGGGGAGAAGGGCATGAGCCTGGCAGCAGCCTGGGAATTGGTTTTTCCATAGCTCCCTCTAGTGTGTAGAGTCCAAAATGAGATTTAACACATACATTGAATTTTATGCACTTGACGCAATCTAAAATAGATTTAATACAACAGGCCCTTAAAATGTAGTTCCAGAGAAAATGTTTGCTCTAGTAGAAATTCTATCATTTTGCACAGAAAAGCAGCTATTGGGGCTGCACGATCAGCTGGCTGCATTTCACATGCTCACAGATTCTGATTTCTCATGCTTTCGAACCAAAAATTAAAAGGTCAGAAAGATTCTTCTGTAATAGCAGCCACGGCCTATTTTTCACCTATCACTTTTTCATTTATTCATATCTTCCTCAGGGACTAATCTACCTATTAGAATAATAAGGTTATTTTCTGAGTCTAACCTAAGAAAATAAATTAAAAAGTCTAAACCTTTCATTAGATCTGAGAAAGAAAGAATTTCTCGGTCAAGGAGAGCTGAGACACTCAGGAATAGATGTCCAGCAAATAACAGTTATTAATTATGCATATTCATACCCACAGCCGTGGACGGCAGGCAGCCTCCACAAGCAGCCTCGTAGAAGCCTGCCTGCAAACTAATGTGTTAAGCAAATAGCCCTTTTATTGGTCTAAGTAGTCACGTAGTAAAGGAGCTCACATTTCCAAGTATCCATGGAGCAAAATAATAGAAAAGCTATTAAAATCCAGAGAAAGATAGACTGCATTATATTGCCTAAATTAAAGCCTAAATTGGTACGGATGTAAACATTAAGGTTCCTACTTCCTTCCAGTTCTGAATACCAAGCAGAACTTGGCCAGCATATAAAAATCCTTTGAATAAATGTTTTTTTTCCTCCTACAGTTTTGTGATTTGGGTTTTTGTTGTTGTTTTTTATCTTTGCATTTATTCTAAGGCCAAAAGCATGACTGCACTGGAAAGAGCAGGTCCATTATGGGTTCAAGTAAACAATGTGCCAGTGAGAGCTCACCCTCCCCACTGCCTGCCAGCTGAGGGACCCCCATGTCTGATGCTCAGACCTCCACCCTGGAGCTCAGATGGGGCTGGGGAGGGGGAGACTTTCCCCTGAGGGCAGAGGTCCTGGCAGCAGCCAGGGAAGAGGGCAGGCTGGGGGGTGATGAGATGCCCAGGCATCTCTGCTGCTTGGCAGGGGAAGGGAGCATCGAATATTCAGCCCCATGAGGAGCAGCAAACTCTTTCTCACATAACAGTCTATGGGACGGAGCATCCTTGGCATTGGGGGCCTGAGAATTAGGCTCTTCTCTGAGGTTTCACCAAACAAGTCACTCTCAAGATGTGCTAGATGTGTCCCCCCTTGTCCTGGCTGCATCTTCTTTGCTCCCCTGGATGCTGAGCCCTCCCTTGAAGAGCCAGGTTAACCATGAGTAAAAGCAAAACAAACGAGTCATACCCCAATCCTTTGGTCACGGAAATCCAAGGTGCATCCTGCTTAATTAGCAGCCCTGAGAATTAATCAGAGCCATTTTCCAGGATCAGAGCTACGGAGCCACGTCCAAGTGCAGGGGGTGCGTCCAAGCCCCCGCACAAGGTCTGCGAGGAAGATGGGCGCTGCCAGGGTCAGAGGTGGGGATGAAGGGCAACGAGGACCAACGTCCTCTGTTGTGACCTGCTGCACACAAGCAATATATAAAATGATCAACTGCTTGCAGTGCAGGAGAGCTCGTTTTTGCCGTTGGCTCTGACCAAATGCAGTTTTACCATGTCGTCACCCTCAGAGCCTCCCTCCCACCCTGGGGCCTTTCCAGCCCAAAAAGCAAGGTGCTGCACCTCTCTGCGCCTGTGTTTCCCTGCCCAGGGGAGGCCGTACAGCATGCAGAGGATCAGAATGAAGTGATCCACGGATATTCAGAACTTGTGTTAACAGCAAGAGCTTTTTTAAGAGCATGTCCCAACTGTTAAGTGTGGCTGAGATGATTGAGAGGCCATCTCCACTGGCCCCCTGCACGTGGTGGGCTCCTGCCATGGTTCAGCCGGTTGCACTTGCACGGGGTCCGACGACTTTGTCTGGCAAGAGGATCCCTTGCAGAACGGCAGCCAGCCTTCATCTGGAGACAGTAGGAGCTGGAGAATCCCCTGCTCCCCTTGGTGGCTTGTTCCAGCAGTTAATCACCCCCGCTCAGAAATTTGTGCATGAACCAGTAACGTAAAATTAATGATTTCTTTCATCTCCTGCCTTGGCAGCCTGCTTGAGCTGCTTGTTCTACTGACAGTAATGATTCAATAATCTGAAAAAACATTGTACTTCGTTTACAGTATTAACAGCTGAGTGTACAGATACAGAGATTGTATTTATCCTCAAGGAAAGGCTGTTCTGCAGCCTGCAGAAGGTGACAGAATGAGTCACCTTTAAATCTTAATTTCTAGTGTTGCCTCTGCAGTCTTTGGTTTCATTTTCGTTCACAAGCGACAGAAAAGCAGCCAGGTCAAATGGGCTTGTCAGGGGTTAGGATTGAGGGTGTGGGCTGCCAGATTCAGCAAAGAACTAGCAGGAGGAAGCGTGTGGGCCCTGATCCCCCGTTATCACAGCTCACGATCTGCGCCTTATAAATCTCTAGCCCAGGCAGCGACGTCTCGTCCACTGCCCAGGTGTCTTGGGAGGAAAAACTCTGCCGACACAGCGTGTTCAGTGAGTCCAATCCTGCTCAAGAGCTGAGCACCGCTGGGGCAAAAGTGAGCGTTAGACATTTTAGTTCTGATTTCCTTCTCCACATCCAAAATCTGACCTGCTGCTCACCGAAAATCGATGCCACCATACCAGATAACGCCACCCCTCTGCCCTGCCACAGGGAAAAGAGAGAGATCAGCTTTGACAAATGCGGAGGGCCACAAAAAGTGCACTGCCTTAAAGAGCCATCAAAGTAATTTTAAAATCAATGTGATGTTTGACAAAGAGCCAGCACGACTCCCTCCAGACGGGCAGTGACATCCCGAAAAGCCCTGGAAGGGAGTTAAAATTCTGCAGGCAGCACTTTGCACGCACTGACGCCGATGCAGCATTTTCTCAGCAAGGCCATAAAAAGGCAAAAAAAAAAAAAAAAAGAGAGGCAAAAATAAAGCAAAAAAAAAGCATTGCAATAGTGTGACCCGGCGGTGAGGGGAAGCTGCACCGCGGCGCGTGAGTCAGCAGCACCGCGGCTTCCCCGCAGAGCCAGCCTCGCGCGTGCCGCCAGCACGGCCGGCCGGGCAGCTGCAGTGCGCAACGTGCTCTGAAGGGCACCGGAGGAAGGCAGGCCGTCATTAATTTTAATTTGTGTTCTCTCCACGACGGAGCTTGAGGACACAACAGAAGGGAGCAGCCCTGTTCTTGCTGCCGTGAAATCTGTGACTGCTTGGGAAAGCTGCTGTTGCAAACCTTGCCCCCTCTGCCTGCTTTGGCAATGCAACCCCTCCCTGGCGTGCCCAAATCGGCCCCAGCAGCCGGCATTATTTCGGCAGAGCCTGGTGCCTGTGGCCTCCCTGGGCAGGATCCGGCATAATGCTGGGCTGAGCCGCGGAGGGACCCCGTGAGCAATTCCAGCATGGAGGCAGCTGAAACGCAGCGGTGCTGGCCAAAGCATGGCAGGGCAGGGGGGCAGGGGGCTGTGACAAGGACCCCCCACGGACACCGTCCTTCTCGGGGCCCCCACTCACCCACCCCGAGCAGCCCCGGTGCTGCCGCTCTGCACCAGCAGACGGGGGGTCCCTGCTCCCGTGCGTGCCCCTCTGAGGAGGGGACGAGCACGCTCGTGGCTCGCCAACCCGCCGCGTCTTCCAGGGTGACGGTCACATCCCGGGCTCCTCGGCGAGGGCAAGAGCTCTCCACCGTTCCTCTCGGCAATGGGCACCCACGTGTCGCCTCTTGGCTTAGACGTCCGCCAAGGACAGAGCGGGCACTGCGCCGGCCGTAGGGATACCTGACGGTACCCGGCACCGCCTGGGCCACCTCCACGTGCAAACTGGGACACCAGAGCGCAGGGCCTGAGGGAAACAGTTCTGCGATGCCCTCCCCATTATTACCACACATTTGTACTGTAAGAACAAATTTTTCTGTATTTTAAAAATTCAGCATATTGCTGCTTTTTATTCACAATTCATTCCTCCCAGGAAGCACTGGTAACTTTTATATATATAAATAAACAATGCAGCCCCATTAATTTTGCACAGCATCAAATTCAGCTTTACGTCCTTTAATCAGGGGAGAAATGCCGGCTTGCACAGCCTTCCCGCTCCCCCATCTCCACCTTGTGCTTCCTGGAGAGGCCGGGCAGCTTTCCACCCCAGCTCCAGACCCCCTTCGTCCCCATCCCCTCTGCCAGCCTCTGCCTCACCCCCTGGAGCACCCCACTTTTTGGCTGCCCAAGCTGGCATGGCTGCGGCCACATGCTGGCGATGAGACCAGCTCCTCGATGGCAAAATGCAGCCCTGAACTTGGCAGAGGTGGGACGGACGTGACACGGGGCCACCGCTTCTGCCTGCTCGGGTACGCCCCAGCGAGCCCCGGTGACATCAGCCTGAGCTGCCCAGCTCCAACTGCAGCCCCCAAACTGATGGTAACAAGTACGTCTTCTTTTAAAAATCCCAAGCTTCGCTAGCCCCAGCACCTCAGGAGCTGCTTATTTGCAAAAGCACAACGTGCTCCTTCACTCCAGGGACGTTGGGGGATTTTGCAATGCGAGCGGTACCTGCAGGGCCTGTCGCAGGGAGGACAGCGTTGCTTGTGAATCCTCAGCATGAACAATTTTGACCTGAAATAAAACACCCTTTTCCAACACCTACCGCTGATCTCTCCAGAGGAAAAGAGCCGCTTGTAAAGAGAGATCAGAGAAATTTGTTTGCCAGTTCTTTCTCTTTCATCTGGAGCTATTCAGAAACCAAAGGAGCTGCCATTTGAAAGAGGGCGACGGTGGGTTAGCCAAAGGGAGATGGGGGCCTCGGAGCCACCCTCGAGCCGGAGGGACCTGCTCACTGCATTCATCCGTCCACCCGAGCAATTAGCCTGTCGTGATCTGGGGGGCGGGCAATGTATTTTTCTATTGAATCAAAATAAATACGTGCCCATAAAAAACCTCTAAGGATTACAACAAACACGGCAATGGTACCAGCAAATGCACTTCCCAGCAGTAGCACAGGTTATCCCCCCAGCACCACTATACCCACCGCACTGGGAACAGGGGGAAGGGGAGTTTCTAACACTGGCCTTCCACCCAAGCAGCAGGAGTTATTCCAGGTGTCGCAGCTTCAGAGAACACAAAAATGCCAGTAATGACTGTAAATCTGTGGCTGCTCTCTGCAAACAGCTCTAGGGGGCACAACCCGTGGGGCACACTGGGCACCAGTGGCACACGGGGACAATCGGTATGTGGTACCTTCTACCTACCGGCCCCACGGCCATCCCAGCCCTGACGCCCAGCCGGCCTGATACACGCCAGCGTGCCCCAGCCGTGCCGGCGGGTTCCCAAGATCACCGGGGCTCAGCTGGGATGTGCATCGCGGCACCTTCCCCGCAGGGAAGATTTTGGTTCTCTGTATATTTATAGCCTCATAAACCCACAAAGCTGCCCGACGGGAGCAGAGGCCCCTGCCTGGCCCAGGCTGCAAGACGTGGGCAACCACCAGCTACGGCCGGGCTGGCTGCAACGCTCCCGAGAGCGGCACGCCGCAGAGGGCTAGCGGCACGCCGCAGAGGGCTAGCGGCACGCCGCAGAGGGCTTTTGCCCCGCCGCTGTTCGGGATGCGGGCCGGTGGCATGGGCCGGCGCATGGCTGCGCGTGGCAGCGCTTGCATGGGCCGCTGCCGCCTGCCGGAGCCAAAGAAGCTGCGGCAAATCCCTGCTGCCACGGTGAGCGTGGGCACAATGCTGCAACAGCAAAAGCTGCATTGATTTGGGGTTTGCGCAGCACTCGGCGAAGGGGACGTCTGTTTAGGATGTAGGGGCTCCGCAGGGATCCGGAGTCCTCCCAGTGTTGCTGATTTATTTTTGAAAGGAATCAAAAAGTGACGTATGAAATTCCGGTCTGCAAAACAATACTGCTCAAAGCGTGGGGACAGATCATTTTCCCAGTGGGCCCTTTTTTACATGGGTCCTGCTGCTCAGAGGTGCTGAGGACCCCGGCCCGGCTGAGGTTTCTCACCCAGTCACAGAACCATTTTCTGCACCTCTTTACCCCAAAACCCCTGCCGCGGGGCCGTCCCGGGGCCAGCTCACCAGCCACAGGTAGAGCAGAGCACATCTGCGCAACCGCGGATGCTCCAGGAGGGACGGGCTGGTCCCAGAGCTCCATGCCCGACGCACCCCATGCTCCCAGCTCCGCCGCAGCATCTCCCCAGAGCATCCCCGGCAGGTGCCGCGGCCGGGTGGGCTCTCGCCCGGTCAGGAGCCGGCCTGGACCTCCGGACAGTGGCAGCGGCAGGGATGGACCCCTGCCCTGGCGTGCGTTAATGGGGGATTGACTTCAAAGTGCTGGAGCAGCTGATGCTGCTGAGGGTGCTGCAGCCATTCAGACAGCTTTATTCATTAGTAATTAGGCAGGCGTTGTCTGGCATCTAGATTAATCCCACTTTTAATTATTTTGAAACTGTGTGAGATTTCCCAGGCATTAAAGATTATGTACGCGCTTGCTGATTCCACAGCAATTATTATAATGTAATGATGTCTATTAATACACTTCCCAGCTTGCCATGCCCAGAGGGGAAATTCCCAGTTTCCCCCTGTGGAGCACGCACCTCCCGTGCGGCGTAACCCCCTATTCACCCACTTATATTGCGTGAAATAACACTTTCCATGGGCTGCGCCTAGTATTAATAACATCACAGAGCTGTTGCTCTACCGAGCACCAGGCACTGATTGCAAAGGGGGAGAGAGACCCCTCGAGGCTCCGCGTCCCCTCGCAGCCACAGAGCAGCAGCTCCTGCTGCAGGGACAGGAGCAGAGACCCCGCTGGAAAAGCCGGAGCATCCTTCCTTCCCTGGGAAACTGCTCCAGGGCTCTCACCCAGCTGCAGCCCACCCCAAAAAAGCAGCTTATGTTTGTAGGGCTTTTTGAAAGGAAAAGGTCACAACATTTCCATCCCGGGTCAGGCTAAACCATTTGACCTGAAATCAAAGGTTTAATTCAGCTCGTGGATCATTTGAACTCGTTACAGTTAGCCTTTACAATTTCAAAGTAATTTCGAAGAGGAACAATAATAGAAGTGTGAGCTGAGAATCTCAAAACAGAGAGCTGTTCTGAAATCTCACCTTTCATTTGGCCTAACTATCCCTTGAACTCATCCCTTTTCACTATAGCTCTCCTCATTCCCAAACTTCATTTACCGGAAAATTTACCATTCACTGGCAAAATGAGTGTGTCCCACTGGCCACCAAATTTATGCTGTGGAGCTGAGACCTCATTAGCAGAATGAGGGCTCGAGTGAATGATGTGCCAGGAGTCGTTTGCAGCCTTCTGTCCATGAATGCCCATCAGAAAATACATATATTTGACACAAACCTCTATAGTTTATATAGTTTACATAGTTTATGTAGTTTATATCATTTATGTAGAGGTTTATGTCAACTGCTTGTGAACATCCTTGCAAGTGAAAATCTTATTTGCAGTCATATAAGGGAAGATACAAATTCAGAAAGCTGAGAATACCAAAAGGCAGCAGTCGTCCTGAAAATGAACTCTCAGCCCTCACTATAAATATTTTGATTGCTTTGCATAAATATTGTTTCAGCATCTCATTGCTCCCAAAACAAAAAGCGATATAACCTCACCTGCCTGGCCTAATGCATCCTCACAGAGCTAAACTGCATGACAAAGCTTGCGGGTAGAGACTACGGGTAATTTGGCTGATAGATCCTCTGGAAGCTTAAAGCCAAATTCGATTTCAGGTCTAAACTCGTCACTCTGTCTCTAGAGATAGCAGAGCAGTGATATTAGCATGATGGCAACGCAGTTGACTCTGAACTCGAGAAACGGATTAAATGAAATTACACTCTTCCCTGATGAGGCTGGCGGAACAGGGAGATTGCTTCAGGAAATCCAGAATTTAATTTCAGAGGTAAGAGTTCAGATGTTGTGCTATTTGCTCAGGAAGGTTTCGGGCAGGCTGCTCCCCCCCGCCGCGCCGCAGCCACGGCTGGCAGCGGGCTGGGAAGGACGGATGGTGCCGACCGCCTCCGGAGCCCGGATCCCGCCTTTGTTCGGAACACCACTTGGTTTGTCACTGCTCCGTCACCTCTCTCCTTGGCGGCAGGAGATCCCAACTCCCCTGTCCCAGCACCCCCATTCCCACATGCGGTCGGAAGGACCCTCTGCTCGTCTCCTCCCACGTGCTGCCATCCCAGCAGGGTCCAGCAATACCCAAACCATCCCCAGCTCCACCCACAGGCTTTAGACACAGGGATATTTTTAGTAAGTGGAAGATTTAAATCCATCACCTGCTTGGAAAATATTCTTGCTGCAGAAGACGTCTCCGTAAAGATGACCCCTCTACGTGGAGCTGCTCTTTGTGCCTCCCTGGGAGCGCGCGGGCCAGGCTGGCAGCCTGGGTCTGCAGCTGAAGGTTTGCATTAGTTTGACAGGTTCCCTCAATTATCTGGTATTTCTGGCTGAAATTTAAGAGAGGAGACATATCAGGTTTTCTTCTGCTCTCCTCAGTGATTTCATGAGCTGAACCAGCAATTGCATTGCTATCTGTCAGGTCTTATTCACGGCTCTGATCATTTTGGATAACATGCAAATTTTAAAAATTACATGAAAAAGCCCGTTAGTTCATTTTTACTCAAAAATGACACAATTGGAAGCAAACATATATTACAGCACACTAAAATATATCGTATGTTATATAAAGAAGTTGCAAAGTTCATTCACAAAAATCAGCTGAGCAGTTCACTTCCAACAACCCTTATGTACCAGGTAGCCTTTAGGCAAGTTTTAGTCCCGAACTATTAGCCCCAAATATGGCACTTTGCAAGGCCACGCAGGTTTCACAGCTGTCAACTTTCCAATCTTTCAAAGGGCAAAACGAACCAACCCATTCCCTTTAACACTACATATTAGCGCTACACATCTCCATCTCCAAAGCAGCCCTCGGCTCCACACCAACTGCCGCGGGCTGATGCTGCCAGCACCGGTGTTGCTGACATCCCTGTCGGGTGGAAACTTGAGCGGTATTTCTGTGCTCAGAAGAGTTTCCTTAACAGGTGTCCCAGCTTTGCAAAACTTACCAGAAGGTTTGAGTGCTACTTGATTCACTGCTGTAGCTCCTCAGCTTTTGAAGTTTGTCTGTCCAAGCACCCCCCCTTCCTCCGTCCTTCCTCTCCTGCAGTTCAAGAGTTTTCTCAACTGTCAAAGTACTCCTCTCAAAAGGCAACCCCAGTTGCTTTCACGCCAGACTTCACTACTGGGTGCTTTTTCAGTTGCAGGGAAGCATCTTGCATGACCTCTATCCCATTAACAACTCCACCGGCAGCTTTTCCAGTTCACTAATAGACCCATACGTAAAGCAACGTCAGTCAAATGCAGATTCGCTGGCAGATCCCTCCATTCCCTGCTCCCCACGTCTCAAAAAGCCTCGCAGAGATAAGATGCCCCCGCAGGTACTCGCAAGGCGAAGAGCACCTCTGTCCTCACAGGGGAATTCGACCGGGTTAAGGCAAGGTCTCCTACGGACACCCTCGGGTCTACCACCCCGCTGCAAGTCCTGCAAGCCTGCTGATCTTTTGTAGCCACCAAGAAAAAAACGCCTCCATCCAAACTGTAAAAAAGCACCTTTCCTAGTTGATCTGGGGCATTATGCTCAATTCATTCTCATGCGCTTTTGCATCCAAGTCTGGCTTAGCTTCTTTGTGTTTTAAAATGTCCCAGGAAGGGATACAGCAGGATGCACTGGAAGTCACCGGCTAGGCAGCATCCTCTGGAGCCAGCTGGAGCAAAAAATGGAGGGTATCATGTAAAGGGGAAAAAAAAAAAAAAAAAAAAATCATACGCATACACACACACACGTATGTGCACACACACAGAGAAGCCCTTAATGCTGCAGACCATTGACAATCATATTTAAAATCACCAGAAACCACAGCTTGTGTTTCTGAGGACTACTCAGAAAAGCAGTCAAAACCTCTGCAGTAACTCCTAAACCAGAGAAAGTCCAAAGTGGCTTTGCCCTTGAAACCTGTAGTTTAAAAACACTTCGGAAAAGCCATGATTTTAAACTCCTATACTTGCCTGCCAACTGCTATTTCATTCATGTCGAAATTACCGTTCATTCTGAACCGCGCAATTCCCAACTTGTTGTCAGATGAAGAAATAATCACATGAAAATCAGAAGACTGTAGTTAAATTTTATTTATCAGTTCTATTGTTAAATTACACAATCAAAGTCAGTGGATCGGCCTGTAAATCTACACAATAAGACAGCGTCTACAGTGGAAATCAGTAGAATTTGATATGATTATGACAAAATGGTATCCTTATATTCGTACATCCCCTATATACAATAAACAGTATACATAAAGAAAATGCAACTAGTCTCTGTAAACCATGCACACCACAGCATAAAAACAAAATGCACCTTCTGCAACAGGCCCTCCAGCTTGCCCACGGTTAAGTCCTGTTTACAGCAGTGCCTTTCAGTTTTAACAGCGAATTATTTTCCCCCATAAAAACCAAAATACAACTGAGACATCATATTGGCAACTGCAGTTCTCATTTTAAAAAAAAAATAATAGTTGCTGTACATGACGTTATTCTCTTTTCCAAGCTGCTAATGCAGGGTATCGGTTTGCTGCTGCTTCGCTCTCCGTTTGCTCCCGGCAGGATTGCTGCCCCCGGGTTGCAATACATCAGATGTAAAACAACTGTCAGATAACCTTGGCGTGGAGCCATAAGATGTTTTTAAAGCCTTCTGCCTTGTTTTATGCCCCCCTGCCCTCTCGGTGTATAGAATATTACAGGTGAAAGGCAATAGTGCAAGTGAGCCTTGTAAGCATCGTGTACCTCGGGACAAAGATCGCCCTTTTCGGGTGCCCCCATCACCGCGCATCCGCACCGAGGTCGCCACTTAGGGCCAAGCTCGGGAGCATCGCAGGCTACGTACAAAATTTCTGAACTTGCTGAATGTCTAGTCCAAGCCTTGCAGAGGTTTTTTATTTTATAATTTTTTTTTTTTTTTTTTTTTTGCATAGAGATTTATAGGAGCCCCTCGCACCTCCTGGCCCATCTCCTCTCCCTGTCAGTCTCGGTGAGGCCGAAGGGCTGTGGGTGAGCGCGGTCCAGCTCCAGCTCCGCACCCTGTGCCCCTGCAGAGCCTGCTCGGGAGCGGGCTGCTGCACCCCCGTGCACCATGCAACCTTCTCGTCCTGTATAACTATGGCTATGGTAAAACTGGTTTCCGTCATTTTTAGTCATCGCTCATCCGTCATCGCTAAGAAGGGCTCAAGAGCATAGAAAAAAAAAAAACCAACCCTGTTCTTATCTGGTGTAGCAAAGATTTACTGGAAGTAAATCCTAATTCAAGTGTAAATCTACTTCCTCCATTGAGCAATCTCTTCATAATATTGCTGGGATTAGAGAGTTTTATGACTTTTTAAAGACACTACACAAATATCTGCAACATAATTTCATCTAGTTTATACCACCAATTATTAAGGAATGATAAATTCAGCATTATGTATTCTAATGGGTAAGAAAGACTTAAAATCAGACACTGTCACAGGACTGTAATTTGGAAAAGGCTTTATGAAACATGAAGATGTGCTGTAACTTTTCCAGAATGGTTAAAATCATACTGCCCTGAAAAATTCTGGAAACAGTGTCTTTAACATTGGCATTGAGTTCAGAAAAGTATGTATGTCTTTTTTTTTTTCTTTTTTTTTAATATGAGATAGACCAAGCTTAAAACTCTAAACAGCTGTAGGTAGAAAAAGTTTAAAATTTTAAATATTTATATAACTAGAGAAATTACTTCTATTCCTTTTAAAAGCCAATATTATACATAAAACTAGTCAATATTTTTTCTAGACCTTTATTGTTCCCTTCATCGTCCATTCATTAACTTGGTAAATACCATAAGCAGTTGGTGCCCTTGAAAACGTATAATTAAAATAAAATTAAGATAAAATCAAAGGGAAAAGGTTTTGCTCATATACTGTATTGTGAGAGTATGCTAAATGCTCATTATTAGGAAATGAGTTTGCTTCCCAGATAGATTTCAGCCGAGCATCATAAACATTTTCCAGCATCCCATTTTGTACTCATAACTAATTTACGGATTTTTTTTTTTCTTTTCTTTTAAATAAACGTCCAAGCAACCATTTCCGATGAGCCTGCTTGGCTCCCGTATTTCATAAATAATCCAACAAACCTAAAAAGGACAATTTAATTACAGGCTAAGATTAAGTGTTTCACGTACAGTACAACATTGACTGCAAAGGCAACTGCAAAGGCAACATTTTAACCTCTTTTTGCTTCAAACCCTTGAGAAGCGTGATGCGTTTGGACTGCTCCGTCGTCTCCGATTTGCGGGTTGGGTTGGGTTCTGCTTGGATTTTGGTGTCCGGCCAGTCCCCCCGCACTACCGCCGCCACCGCTCCACGTTCCCTATGTAGTCAGTGCTGGAGCTGTTCTGGCCCTGCTCTCTCAGGCGCGCTTGCTTCGCCCGCAGGATCTTGCGCTGCTCCTGGCGCTTCCGCCGCGCTTCCTGGTGCTCCTTCTGCCGCATGTACTGGTACCGCTGCAAAAACAGGTCTTTTGCATAATCGTACAATTCCATGTCTAAAAAATTGAGGGCCTCGATGCGCTGCTGAGTCTGCTCGTCTATCTCCACGCTGGAGGCCCTTGTGCTATTGTACTGCGTGAACGGCGAGATGAAGTTCATGTTGAAAGTCTTCTCAAAGAGATACTGAGTCTTGCGCTGGAATTCGGTCAGGCCGAAGAAGGCCATCCGCTTCAGGTTCTCCTTGGCACTGTCCAGCAGAACCTTATTTCTCTGCTCCTCCGGCATGACCGACAGGTTGTAGCATCCCACCAGGCTGAGGTCGGAGAGCATGCGGACCTGGCGGTTGTTGGCGAGGTTGTAGGGGCAATCCATGAACTCCTGCAGGGAACAGCCCGACCAGTCGTCCCCCGTGTAGCAGCTGGGCAGCTCCTCGGTGGTCGGGGACCGGCCGTCGCAGACATGCAGGGACGCCTTCCACGTCGCTCCTCGCTGGACGTGGCGCCATTCGCTCAGGTAGCGGGAGACGGGGTCACGCAGGATGGTGATGTAGTAGAAATTCCTGCCAAGGGGAGAGGAAGGCAGAGCGTTTAGTCCCGAGTGCCTCCAGCACACGGCGCATTAACGTTCAAAATCAATAGAAACTCGGAGATGCACTTAAGAGGCTTCCAGGAGCCCTGCTGCAGAGCGCTCCTCTGCCTGCTCACCTCTGCAGGGTGAGGGACGGCTGACGAACTCCCCGGGGGGAGCGGGAAGGGTCGTATCTACCCGCACACGTCTGCCTCTGCTTAATGGGTTTTGCCTCTGCAGAGGTGGGAGGGAACCCAAGATTTCCCTCTGTGCTGGGCTGCCCATGTGGCAACTGCTCCTGCTGGGTGCCTCAACTGATGCTCTCCCCAGACCTCGGGAGAATAATCAAAGTAGCTCCCAGGATGTAAGCCCCAACCCAAGCAGGGCACAGGTAGCTCTGGCTTTTTTAGTTTCCTTGTACAGCAGAGCTGCACTGACAAGTTTATGTAGGCTGCAAAAAGCTGCTCGTGCTACTTTTCCCGATGAGCAGCCGTGGGTCTCAGCTGCACGAGCCCCCGAACGGCGTTACGCCCACGAGGAAGGCATTTCCTAAGAGACATTTCCTTTCGCAGGCCAGAGAGATGGGATGTGCCCAGAAGCCCCAACCCACTTGCACTGAAATGAGGATCTCAGAAAAACCCATGCGAATCTCGTTTTATCCTCCTACCTTCACCTGATACAGGACTGCAACAATAAGAGAGGAGAGATACGTGAATAACATGAAATTAAAGGATGCATTACAGCATTCTGTAAGAGAAAACATTTCCAAGGGAGGTGCTGGCTTTGGTTTGGAGCAACAGGACAGTGGCACACGCGGGGCACATGCTGCTGCGGGGAACTCCGTCAGGCTGCCAGCTGGAAATGTTCAAGCTCAACCTTACTTATAGTATTAAGAGATCACTCGCACATTAATATCCACCATCAAACACCAGGTTGTCCACTGCCGGCAGCCCGAAGCCATACGCACCAAGCTCTTTGCACCTCCTTTAATATGACCATGGCCTCAGCAATGATGCTGGAGGTACACTGTCAGGATACCAGCCATCTCCTTAAGTAAATGGCATTAAAGTAGCTCAATAAGCAAACTGTCCTGCCAGGGAAGGCCACTTGTCCAGGACGAGGACACCGAGGAGCGTGTGCCCGGGTGCCCCGAGCCCCCAGGGTGTGATCGCCATGTCCTCGGTGCTGCGTAAGGAAAAGGGACATTCATTTGCTTTCCCTAGTGGCATCGCCACTGGACAATCTTTTGTTCCCTATGTTTCCTTCGGCAGGAAAGCCACTAGATGTCAATGTTTTACAGCAAATTGTCTCTGGGTGGACTGAAAAGTGAATCACAAGCACCGAAAGCATCCAACGGCACAGGGGAAAGGGAACTGGGAGAGTCACCATTCCTCTTCCCATTTAGAGCATCCAAGCTCATAAATAATTAAATAAGTAGAAAGTACAATAAACTTGCAAAACCAAACAAGGCCAAGGAGCCCAGTACAGCATCAGTGGCCGGACACAATGGCACCCGACGCTCGGAGAGCCGGGACACCGCAATCGGCACTACTGCCGTCCCCACGCCACTCGCCCGGGCGCTGCTGCCTGGCTCCGAGGGCTTCGGCCGCAGGCTCACACAGGTGAAGGAGGCCAAAGCCCCTTCAGGGCTTCAGACCCGGAGAAAGGTACTTTTCTCCAAAACAGGGTCATTAAATGATTTTACCGTGAAAGCTGGAGTTAAGAGGGAGCAAGGACGAAGCTGACTTTCATGTCGCGCACCCGGAGCGGCAGCCACCAACCTCACATTGTCCCTTGCAAAGATGGGAAGAGTTTCACTCTTTGTCATCTCAGCAAGTCCCTGGCAGTGCTGGAGAACCCAGCAGGGCGAAGGGCTTTCCATGAGCACCGTCACCCCAACCAGGCACCCCGACGGACCTGAGCTGACCCTGGTACACCAGGCCTCCTTTGATACAGCAATGACACAGCCTTGTGGGGGTCCCCAACATGGGGAAACGGAGCACCTCCGGGGCAAAACCAAGCCCCTTCTTTAATTCCTGTCAGGACTCCTCACCCTTGGATCTAATTTGCTGGCACTAAAATAATGACCTGACCCTCAAGCAATAACAAGTTAGTGCCATACAGCACTAACCTCTACACTAACTATAGCAACTAACATATAGCCATCAAACCTCTGATGACAGAGGAGGTAAAAGCAAAGCTCTGCTTACCCCAGAGCACCTTGTATGACCTGGCCCATCAACAGTTCAGCAAGGCTCTAGGGGGAGCGAGGTGCAGGCATGGGGGTGCTGCCGGCTAAGGGAGAAAGCCAACAAAACTGTATGCTCTAAGGTCATCGCGGCAATCAATGGGGAGTTAATGCAAGAAGGGAAACAAATCCTGAGCCAAGATCGATACAGCGAGCATTTTATCATAGCTCAAACTCTTCAGCCACTCTCCTTCTGTGCTCTTTGGTCACAGGCAGTGACAAAGTGCCTCCCTTGGCTGCTGTTGTAAAAACAAAAGAATGAATAAAAACTTGTATGTTGGCAGAAGAAACTGTCATAATGGATCCCCATCACCCCAGGTGGCCAGCAGCCTCATCCGGTGAGATATCTCCATCGGTGCCCATCAGAGCAAAATGCTGCCGTCGAGGGAGACCGGGGACAGGAGGCTGAGTAAGGATGCTCACTGGACTCTGCAGTGAGCACGGAGGTGTCTGGGCTCCCTCCAGCACCCCACACTCAGGAAGCCAGGCCATCGGTAGGGATGCTTATGGGATGCCCCAGACCGAGCCCATATCCTACACGGCCTGAGCACAGCTCCCTGCAGACAGGCTCAGTGCTGTTATTTATACCATGTCATTATTTACCAGATGTATCCTGCTTTCAAGCCACGGCTTACAGAGAGATGCTTTGTCAGCTGCTGGGCCAATCTCAGCTATTTTGTGCGTTTCTCCCCTTCTTAAGTTTCCCTGTTAAAATTCTACTGAAAAAGGCACCACCCCTTTTGGGAACACCAGCTTTTGGGTTTGCCCCAAGCCACTCTCAAGCATGTTAGAAATCACGGCAGCTCTGGAAAAGCAGCCACGCTGCTCTGCGTTTATCTGAACTGAGCTTCAAAAAGTCACAAAAGCTTTAATATATCGTCAAGTCAGAGCCGTGCCAGAGACGGATTCGGCCATCAGCACTTAGAGCATCCTTCTGCTGCAACTGGGAGGAAGACTCAGAGCTCTGCAATTATTTTTAGCTCTGTACGTAACAGCGTGTTCTTTCTGCTATCTTAACAAGGGGGTGTTGAGCTCTTGCCCATTCCTTGAAGCTTGTGCTTCAGAGCCTGAGACAACACGTTTGCAGGTAGAGCTCAAACTTTACTGTGAATCATCCCTCTGACTTAAAGAGCTGCACTCATCAGAAACACAGATTTTCTAATAAAGTTGATCTGGATGCCTACGAAGCAGAGAACAAAAGGTGCTCGTGAGCAACTCAAAAAGTAGGCTGACCCTGGAGCAATCAGGAATGTGAGATGGTGTGACAGTCATTTGCTCTTGGTATCTCCCTGCACACAGCTATTCCCCGAGGAAGGTGCGGACTGAACAGTCCCACGAGGTTGAGTTTGTCCCCCATGCTGCATCACCCGCTCTGCTTATCACATCACTGCAAGGTTGAAGCCAGAGTGTTTTTGGGAGCCGTGAATTATTTGCGCATGATCCGTTACTGCAGAGGAGCTCAGGAAAGGTCAGAATAAACGCCCGGCTAATGGCTCGCATCACCTGCCAGGGTGTGAAAGCTGGGCTTTCTTGGTGCTTTTGACGCTTCTACCCACCGGTGGGACAAGGAAAACAGGAAAGTGGCACAGACAGGCAGGCTGATGTGCTGGAAGCCAGGGACGGAGAGAGGAGAGACGTGCTCATCCTCCCCACAGCCGCAGCCAAGCCAGCCCTCCTGCTGCATCCTCCTGGCACGCCAGCTGCCACACCGTCCTGGCATCACGGCAGTGCCAGGAAAGCCACGTATCACCCACGGGCTGGATCTGCAGCTCCCTCCAGCTGACCCAGCACGGGCACCACCTCTGGGGCAGTGGTGCTGCCGTGCCAATGCCCCATGGCTGGTCCCAGGGCACTTTAATGACCTACACGGTCATGAAGACACTCTATCCTCTTCCTCCTGTACAAGCGCTGCTACCTCACGTCAGCATCCCACAGACCCCCCCACAGGAGCAACGCACGCTGGCTGGGGGGGACAGCGCAAGCCCCTGTCTGATGTTTTTGCTATGAGATGACGTTTGCTAAGATAAAATGTTTTTGGTTGAAAGAGACCAAGAAACACGTGCTGTTAGTGGACGAACCTGCTTTCCGCTGCCTGGTTCCTCAGCCCACAGCAGCCCCCTCTCTCCTTCCTGCACAGCCCCTGGAGAAAATATGAAGCAAACTGAAGCCTCAAAGACCTCTGTGAATTTCTCTGAGGGGTTTATTGAGACTGAGCCATCTGCTCACTTTGAAGGATAATTCTGTGGTCACATAGCACATCTGTGCCAGCCCCTTCCCCACCTCTGCCCAGCACAGGGGCTGAATGAGAATCCTTTTTTCCGATCTAATGATTTTTTTTAAAAGCATCCTTGCAGCAAGCTTCTAAAAGCAACATTAAAGAGAAAAAAATAAATTGGAAGTCCAAGTGAGGAGGTGTGAAACCCCAGGGGATGACAACACTGAGTAAAGCCAGAGACTTCAGAGTCCGGAGAAGCTGCCAGGGAAGCGATACACAGCTACCCACGCCGCGGTGCTCAGGAGGCTCATCGCGTGCAGAGCTGCTTGCTGAAATGAGGTGAGGAAGGGGGGACTTTGCTTTAGCATCAAAATGGGTCAGAACCTCCCGAAGTAAGAGCACATCTCATCCCAACCCCACCGCCCCGGCTGCACAAAGCAGGACTGCAAAGCAGCAGCAACCCAGGCGATGCAGAGAGAAAGCGTGATGGCCAAGCCTGTGGACGGAGCGCGCGGGGAAGGCTGGCAGCTCCCTTCCCTCCTCCTTTGCCGTGCCACAAGCCCCCCCGCCGCAAGAGGCCTGGCAAAACGGACCATCAGCAGCTGAGCATCCATCCTAAGGGCCCGGGAGCAGCAGGCTGTGTGCCGGCGGCAAAGGGCTCACCAGGAAACTCTTGTCTGGCGGCTTACACTCTCGTAAACATGCTCCCAGGGCACCTTAACCCCGATGGAGAGGCTCTGAGCAACTGCTGGGGGTCCAAACGGGAACCATTTCCGTGACAAGCACAACTAGGGCTGGCTTCAGCTCGGCATGTCCGAGCCCCTTGGGGTCAAAACTCCCGCTGGTGCCAAGGCTGAGGAGTATTGATCCCTGCCAGAGGACAGAGGCTGCCACGCTGTTTAATTGCTTGTTGAGGTAGAGGAAGAGCGGAGGTCAGCCGCTGGCAGCTGCCATGCCTTCAGCCTGGAAACCTGAGCCTGGCTTGATGGAGCTATGAGGTAAGGAGCTGGAGAGGGGAGCTGAAAGCTAAACATCCACTCACCATTACATCCATTAGCGTATGGATCAGTAGGTGAGGGACTGAGTGACCTTTTCCCATTTCTGCTGAGAAATGAGGCTGTAGCAAGAATGGCTTTGTAGGCTACAGAGGGTGAGAAACCTACAGCCTTTGCAAAGGGAGCACTGCACCCCGGGAACATCCCCCCCCTCGGACTGTGCCTGGGGGCAAACTAACCCAGGAAAACACAGCTTTAGCACAGGGCTGAGGAAGCAGAGCAGAGCTATGATTTCCAGGGAACGTACTGGGGCAGTCCCATTCACCCAGCAAAACTAAGGCTACCCTTTAAGCTGGCTCAGGCACACCAGTTTGTATCTAGGTCAAGCTTATCCAGATGGCAAGCCTGGCTAGGATGGTTTGGAGTCGCAGGCGGACTTGCGCAGTGAATGAGAGGCAATTTTATACAAGTGTCTCCATCTCTGTAGGTGGAGATGGGGGAGGAAGGGAAATAAGGAATGTTTCCTGTTCTGGGGGACTTTCTTCCCCAGTCCATGGACTTTGTGGTACATTAACAGGGCAATGTGAAACCAAGTTATGCTCCAGGTGAAGAGGGACATTTTGAAAGGAAAGTTCCCTCTGAAGGGGCAGGGGCAAGGGGACAGACCAGATATGTACCACATCCAGCAGAAAAAGCAAATATGATGAACTAAAACCCTGCAGCAGAAATTCTGCATATGATGCAAAGGATTAAGGACTAAGCTACTGAAAAAAGATTAATCATAGGGTTGGTGCTCCGGCACCAGAAACAATGCACAATCACCAGAACTTGGGAGCAGCACAAGGACTATCAGTGTTCTTCCCACTCTCCCCGTAAACCGCTTGTGCCACTGAATAAAAATCCACAGAGCTCATTTATAAAAGAGTAGTCACGTACTCATTCTTTTAAAAGCTGAGTAATTTGGGGGTTTTTTTGGTGGCAACTCCTCTCACACAGCTCACCCGACCAGAGGGAGATGTCCCTACACGGTGGCCCCATGCACGGGTCAGAGATCCCATTCCCTTCTCCGCCGCCGCTCCCAGCAGTGAACTGAACCTCTGCTGCAGGCAGGCTCCTGCGCTCCTCCCTCGCCCCGCACCGCTCACGATATGTCTCTGCTCGGGATAATTTGACAGCAAAGTCACGGACAATGATGGAAGGTCAGGAACGTGAACGGTGCGAGTCTCACATTTCTTCCTCTGCTCTTAGAAACCCGCCTTGCGCAGCTCTGAAGCTGCTGATGGATTTTAACCTTCGGCAGAAGGTCTCCCTACCGATCAATCATGCCCACCATGTCTCCATGAGAAGTCAAACTCAATTACACCACGACGGGCACCGGGAGTGCTTCGCTCCCAGTAGGTGAGGTTAATTCCCATCAAGAGTGGCCCACTGAGAATTTGATTTGCTAATACCGCAAATTGTTCCTCCAAGAGAAATACTCCTGCTGCCTTATTTGTTGAAGGCGGGCATCTGTTTGGAGATCGCTCTGAGAGAGGCAAAATGTTCATTTAATACCGTGACTCACCCTGACTCTTAACGAACTTTCTCACCTAGAGACACAATTAAAAGGACAGGGGTGAGCATCCTGGTGACGGCCTCTCCTGCCTCAACCATGCACGCTTGGAAACCCCCTCAAAATAGGAAAAATTTCTTCCCTGCTGAGAGGTGCTCCCGCAGCACAGCTCGCAGAGACAAGGCCAAAACATTTGGCAAGCTCAGCGACGCAGCACTGGGAATCAAACGTTTGTGTCTACTCCAGATCCGTCCCAGATGCTTCGCATCAGCCATGTGGATGGCAACGGCAAGCAGCCGAGAAGCATCACCCAGGGGCTTCCCGCAACGCTCCTCTCTGCTCCCAGCCCTCCCGGCCCTGCAAACAAGGGCAACAGCGAGCCCTTGAGCAGGAGAGGAGCAAGGGAGGCAGTCCTGCTCCCTGGGAGCTTCAGGGAGAAGATGTTGTGCCCAGTGTCCCATGGAGGCTGCATGACCGCCTCCGTGCCCCGACGCGCAGCCCGGCTGCCCGCGGCAGGTCCTCCCCTGCTGCGGTCGCGGCGCTTGCAAGGAGGTGAGCACACAACAGGGTTATCAGAGCAGCTCTGCTCCCCTTCTCCTCTCCTCTTCCCGACGGCCTCTGTGCAGCGCCTGCCAAGCAAAAAACCCAGGGCTGGGTCCTACGTGTTCCTACAACACCTCTTTTCATTCCATCATTTCAATTAAACTAAACTTCCAGCTCCATCTCATCCAAAATTAGAAGTACAGCAAAATCTAGATGATCAAATAACTTCTTCCTTAAAGAAGTGAAGTATAAAGATTATGCGGAGGGAGAGAAAGAGGAGAAAGAACAAACACCACTTTTCTCTGCAGCAGCCTGCAAAACTACAAGCACAAGGACTATATTCCTTCACTCCGGGTCTCAGGGTGGCACAGGAGAATCACCCATTAGCTCTGAACAAGGCCTGGGAGGAAAGGAGATAAGTATTCCAGAACTGTGAATTAAAGCCGTTAGCAAATGTAAATTTACACTTCCTCTAAGTAATCATTATGTTTTCACTTCTATCAGCACCCAATGAATCACAGAGATGTTTTGTCTAGAAACACTAATGGTGGGGGTAGGAAGCCAGCAGCCTACCCACAGTAACGGCAGCAGGAGAAAAGTGCCAGAGGAACCTATAAAAAGGAGCTGAATTTTTCAAGAACAGCAATTACACCAGCCCATCATTGCCCATGAAATTATCAAATAGGAAAGATCTGCAAAAAAGAAGTATTTCAGGCACAGAGGAAGGCAGCGATTTAAGATTTTGCAGCTCAAGGTACATGTTCATATACATGCAGGCATGGCACACACACACAAAGAAAATGAAAATAAGGCTTTAAACAAGTAAAAAATATGCAGCCTCACACACACACATGCTCCCAGCTACCCTCACGCACAACTAATTGTCCACAGCATTGCCTGTGGAGGGGAGAGCTGCCCTGCAGATTTGCCAGAGTGGTATTAATTTCATAATTGCCTGTATTATGAAGATCTCTGCAGGATACCCTTGCTCACAACCAATTCAGCAAGAACAGTGGCCTTTTTACTTTTTTTTTTTTCAGTGGTGTATAAAAAGAGAAGCAAGTTTCCATTTTTAGACTCGGCAAACAGAAGAGTGACTCAGCCGCTGGAGCCAGTCCTGAATTCACCGCCTCCCACCCCGGAGTCTGGCACGGGAAGGGGTGGCAATGCTGGGCAGAGGGGCCCAGACGCATCCCACCCACCTGAACCATCAGGAAAAGGACTGAACTGCCCTTTGGAAACACCCACCTCCCGCCACAACCCGCCCAGAGCAGCAAAGCTTCCCACCTCGTTAGCTTAATTAAATGATAGAGGCATCTGGATGGAGGGCAGCAGTGGTGCCGAGACCCCCAAGCTGCACATGAGAGGTAAAACCCAAGGAAAGCAGAGAGAAGGCGGCAGAGGAGCATCAACTACCAGTAGAAGAGTGTACCCTGCTTCCTTCTGGCTGGTGATGAGCTGCAGCATGGGCGACGCTGGACTGGTGACGCTGGCCTCGGCAACACACAAGGTCTTGGCTTCGGAAAGTGCCTTTCTCGCTAAGGGCGATTATTCCTTACAAAACAGGATGCACAGCTGAATTTTGGCCTTAACGCACGCAAGGAAAAGTCAAGGCATGAGAGATGTCTTTTGAAAAACCAAGCTCTGAAGCCCACAGAGTACCAGGAGTACCTTCCTACCGGCGGCGTGAGGAACCGTCCCTGTCCCCCAGAGCTCTCGTCTCCCGGAGCCGCAGCATCTTCCAGGCATGGTACGGCACCTCCCCATTCCCAGAGCTCTTACGGATTCATTAAAAAGCACGGCAGACCTCCCAAGGCGAAAAGGAGGCCACTGCAAAAGAGCTGGCCAATAACCACAGGATGTTGCTATAAATCAGGTATTTACAACAGTATTTACCCTATCTAAATGCCGTCGCAGGAATTGGTTTCAACTTGTAACTGATATTTCTGCGGCGGCGAAGATAGAGGTTTGCAAAGCCTACACTCCATAAGCAGTGGTTTACAGAGAGGGAATAGTGGCAGTTTTTCATTTTCCAGAGTCCACTCACCCTTCCAAGAATCTTAATGCCTCATTGATTCATAATACAGTACATAAAGATTTCATTTTTTCCTGCACACAGTGATATATTATGGAGGCAATCTATTTTGCCACTGAAAAGTTTGCTTAGTAGAAAAATTTGGAGTTTTGACATTCAGGAAATTACGGTCATCTGTAAAGCACGATTGATATGCCAAGGCTAACATTTTCATTGCACTTATGGAGCCAGAATAACTATGCCAAAATACTTATTATAGTCTAAAAAAAAAAAAATCCAGGTTCTTGTTTACAAAAAGCATGTATTTAGTATTAAAGAAAAAAGCTTTATCCTTATATCCATACACATTTTAGCTGTCTTAAATGCGCTAAGCCGCATGCTCTCTGACCAGATGAAAATGCTTGTAATAATTTAATAAAACCGATACTTCAGACAGCCTCTGCTGTGCCCCGAGCGTGCAAGCGGAGGGCACGAGCGGAACGCACAGCCACGCGGAGCAGCACAAAAGCAGAAATGTGAGACAGGGGCTGCCGCGCTGAACCTGCCCGACGTTCCCCGGGGCTGCCGACGCTGGTCCTGCCGCCCACCAGCCACCCGCAGGGCGCACGTGAAGCAGAAGACTGCCGAACCCTCTGCACCTCACTGGCAAGAATTGTCGTTAATACGATCTAGAAGCAAGAGGGTGCAGAGGGCTCCCGTCTCGGCTTGACACATACATTTGTCTTTTTTATGAATGTATGAATGTGTATTTAGAAGTTGTGATTTATCGTATTTCCTGAGCGCTTGTTGCAATTTCCTAATCGCTGCTTGAATTGTAGTAACACGCCTCCCCGCTCCTTCGTATATGAACGTATGTACTGCTGAACATCTCCGCCTCAACGCTGGAGGAATCTTGGAGCTCTCAAGAAAAAGATCATACGATTAGCTCCAAGAGCTCTGCATATCCCACAATGGGGAATTAACTCCAGAGAGGTATTTATAAAATCATTTGTTACTATATCAGAGCTCAATCAATTCTCCTCAATAACACCTAAAAGGAGGAGGTTTGCCTCACGTGAAAAAATGTAAGGCTGATGTTAATGCCTTCACAAGCCATTTGCAGATAATCTTCCGCATGCCAGTTAATATATCCCACGATAGGTTACATGGAAGTGCTTTTAAAAGCTAAAGCAAGGATATATAGCATATAAAAAAGGCACATTAATGCAACTTATATTTTGCTTATCATAATATATTCTCAGCCTACTGCTAAAAGAGGGACAGAGGAGCGGACAACGTATTTACAGCTACAACTTGCTACAATTTTAATTTCAGCTTTCATTGATTTCATTTAGCACCATGAGACTGTATAATGAAGAAATCTGTATCAATTGAAAATACCAAGTGTGCTCCTGCCCCACTAGGGCACTTCAGTAATATCATGTAATAGAAGGGGATTCTCATTTAATTGAATTGGAAATGAAACACATATTAGCTAAGAAAACTTAATCAGTGCAATAATATTAAAATGGGCCACTCAGACAAACTATACTGATTAAGTCACTTGCAAACATTTCCGTAATCATCACTGAGACTTGTGGCGTTAATGATTTAAACTCACTTTTCTACTCCAGGGAACAAAACTGTAATTTCATAACAGACAATTAGAATATTTTAAGCTCTCTCTCATACATTACAATACAGTCTCCTGGCAGAAGCACAGGATCTGATCCTGCAAGGATACGTCTTGAGCTTTGATGTACAAGAAGGTCTGCATGGATGCTGGGATGTCATCAAGATGTTTGATTTAAGCCAGGAGACAGCCCAGAAAGCACCTTGCCGGCTGGTGAGCATTTCTGAAGTACTCACTGCAGTTCCTCCGCAGACTTCATCTTTAATCTTGACTAGTTACTGATAGCACACACCGTTGCACCACAAAGCTGTGAGCTTCAAATGTCTCCCAGCAGACCAGGACTTTAAAAGTCTTATTCACACATAGTTGACATAACTGCATTTAAAATTTGCATGGAATAGCAGAGTGCATTTCTAATAAAACTCCATAGATATATTTGTTGTGTCAAAGCTCAGCTAGGAGGGGTTTTACATCAGCGAAGCAAGCAAGACTTCGCAAACATTACAAGATGTGCAGAACACCCCATTTCCCATGTCCGCTAGTTCCACCTCACACATTTAGCAAAAGCGTATTTTACTTGGTCTGAATTTGTTAGGGTGATGCCCTTAGAAAGCCACGTCTATGGAAAATGCCACTTTTGGCTCTTACACAACCCTGAACCAACGCAGGGATGCGTCCGTCGTGTTGCGCTCAGAGGAGGACCATCTACACAGTCCGAGCATGTCACGTGCGTGGGAACCAGAGACTGAGCTGGCAAAACCTCATCAGATGCTATCCTGGGCGTCAGAGACACCGCATTCGGCACAGATATCAGCTAGGACACATTGCGCGTTTACGGATTTCAGATGCCTCCTATACTGTTAATTAATCTGTAGCGTTAAGATGTTCCAAATCCTATTTCAGGACAGCCAAAAGCAAATTCAATTTTTGCATCTTTTCAGCGCCACGAAGCAAACTTCGGCCAAACTGGCAGCTGCACTGAGGCCACCGCGCAGGGGAGACGGAGCAAGCTGGGCCGGGCCAGGAGAGGAGCCCCGCTGCCCTCTGCACCCCCGGAGGGGGCGAGGGCTGGCACCGCTGCGCGCGAAGCACTCGATTCCGCTGCCCACCAACGGCGCTGCGGGCTCTGCCTCTCGCTCCGTCTCTGTCGCAGCCGAGGTAACGCACGCCTGTGTCGAGACCGGACCTTTCTCTGGGCAGCTTCTCGCTGCGGTCCTCGAGCCCTCAGCCTGCTGCTCGGAGGAGCTGAGCTCCCACCCCGCACCAGCCACGGCCGGCCAAGCGGGCAGAGCTCTGAACCCTCAGCCACACCAGCTGGAGGAAAAGTCTTGCTTAAGTTAGCTGAGATACCCTTACAAACAAGCCGATTTCAGCTGAAGCCAAAAGCTGACCCACGCTGCCAGAAGAAAACCAGGAGAGGCACCACCAGCCCAGCCCCAGCATGACCAACCTAAAGCAAAATAAGCCACATTACATCCAGAGTTATTTACTAAGATTCACAGCTCCTTCCAAAAGGATCTGGCATTGCTCCCATTCCTCTAACCTCCTCCTCAAAATGGGAAGGAAAAAAAAAAAGCAAAACTCCTCTCTATGAGCAGCAAGAGATGGTTCAAAACAGCATTGTTCCTATCTGTGAGCATCTCTTGAATGATTTTCAGAAGACACAGTTCTACTCCTCCATGGATTATTCTGGCTAAAAATGTGTATGACATTTTAATTATCAAGTACAAATGTTACTGCAAGCAAGCAACGAAACAGATGGTGTCCTGAATTTTACAGTACAGCCACATTTTCCAGCTCAAAAGTTTACAGTTCACCAATCAGCAAGCTTCAGGTCCTGCCTCGACCGTGTCTCCCCGACCCATCTGAACTGCTGCAACCCTTCTGATGCTGGGAGTGCCGCTTTGGGAGTAGAAACTCAACGCAAGTTGTCCTCCTCCAAGCAAATGCACAGTGTGTTTCACTCCCAATGAGGAAACAAAATGGAGCACAACTCTATACGTCCCAAAAGCAAGGCAGGTATGAAGCAGGAGAGCATTTGCCTTGGAAAAAGGATGAAGGGATGAAAGGTGGCTGAAGAGGAACTGCCGTACTCGAGGGAACAAAGGGGTGACCTTGCTACCTCCATCTCAGTGAAGGACTTAATTTGTTAATCTCAGCGTCTTCCTCAGCGAATCCCACTCATATAATTTATAACTCCCCAGATTTCCTCCTCTTCCCCTGTGGTGTACTCGGCAGTCCTCCCAAAGGGCATCCCCAGGGGGAAGGGACAGGATGGCACGCACGAGCATCCCTTCGGCACCCATCAGTGCCAAGTCCCACATCACCAGGGGATGAGAGAGGAGCAAGGCCAGAAGCTTTTCCATTCATCCTTGCTGGCCTACCAACCTGCCAAGAAAACAGTATGTATGACCAGATTTGCACTTTCACATGTTTATCTCCCCCCTCTTATAAAAAATAAAATATAATTCAAGAAACAGGAGCCACAGAGGGGAACATCATCACATGTGTCACACAATGTGGAGGGGGACAAGGAGGACCTGGGGCCACCTTCAACTGACCACAACTCTACAAACGCACATTCAGACCTGTCTGAGCATTATCCAGTAATGGATGTAGCCGCAGCCTAGAGGAGACCCAGCTCAGGCTGGGTCCGCCCTGTGGCTTGCACCTTTCTTCTGTAAACCCCACGCTGAACTCAATGAAGCAGGTGAACATTCATCTCCTGAGTTTACAGCACCATGGCAAATGTGGTTCTTGCTTCGAGGAGCTTATGATCCAGTTCAGACAACGCACTAGGAGAAGGTGTGGGTCCAGCGACTGTTGGGGGAGAGCTGCGGTGGCATCCCCGGAGTTCAGGCAGCAATCATGGCGAGCTTTCGGCTCTCACTCCCTGCTGCGTATGGCCAGGCTATGTCCCCATCAGGCTGAGGAACGCACGATGCCCTCGTTGAACGGGCTCTTAATTTAACAGGCTATGGCCAAACTGAATCTCGGAGAGCTTTCCTGCTACTCCGCTCCATTCATCTCCACTAACCGCAAAGGGGAGCCGCTGCCGGGGCTTATGGCATCAGTGCTGTAATTACCTCAAGGAAACCTTTTCTGGGAAGGTGTCCCAGAATATAATACGCTGAACATTTCCTCTCGCCACTCGCAGTACTGAGTAATAACCCCTTCTCTCAACGTCAGCACCAGGCTAGCTTCCAGCTAGGTCTGCGAGGACGGGCACCCCTCCCGCCGTGCCCCTGAGCAGGCAGAGCGCTGGTGACACCAGGTCTGCTCTCGCAATTCACCCTTGCGCAGGCATCCGTGGGAGGTGGAAGTACTCCTGCAAAGGCTAGACAAGTGGAGATGCTGCACAGGCCAAGGCACAGCCCCTTCGGACCCCAGACTTTTCCCATTTTGCTTTGAAACGTGTCCAGGAGGAGAGCTTTGGAGGTGGAGGGGCCAACGCCAGCTTTGCAGGCAGCCAGCGATGCTTGGCTCACCCCGCTAGCCAGAAAAGCGTTTGCCACGTGGGCTTTCACTTTCGCATGCAGATTTGCTTGCTGTCACTTAATCCAGTGACAGGCTGGCATCCAGAGGTGAAGATGGAGAGACCCACGGTGGTCCTCTGAGCCCACCTGGGGAACCTCTTCCTAAAGGGAGCCCAACGGAGCGCTTGCAGAGCTGGAAGGCAAGGGCAGAGCTTGCCTTGGAGCACAGGTGCCTTCACGGATACTTTCCAGTGAGCCCCTGAGCACCAAGGGAAACCCACCTGGGTATTTGGTTCCCAGGGAGAAAAGCCAAAGCACCGGCCAGTGCCCCCGACGCTGGGGTACACAGCCTGGTTTGCTGCAGATCGATGCTTTCTCATTTGAACTCAGCAAACGGGTGCTCCAGAGCATGATGAAGTGTATCACAGCAGCGCAGGTTCTGCTCTCAGTCACACCGGCAGCTGGATTGCTGCGATAAATAAACCTGAAAATCAACTGTCTGAGAGACAACAGCCTCTTCTTAGGTGTCCATCCCTGGAGGGGTTAATCTAAAACAATCTAATTTCTTTCCAAATCGCACAAAATCCAATAAACACCAGGCAGCAGTGTCTTTTCCCATTTAGCAGATTAAGAAACTGTGCTCTACCAAATTTATCTGAAGAATTCATTCCCACAAAATTACACTGGGTTTTGAACCTGAGGTTGATAGACTCCATTATATCTGCAGGCTGAGCCATCCACCGAGGGGCTGGATTAATGCACAGCCAAATGCCGCCTGAGGCGGGTTTTCTGGCAAAGCATCCAAGCAGGGACATGGACAAGAGCAACGGGTGCGAAAGGGCTCACGACAGCGGCGATCTGGGCCAGGGCTCAGGCACAGCAGCAGCGTCTTTAGCTACATCTCCACCATCCTGTCATTAAAGCAGCAGCACCCCGTAACTCATTTCAACATACTGAGACTGGGCTTCTCTTCACGTTATTTTAAACAAAATGACACTTGCTCTAGACACTTAAATGCATCCTGGTCTCATCACATCAACGGAGGAAGCATATTTTTTCTGTTTATGTGAAAGGTGATATTGGATGCATCATACATTGAAATCGTTTGCTGGCTTCCTCTCTCAACATAAATAAGGGGAAGAAAGTCAGAGAAGATAGATTTTAAAGATGTATACATATGCATGCCTATTTTCTAACCTAAAACATTATTAAATTCTTTCATATATTCATGTGAGAACTGCAAAAGGCTGTGAAAGAAGAGATGCTATCACTCATACTTTCCCAGAGCAAGGATTAAGGAGCTTTTCTTCTTAATAAAAGCTATATATTTAAATAGTATCTGTTCAACCAAGCCCTAGTTGGTACTGGCCAACAGAGGTGGGGTGTACAGCTCACACCCCAACTTTGTGGAGTAGTCCTGCCTGCAGGTCCAACCCAATCAGGGCAAGACTGAACAAGAGATATCTTACGGTTGTCAGAGCTTTGACCTTTTTATAGCTATTAAGTGCCTTTGAATTTCCACAGTTTCCACAGGTCTGAGCATCCTCTACCAAAAATACATCCCACACGCCCCATCCAGCCCCCTTCCCAGCCCTCGAGGAGCTGAGCCCAACCAAGCCCCATCTGAGCTGTTACCCAAAGGCGTTGCAGAAACGTTCTGGTTTGCAAGTGATGCTAAATTCATCTAAACAGCTTTATTTATGAGTGGTGTTACATCCCGCTTCTTGGGGAGACAGATCTGCCACTAGAATTGCCTTTTCCTGCCTGCAGAAACTGTAAGTCTGCATCAACATTACACAATTATTTTGAAGACATTACTTAGATAGCTCTATGGTAATGTGTATGTACACCAACCCCAGTCCCACAGAATTTGCATGGCAGAATTTTTTATCATGCTTCTTAAAGATTAATAATTTAAAGCAAGTTGTAACTGTGCTAAGATTTAGTCTTATGTTTTCATCACTGTTTTATATCCTCATAAATATCCAACATTCCCAAGTATACAGGAATCTGAGATGGTATTCAAGAGGAAAAACTGCAACCAATAGATCTTCCATTTATGGAATTGAATATAAGATCATATTCAAAGTGCTGCATTTACTGTCTGATTTTGAATACATAAAATATATAGCCATTACAAATTCACCTTTCATTGCAAAGCTTTGTTCTTGTAGTGACATAACTTATTGCCAGATTAGAGCCCTAAGTACGGCTAGACCATTTTTCATCTTCTCCATTCCCACAAACACGACTGGGAGAGACAGGTCGCGCTCTCTATCAAAGTTGTGCTTACCACACAGCAATATTGCAACACGTCCCATTAGAGTTATGTCTGCCGAGACTGTGAGCACAGACTTGGCTGCAGGCACCTCCTAATGGAATTACATAATTGGAGGCATGTCATCTAAATCTGAACAAATTGGATTCCCTTGTCATGCACTATTGAATCAAAACGGAAAGAACGCTCCATGCTGTTATCTATGGTAAACCAACGACAGCAAATCCGGCGTCACTAATATTTTGATAATGTGATGTTTACTAAAAATGGGGGAGGGAAGGGGGGGGGGGCGGGCAAGAGAGAAAAGTTTCATGTACGGCGTGCCAAAATCATGTTGCATGCAAAAATGAGCACCTCCGAGTTTGG
>JAVJGG010000039.1:15046497-15057545 GCA_035590195.1 Aviceda cuculoides
AGGAATTCATTCACCACTTCCCATGGGCAGGCAGGTGTTCAGCCATCTCCAGGAAAGCAGGGCTCCATCACGCATAATGGTTACATGGGAAACAAATGCCATCACTCCGAATGTCCCCCATTCCTTCTTCCCGCAGCTGTATATGCCGAGCATGATGTCCTATGGTCTGGAATATCCCTGTGGTCAGTTGGGGTCAGCTGTCCCAGCTGTGTCCCCTCCCAACTCCTTGTGCCCCACCCCAGCCTCGTCGCTGGTGGGGTGGGGTGAGAAGCAGAAAAGCCCTTGGCTCTGGTAGGCACTGCTCACCAGTAACCAAAACATCCCTGTGTTACCAACACTGTTTTCAGAACATATCTAAAACAGAGCCCCATACTAGCCACTCTAAAAAAATTACCTCTATCCCAGCACACAATGTTTTTCTTCTTGACCAATAAAATGAAAATAATTGAAAATGTAGAAATTATTTATTTGTGGTAAAAAATGTTCAGATTTTAATATTTCAGACATTATACCTACATTACATCTTCTGGAATATTTTGTTCTATGAATTATCTTTCTTGTTTTTTAATATATTATGTCCTCTACTAGTGTTCAGATGGACTTGAATCTGAAAGTCGCAGTGAAGTTTACTGACTAAACTCTCCATTTGTCCTTATATTTACATGGAACTCCTAGGCCTTTAAGAAAAAAGAGAATTCACTCCAGGAATAAGGAGAATGTGGAAAACTGTTTGACAGAGGTAATTGCATGTAAGGATCGAGCAATGTGTCTTCCACTAATATAAAGATAATAAATGTTGTGCTTTTTTCCTGAATTTCTGTTATACATATTATTATGCATAGTATTTTCATATGCACTTCTCTTACCAAAATGCATTATAAGCAAATAAATACCCATTTTTTTCTAGTACTCTTTCCTAACTCAATGGC
Organism: Aviceda cuculoides; assembly: GCA_035590195.1. NCBI lineage: Eukaryota > Metazoa > Chordata > Aves > Accipitriformes > Accipitridae > Aviceda > Aviceda cuculoides. The sequence continues at coordinate 15,047,427 of JAVJGG010000039.1, forward strand.
ATTACTCTTATCTGCACATGTATTTAGTAACCTAAGCTGGAAAAGTTAAAATTCTCATGTTATTATTGTATAAATGATATAAATGTTCTCTTCTTCAATACTTGTATGGGTTATTAATATCATTAACTATCTGGAATAAAATCTATTAAGTTTTTCATAGACTGACCAGAGAACAGTCTGGAAGCGCTGGAAAGGGACAACTTGAATGCAGTTTGTTATAGTCAGCTTTAAGATTATGCACAGATGTAGCACTTAAACCAAAGAGATATGTTCATCAGTGATACTTTCAGAGAAGAAAGACAGTTCAGGAAAATAGAGGATCACAATATACTCAAAAAAGTTGACAACCTTTTTGTTAAAAAGTCTACATAACTGCAAAGCCTAGTCAACTGATGGATTTCCCAATTTTTTATGTTACACCATAGAGGAAGACAAAACTAGAAGAACTGCCAAAAGCTCTAACCAAAATTGAAAAGCAAAATGGAAATATTCACAGCATTACAATAAATAAATAAATAAATAGATAGATAGATATCAATACAATTAGAGGCAAAATAAAGTAGTAAGACATCAATACGTACAATTTGTCCTGAATATTACATAAAAGTTAAAACATTTTTGTGTGTTGGAGAAGAGTCTTTGAATTGTGTCATTTCAGCTGTACATCCTGAAAGGTCCTTTCTAGCATTGTCAGATGAACAAGAGTGAACAAAGTATTTCAAGCAGAATGAAGAAATGCTTTATATCTGAAAATTATGTTAGAGAACATAAAACCAATCCATCCTATTATTCCAGATATTCAAGCAGTTTTGTTTGTCTTCTGCTTAAAGAGATCTAACGAGATCAATGAGAACAAAGGGAGAACCAAGGAATTCTCATCAGGAAGACTAATGAGTAGTCAAATATCGAACAGACTCAGATAATAATAAATACCATTTTTTTTTGTTAATGCACATGATTACAAAGGTATGTGCTGCAGTAAAAGGTTGGATTTGTGCATGGAAATAAGGATAAATTTGTGCTTATTTAGTAACTGAGATGCCATTTGTATGGGAAATGATACACTTCTGAATGACAACTTCTCTTTAGTGATACCTGACTGGGCCTAAAGTAGCAGGTCTTTCTTCTTCACATGGTTATAGGCGTTTCTCAGACAGGAATCTCAGTAGAAATCAGGCAGGTAGAATTGCCCTCAGTTGTTTGTCAGTCATGTCAGTATCCCAGGAGATGAAAATAAATATTTTTGAGTTACAGCCCAATACATAATGTAGGTTGGGCCATAACCCTGTAGAATATTTTATTAACCAGTACACTTCCAAGAACTGTTTTTTGTGGGGGGGGGCAGTTGCGTGGAGAGTAAATTACAGTTTGCTTCCTTTTGAATAGGTAACTATTTCATTCTGCATCCACATTTGCACTTTGAATGCTATTGAAAGCCAAACCCTGCCTTGCATATGTAGACTGGAAGCAAAAAAAAATGTATTAGTGAAAGTAAATCATATATTAAAAACATTTTATTGAAGTAAAATTCATTCTCTCTTTTCCTTGCTTACCTTAAAAATTCTTAAATTTAATCTCAACCTTGAATTTGAAAATTTTATACAACCATCAGTCACTGGATGCTCTATGCAACAAAAACTCTATGCTGCCATCAGCTTTAAGACAGGGAAGAGCACCATGACAACATCTAGCAGTTAGTTGATAAAATGACACAGTATTATGCCACAGGAGATGCTTCAGAGAAAGAATAAATAAAACATGGAGCTGAGACTTCTTGAAGATATTAGGATGGTAGTATACATTTTCTTATTCGAATGTTTCAAACTGACAATAAATAAATAAATCAATAAATCTGTAGCCCTTGTTACATGGATCTCTAACAACTTCTTTAATTACACCCAGAGGGAAAGAAATGGTTTGACCACACCTGGAAGACAAACAAGCAGCTCTAGAAAGAAAATGCTCTCAGCACAGACTCACAGAATCACAGAATCATGGAATCACAGAATCACAGAATGGTTGAAGTTGGCAGGGACCTCTGGAGGTCATCTGGTCCAGCCCCCTGCTCAAGCAGGGCCACCTACAGCCAGTTTCCCAGGACAGCGTCTAGACAGTTTTTGAAAATCTCTAAGGAGGGAGGCAACATAAGCTCCCCAGGCAATCTGTTCCAGTGAAATTCCACTCCCACAGTGAAAAAGTATTTCCTGATGTTCTCTGATGTCTTTCTGATGTCCTGTGTTTTAGAATAGAATAGAATAGAATAGAATAGAATAGAATAGAATAGAATAGAATAGAATAGAATAGAATAGAATAGTTGGTGCATTGGTGCCCATATCCTCTGGTTCTGTCATCAGGCACCACTGACAAGATCCTGGCTTTATCCTCTTTGCACCCTCCATTCAGGTATTTATATGCATTAGTTAAGATCCCCCCTGAGCCTTCTCTTCTCTAGATGAAACAGTCCCACCTCTCTCAGGCTTTCTTCATAGAAGAGATGCTCCAGTGCCTTCATCATCTTGATCTTGAAGGTCTTTTCCAACCTGAATGATTCTATGATTCTGTGATTCTGTGATCATCCTTGTAGCCCTTCATTGGACTCTCTCCAGTATGTCCATATGTCTCTTGCACTGGGAAGCCCAGAGCTGGACAGAGTACTCCAGGTGTGGCCTCATCAGCACTGAACATAGGGGCAGGATCACCTCCCTCAACCTGCTGGCAACACTCCTCCTCATACAGCTCAGGATACCCTTAGCCTTGTTTGCAGCAAGGTGACATTTCTGGCACATGTTCAACCACGCGTCGACCAGGACCCCCAGGTCCTTCTCTGCCAAGCTGCTTTCCAGTTTGCTGGCCTCCAGCATGTACCGGTGGATGGAGCTGTTTCTCCCCAGGTGAAGGACTTTGTACTTCCTCTTGTTGAACTTCATGAGGTGTTACTGTCAGCCCATTTCTCCAGCCTGCTGTGGTCACTTTGGGTAGCAGCATGACCCTCTGGCCTATCAGACACTCCTTCCAGCTTGGTGTCATCTGCAAATTTGCTGAGGGTACACTCTGCCCCATCATCTAGATCATTAATGAAGATGTTAAACAGGACTAGGCCCACTGTTGATCCCTGGGGTACACTGCTAGTTACTGGCCTCCAGCTAGACTTTGTGCTGCTGATGACCCCTCTGGGCCCAGTCATTCAATCAGTTTTCAGTCCACCTCACTGTCTGCTCGTGCAGCTGGTAAATCAACAGCTTTTCTATGAAGACCTTACGGAGGACAGTGTCAAAGGCCTTAATGATGTCCAGATAGACAATATCCACTGCTCCCCCCTCATATGGCTTTTGATTTTGTGGTGGGTTGACCTTGGCTGGCTGCCAGACCCTCCACTCTGTTTCTCTCTCACTTCCCCTCTTCAACAGGGCAGGAGGAGAAAATAAGATTAAAAAGCTTATGGATTGAGATAAAGGTAGTTTAATACGAAAAGCAAAGACCATACATGGAAACAAAGCAAAAAGGATATTTATTCACTATTTTCCATCAGCAAGCAGATATCCAGCTACTTCCTAGGATGTAGAGTCTCAGTATACATAGCGGTTGCTTTGAAAAACAAACACCATAAGGACAAATGTCCCTCCCTCCTTCCTCCTTTCCTTCTCATTTGATTGCTGAGCATGACGTCATATGGTATGGAATAACCCTTTGGGTCAGTTTGGGTCAGCCGTCCTGGCTATGTTCCCTCCCAACCTCCCGTGTACCCCCATCCTACTGGCCTTTTGCAGGGTGAGGGTTGGAAAGACAGCCTTGGTGCTGTGTGAGCACAGCTCAGCTGAAAGATTGGTGCTTTACCAACACTTCTCTAGCCACAAATGCAAAACACAGCACTATATGGGCTGCTGTGAGGAAAGCGAACACTATCCACGCCAGACCCAGTACAGGGATTCTTTTCCCCACTTTTAATGTCCTTTTAAGTCTTTTAAAGGAAGTAAAGATGATTAAAGGACTTTTGAGTTCCATCTGCAAAAGAGACGAGACTAAAGATCTGGTGTGAAAAAGCAGATTTGCTGAAGTTTCAAACCTTTGTAGTTACTTGATTTCATTCCCACAGTATTTAATATATTAACAGAAGGACTATAGGATCTGTGACTCTCTGATGATGAGATAAAGCTACACATACCACCAGTAAACACAATGGAAGAACAGGTTTTAGAGGCATCACACATAACTTCAGGTGTTTGCAATGTTAGCTTCTTAGCCTAGGCTCCCTTTATTATCAACTGAAGGAAACAGGCACTTTTAGTCACAGTTCCTCAAGATCTATTTTAATTTTTTTTTCCAGAATGGGGTGAACAAAGTCCTATTTTATCCTAACTTGTGGTGACTAGCTCATACTAAGATGTCTACCAACGAACAGTTAAAAACCATCCCCATTATACAAGATACATGACTGATTCAAGCATTATTAGTTTTTGGAAGGAATTGCACCAGAAGGCTTTTCACTGGATTCAGCTCTATTGAAATAAGTTATGTCTCTCCTCAGAAAGACAAAGGAATGAAGAAAGTCATGTAAATCTATAAATAAACTAAACTCTCCAAGTCCTGCTTGCTCTCCTGATAGAATGCTTGCAGGTTCTATGATATATTTCTGTGCATGCTGTAATAAATGTGCACCAGGGTATTTTTGGAAGAGGGACTTCCTGTCAAGTGTAAGGATTCTTCTTCATCTATTAGTAATAATAGCTACATGCCAGAATATTGCTGTTGACTATGAATCATTATTCTTTCATTGGTTTGTAGCTAGATCATCATAAATGAGGAGGATTTTCAAAAAGCTATTCCTTTCCAAGACAAATGTTATTGTTTTTGTTTTTCACCTGATTACTGGAAGTTGTAATAGCAGAGCTTCTGCTGCAGAATACCTAATTAGGTAATTTGCAGAGTTTTTATTATATGTTGTTCTTTATCAAATGACAGCAGCTACAGAGATTAATAAAGCTGTCAGCTGTGGATAAATTCATAAGTGATTATTTCAATTTTTATTCTCAAGTGATACTTATTAACATATTGTCTTTTTTATTGAGGGAACTCAAGTGGATAGATTGAGTAGAGTTATCTCTTTAACATGAGGTACTTTCAGGTTTTGTTGAATAGTGTCCTCCCTAGAGAAAGGTCCAGCAGCAGTAGAATTTTAACTAACTGGTAGACAAAGTGTTATTATTAGTATGGACTACATATTTAGCTGGCAATAAGGAGCATCATAAAGTGCTCAGAAAAAGGAAGGGAAATTCAGTACCAATTTTTAAGTATGCTTAGGCTAAATATTTGACAAAAATTGCATTCTTGCCTTCCTGAAGCATATCATTAGAAAAGCTGCAGAATTCATTTAATTATTAATATACTTTAAATGACAACAGGTTTCTTATTAATTTAGTAAATATTATATAATTTCCTCTTTCTTAATGGAAGCTTGCAGACCACAATTCTTTCATTGAAAATGTTCAGTGAACCCATACACTTCTTTTCAAAAAGAATTTCATGATCATACCAAGCGACAGAACAGCACTGGAATTCTTACTGTTGATTCTATTGGATCCCATAATACATCTTACTCTCTGCCTCCACCCTTCTAGTTAATAATATTAATCTGTTGTTGTGTACTTCTTAATTTAGACACTGATGTTATAAATGGAATCAGGAGGGATGGACGTGAATTTATCAGCATGAATCCAGTCACAGGACAGAGGCCTTAAAAATTAAAGGTCTTTATGACATATTGGATTCATAATTTTATTGTAAAATACAGTTAGCGATTATTGGAAAAATTGAATTCAGTCCCTTTAAAACAGCACATGAAGCACAGCTGCAAAGTATAAATATTAGTATTTTTAAATCAAAATCATAGGAGGTTTAAAGGTCATACAATTATCTTTCACCTACTTAAATAGAAAACAGAGGATCTTTTCTTTACAACATAATACAAACCAAATGTTTACATACTACTGAAGACTGATTTGTCAACTTTATGTACACACTTACACTACATGCATTACTATTACCTGAAATGTAATAAACAATTGTCTTGCATGTTAATTTTTCTAGCTGAGAAAAAGCAGCAAGAATTACAAAAGCCTGTGGTTTTGACTTGAAAATTAAAAAAATCTTTTTTTTTTAAGTCATTCAAAACATATACACTTATATTTGGAAGAAGTGTCTTATAAAAATGTTATTTGTAATGTAAGCTTTACAGAGGTTGCCTTTTTCTCTACTGCTTGGTCTTTCAGGAATATAAGGGTAGTCTGTGTGTCTCTTTCCCAAGGAATAGTTAAGATCAAAAGTGTCTTGACCATAAACCCACTCTGGAGTGCATCTCTATCCCACTTTTTATAAATACTTGTATTCATGTGTGCATGTTTGTAGAGCAACAGGGGCAGGTGCTGATTAGTAAATGAACAAACAGATAAGGTACTTTGGTTTGCCTGGCTTGCAACGTACCTAATGCCTCCTTCTGCTTTCTCTGCTCTGACAGAGTTCCTTAGTCATAAGGATATTGCCTGGTATTAAAAATGAAATTTGTAAACCATTTACATCCAGAATCTTTCCCTCAGCTCATTGATCAGATTTTTCAATGATTCAAGCCATCTATGTTCACTTTCCAATAACATTAACTGATCTAGTCTGACTGATGAAAATATTAATAGAAAATTCATTTTAATTCCACACACATTGCTTGGGGCTAAATAAGTTTGTGCACATACTAAACTAGAACACAAAAATGTGACATACCTACAGATATTTTTCAAGCAAAAAAGAGAATTCACATTCAGTAAATGAACTGTTCTTTCTCTACAGTGAATCAGAGTGGAATTACACTATTTCTGTGCAATGTCATGGAAATAGTGTGCAGAACCTCATTTTCCTCAGAGAAATCCAGAGAGAAGATTTGCTTCAGGATTTACTCAAACTGATAGAATTTCTCTAGTTCACCCTGGCACTTTTCAATGCTCACACTTTTTTTGCCTTACTGTGCAACAGTCTAGCTTTCTAGTAGATTGTCATCATCTGTCTATTGCATCTATTCCTTCAGGACACACTAACTGCATGTACATCGTCATAAAAAGAAGTCTTGAGGTCAGGTTTTTCCAAGTCTACCCAGAGCTGGACATAGGGTAAACTGCCTAGCATATCTGAAAGGGGAGCAAAAGGCGGACACCTCAAGGACTCATTCAGCTTTAAATAGCTTTCGTACGTATATTGCCTTCAGTGTAACCAAGCCCAACCTCTTGGGTCCATGTATCCCATCTGTTCTTATGACATGATGAGTAACAGATAAATGCAGTGGTTTGGAAATACTTCTTAAAAAGTTCCTAGTGCTGCCTGTTACACAGCCATCATGGATGTCCACAGTCAAGTCTTCAGGTTACACTGGGCTTTGTATCAGTCTTGGCATTGGCCAAGTCAAATATCATACAAACAAAGCATGTTTGCTTTAAGGTATAAGGTCCCCTTGTTTTCTTGAGTCTAGGCTTTTCAACTATTTCTGCTCTTTGCATGGATCCCTCAAAGAGGAAAGTGTTTCTGCCACATTTTCCCCAAATATCCCTGACTTGACTACTTATAATATGGCTATTTGACTAGGATCTGGATTTTCACACAGTCCACTGCTTTCACTGATGATGCCAATACTGTAACAAGCCAGAAGTGTTTACACTCTCCATCTTGATCTACACTTGTCACCCTTGTCTAACATACTTTATACAGAAAAAATAAAGTTAACCATATGTTTCCTCAGTCTCTACTAATGGTGGAGGTGTCTAATTACACCAAAAAAAGACATGTTTAAAAATATTTCTATACTTTTCTGTAAAGAAGCAGATGATTTAACTAGCCTGATAATAATTAATTAGCTTCCAATAAAACAATCTTTCAAAATATAGCTTAAATTCCAGCTACTGGGACTGGAATATAAGCTTTATCCTACAGTCACAAAAGAGGAGATCGAGATCACTTTCACATTAACATTTAATATCATTAAGTCTTGTAACACAGGAAGTTGCAGACAACTTGGTAGATATGCACTTAAAAAAGCCACAGTCGATTAATAAAGAATTTAATAGGAAATTAAACAGTCAATATTTACAGAAAATAGTCTGCTAAAAAAATAACATTTTTAATGAAACTGTAATACATTTGAACAACATTTGGATCAAAAGTAAGGATGTTTTTTAAATGTAAGTTATTTAAACATATGAAAGACAACACATTTGAAGCATTCTGATAGGTTAATTAAAAAGTTGCCACACTTCACGCAGTAAAAATTTACTGGTAGGTGTAAAAAAAGTAGTTGTAAAGAGTAGTGTAGCATAACCAGTGATGAAATAGAACTAATTTGCAGTGTTCTACGTACTTACCAATGATCAAAAAAAAGCCTTGTATGAATAAAAGGAAAAATACCAATTAGAGCTTCCTCAAAAACTGAGTCCAGATCTAATACCGACAATTCTAGAAATATGTTGATAAGCTAGGAAAAATATTATTTTAACAGCCACATATGAATGAACAGAGGACTGGAAAACAGGCCAGCAAGAGATTCTAAGATCTAAACATATTTAACTTGACAGAGACAGTTAAGTCATGACTTGATCAAAGTTTATAAATACTCACTTAGGGAACAGAAAATCTATGATAGAGGGCTCTTTAGCGTAGCACATAAAGGAGTAACAAAATCCAAAGGCTAAACAAATTTCAGGGTAGCAGTAAAATGTAAATTTTTATCACTGAGTGTAATTAAGCAGGGGAACAATTCAACATTGGTTGTGGTGAATTTTCAATGCATTCTACTTCAAAGAAAGTTTACATGAGAAAATTCTCTGGTCTGTATTATGCAGAGATTTGAATTAAAATCATTATGACTGTCTCTAAACCAACACAATATACTACTGTATGAATCTCCATTAAAAAGTGGAAGTTGGAATACAGGTGACGTTTTCATGGTATATAAGTGAAATAAAACAAGGACAAAATAACCTACCCTTAAAAAAACCTGCACTTGGAGTAAAGCAAGTCATCATTTCTAACAAGTAATTTTTAAAGCTTTTTAAATTTGTATAAAAGTAAAGAAGGTAACTGCAATGAAGAATCTATTAGAGTAAAAATATTTTTTTTTTTTAGTTATTTCAGAAAGTTCCATTTGCCATTAGGAAACAAATAACTACTTGAAGCAGCTTCATAGTAAGTAAAGTGGTTTTTTTATAACTCGGAATTGTCCCATATAATTTTGTTTCTTCTATACTTCTTTCCACCATAGGCCCAAAGCAAAAAATATTTTTTTTTGTCTGAGGTCTTTCTTTCCCTTTTTTTATCTTAGTTTTAACAGTCAGAAGATAAACTTTTAAAAATAGGTCTTATGTTGGAGACTATGCAAACATGACTGCAGTATCATGAGCAGGGATGTTATCCTATCATCATTCTTTCCAATAGGCATTGTAAACTTTTTAATGTTTGTTTTCATACCTATGGGACTCATTGGCTTTCCTTTATAAATGTAATTTATATAACTTTGAATATTATACCAATAATGTCAGGTATAATTAGCTTTAGCTGGTAGCTGACCTGACCTATAAATTCTTGTGGGAAACCACTGACGAGGTAGAACACAAATCTTTTTTTTTCCCTTTTTAGAACTAAAAGGAATCTATACAGCTAGAAATAATATTTTTTAGGTCTCTGGAATGAGTGATTGCTAAAGCTTTGTTGCTGTGGTTTTATAGTCTTCTCTGAAAAATGAGAATACAAGGCATTTTTAACATAAATCATGATACAAATATGAATTCTGTCAACAGTATAAACAGCATTCTCTTTTTCTCTCTGAAAGTAAAAAATATTTTTTGCAAAGAGCTGATCAGCATCTGTGTACCTGTATTTGGAATCACATACTGTGGATGTAGAAGCCTCGTGTCATTGTTTCCCATTTTCATTCAGCTGGCAGATCACAGAAAAATTTCCTGGATTTGGGCCATCTGTTGAATCAGTTTCATTAAGTCCTTAAAAATGAAGCTATCATACTCACTAGAACAAACAAGAACTGTTTTTCCCATGTATATGTTATGGGGATGAAGACATTAAAAATAAATTGAA